>CM035846.1:70851410-71377487 GCA_020510985.1 Pholidichthys leucotaenia
AGTGTGTGTGTGTGTGTGTGTGTGTGTGTGTGTGTGTGTGTGTGTGTGTGTGTGTGTGTGTGTGTGTGTGTGTGTGTGTTTGCAAATTGAAACACTTCGAGTAAAAAAAAAAAACATCACCTTTGAGCACATCTGTTTTGGTTAAGAGAATGGTGATGGCCGTGTTTTTAAATCGTTTTAGAGACACTGATGCATGTGTTTTTTGCAAATTGAACCCACTACAACACTGTCACTCTGACAAAAAGTTTTCTCATCATTAACCCAGTCTCTCGCTAAACCACATATGGTCAACAGATTAAAAACACAAGCTGTCAGCTTGATGAAAAGTTATGGTCAAAGGTCTTGTTTTCAAAACACAAGCTGTCAGTTTGACGAGAAGTTTCGGGTCAAAGGTCATTTTCAAAACACTTCTGATTGACAGCCTAATTACACAGGTCATGGGTCAGGTCAGGGTCAGGTCCGGGGGCGTGGCACCTGTCAAAATGAGAAAAGGGGTGTTGACTAGTAGATCCCTTCCGCTCTCATATTTTTGGTAAACATTTGGTCTGATCAAAATGACACAATTGACATATAAGCTGATTGTGTTGACATTACACCTTATGATCATGACAGTATTTAATTTTAAGTTGTTTTTGTTCCTTGGAGTTGCAATTTGCAGACAGTCCCTGTGCATTCGTTTCCCCAACAGCAGCTCATTGACATCAGTGTTACTGATGGAGCTCAGAGGAGGGCTCTTTTTAATGAAAATGAGGTTGTAGCTCGCTGTCCACTTTACCAATGTATTAGAGTGGTGTAGTTTGTGTTTTATCAATGTTTTGTTCAGGAGTCAGTCACAGACCAACTCATACCGGCTCGGACGTCGCCCGGGTTAACAAGGTCAGGAGTTCCTGGCAGCAGAAGGCAAATTACAGAACTGCATGGAGGAATCTGATCAGACCTAAATGAAACAGTCATTGTCGCTCCCGACAGACTGCTATGATGATGATGATGATGATGATGATGATGAGATGATGATGATGATGATGATGACGATACTGATCTGCAAAATCTGAATCTCTGAATATCTTGTCAACTTTACCGAAGTCTAAAAAAAAATTCAGAATGCTCCGCCAATACCGGGGCTGAAAAATTCATAGGCTGAAAAGTTCATATAGTGGTCAAATTTTACCACATGTGGTTATTTTCCAAAAGTCTCCCCATCCGTGCTCACAGTTCTTCCATTGGTGTTGCAGCGCTTGGATCTCTGCTCTTGAAAAATAAACTACGGTCACACTTGATGGGGCGAGTTGGGACGACTGTGTTGTGGGGCAAGTTTGTTGTGGGGCGAATTGGTTATGGGGCGGCTGTAACTGGCTGGGGCGAGTTGGTTACGGGGGGACTTGACCGTGAACCGTTCGCTGGAGTCCCAAAGCTTTAGAAATGGCTTTATAACCTTTTCCAGACCGACAGATCTCAATAACTTTGTTTCTCAAGTAGTGTTGAGTCCTACAATTTGGAAATATAATTATTAATATTTATTAAACTAAGTTTAAAGCTTATTAATAATACTTGTAATACCTCATTTGTAACACTAGACATGGGTTCTCAATAGTCGTGGGCACTGTTAAGAACTTAACAGTGTTAAGAATTTGGCAATTAATAGGTTAAGCATTAACTAATAATGTAATTGGCAATGTTTGATCAGTCTCATAGTGTGGAGGCAGAATTCTTGACACTGAGTTGTTACAAAAATGGGCAAGGAGAAATCACACCTTCTAGCTTTAGTAACCCCTCTTTATTAAACTCACAGGCATGGCACAAACAAGGCATTTAAGGTCAGCAGAATTAAACATGGCAATAATTGGGGTTACTTGATTGCCTGAAATATGAACACATCATACACTTAAAATCATCACATTATTCTCATGATTAATCTCTAGCCCGTAAAGCTCTGATCTGTGGAGTCCCTGAGGTTAAAGAAAATTTACATAGTTCTAATAAAAAGGTTACAAAAATTTAGTGTAGAATTTGGATTCACATGGGTTTAAGGAAAAATAGGGAGAGAGAGAGAGGATACGCAGGATCAGAAATGTATCTTAGACCGAGAACCATCAGGTCTAACCAACTGGCTTGTAGCTGCTTTCTGATGGAGCAAATTTAAACCAACCTGACCACCACAACAGATGATGTGAAAGAGGTGAGTGCCTACTGTGGATATGAAAACCTGGCGAGGGTTATTTCAGGCCAAGGGGAGGTGGTCCTCCTCTGTGTCTCATGGGGATTTTGGCCAGCAAAATCCATATGACTTCACTCTCAGGTCACTCAAAGCAGGCCTGCTCCAGGGAGATTGGAAAGATTTGGTCCTGGGTCTCAACCCGCTGATATGCTGGATAATGGTAGCTGGTCTGGATACAGGGCTGATATGTACAGTTTCCCTCTGGTCAGTGGCTAAGCTAGGTAAGTTCTTAAAAAGATAGAAATTACTCAGGCTTTAAGCCCTAGATCTAGCAAAGAACTTCTACAGAAAAATGTGAACTACAAAACTCTACAAAACCATATCTAGAAAACGCAGGCAGTCATCTGGACAGAAAAAAAAAAAAAAAAAACTTTAAAGAGAAGAGAGATGCAGAGAAAGTGTGGCAAAATGAGAGATGTGAACGCTTGCTGGGTCAGGAGCAGAAGAGAAAAAGAGTTATCTTCTGTGAGTCTTCTGGTTTAAACTTTCCTCCCCACATGCCGTAAGGGAGGAGCTTGGAATCTGTCAAAGAATCAGAGAGAGAACTGCACAGAGGTTGGCTTTGTTACTATTTTTATACACCAAGGAAAGAGAAACATGGAGGACGTGTGATTCACTGAGCTGGGGGAGAACAAAAGACAGTGAGCACATCACATTAATATTATAATGAGTCCTAAGACACCTTTGTCTCGGCAGTCCCTGCAACAGCTACTGGAGTCAGTTTGTCTTGGCATGTCCTTGCCACTGATATTACCTCTATCTGCCAAGAATGTGCCGCTAGTCCAGCAAAAGCTAGCGGTACTCAAATACTTTGCAACCAGTTTAATTAAATGGTCAGTCAGAAAGCAAATCATACCAGCTTGAACGTCACCTGGGTTAACAAGGCAGGAGTTCCTGGCAGCGGAAGGCAAAGGACAGAGCTGCATGGAGGAATCTGATCAGACCTAAATGAAACAGTCATTGTCGCCCCCGACAGACTGCTAAGATGATGATGATGAAGGCACCTTTGTCTAAACTAAGCAGTTCTATCTGGTTAAACATCTAGCTTCACTAAAAAAAAAAAAAAAAAAAAAAAAGGCGAGCAGCGCTGGCGGCCAGCCGACTCTTCCGCATCTCCTCGGTCTCAGCTTGTCTGTGCCTTGCCTGGCTTGCAGCATTCCTCGCTTTGAGGGCATTTCAGGCTTCAAGTGACTCAGCACGTGCATGGCGCATTGCCATATGTTTCCTGACTGTTTGTGCGTCCCTTGTCTGTCATACCCTATGCTGGTGAAGGGTCTCCCCCTGTCTCAGATGGATGTGTTGTTCAGAGTCATGCGTGCAATGTACTGCTGGAAACTCAGGTGTTTCATCTTCATGGCATCTTTTTTGACGTGCAGCAGTTCTCCTCATTCTATTGCTCTCCATCTGGGGTTCTTCTTCTTCTTCTTCTGAGGATGTCCACACTCTGATTGGGAGCGGTGTTGTTTTCGGGGATACGTATGTACAGGTGTCCCCCTTATCTGTCCCATCAACGCGTATCACCGTCTCAGGTGTTCCTCCTTTCATCACTGACGAGCAGTTGGAGACGGAGCTCCGCAGATTTGGGAAGTTTGCGGGCCTGTTTAGAATTGTGACTTTGGGGTGCAAGGATACCAAGTTAAAACGTGTGAAATCACTCAGGCGACAGGTGTTCATGTTTTTGGACTCGCCAACTCAAACTCTGGAAGTGTCCTTCCGGGTCAAACACGGGGACGGCGCCTATGTGGTGTATGTGAGCTCAGGACAGATGAAGTGCTTTGAATGTGGAGACGTGGCCCGCTGCCTGTGCGGACAGGCAGCGGGCAGGGGGCTCTGATGGGGCCGGCGGTGTGGCCTCCGCTCACGCCGCTGCTGCGGATGGCGTTGTGGGGCCTTCCGCTGCAGCTGAGACCGGCGGTGCGGCCTCCGCTCACGCCGCTACTACGGACGACGTTGCGGAGACTTCCGCCGGTCCTGCTCCGGAGCCTGCCACTGTGTCTGTGGACAGCCCGGCTGTGGTGCCCGCAGCCCAGCTTACGGCTGGGAGCGTCGCTGGTGATGGCACCCAAAAAGTCACTGATGATTCATCAGAATCTCGCTGTGACATCAGCGGCTGTGGCTGTGCTTCCGGTGGCTGCTACCATTTCAGAGCAGCAGACGGAACAACGCCAGTCAGCTGCTGTGGGTGGCGTCCAGGAAAATGTGGCTCATGATGAATCCACTGGGCCAGCTGAATCAAACAGTCAGCTGAGTTGCGCCAACGAGGAAATGGAATCTGATTCTGACACTTTGTCTAACACTGAGTCTATTGGGGCAACTTTCAGTACAAACACGAGTTTGTATTCACTGGAAGAAATAAATGCTTTTCTGGATGAAACCTATTACAGGGCCATTAAAGTCACTGATTACTTCAGTGACACTGATAAATTTATTAAGTCTGTTAATGTGCTAAAAAAGCAGGTTGGTCTTGACCTCCTGGATGAAAGGAAACGTTTTCGCCTCAAAAAGCACCTAACAGCCCAGCGTAAAGCAGCAGGAGGACACAAGGTCAAGCGCACCCGACAGAAGGAATAAATGACGGTCTTTCCTCTGACTTTTTTAGGCATTTTTGAGATATTGTTGGATCAGACTTTTATGATGTTCTAATTGACTGTTACAGAACTGGATCTTTACCGGTCTCCTGCCGGTGCGCAGTACTATCTCTGCTGCCCAAGGACGGACACTTGGCCTGGCTTAAAACTGGAGGCCTCTGGCTCTTCTTTGCACGGACTACAAGGTCACGGTTTACTCGCCTGCAGGACATGGATGCCCCAACACATTTTTTCAACAATCTAGACAAGCCTGCTGCAGAGATGACCTGCTTTAAACTCCCACATGGTCAAAGGACTGCAAATCCATCTGAGATGAGGAGCCATGCAGATGCAGTGGATTTTTACGGGGCCCTGTTTGGTGCAGAACCATGGTGCATAGACTCTCAACACCAACTCTTTGAAGGTCTTCCCATGCTCAGCCCAGAGGACAGGCCCGTTCTGGACTGTGAACTGACTTTGGATGAGTCAACTGTAGCAGTTAATCAAATGTCTCTGGGACGTGAACCTGGACTTGATAGTCTTTCTTCTGACTTTTTTTAAGCACTTTTATGTCGTTCTAGTTGACTGTTACGGAACTGGCTGCGGGCGCGCAGTGATGTCTCTGCTGCCGAAGGAAGGGGACTTGGCCTTGCTTAACAACTGGAGGCCTGTGGCTCTTCTTTGCCCGGACTACATGGAAGAATCGGACTACTAACACTGGCAACGTGGATACTGTTTTTGTTTTCCTTACTATAAAATGGTGGACTATTTGGAGGCATTCACCAATAGATGGACTGTAGGGCATATTTTCTGTCCTGTGGGAGAGGGGGATGAGTTATGTTTGCACTTTTGACATGTGAGACACTTGGTGGATTGATATTGGTGCACGTACATTTTTGAATTGTGCAATAAAGGGATTTTTTTAAAACTCAAACTCTTCTTCTTCTCCTTCTCCTTCTTCTTCTTAGGCCATGATGCGATCTGCTTTGTGTCCCGAATGAATAGAGCTGTAGTTGTGTTTCTGGCTGCTGAGGAGGATGTCCACACTCTGGTTGGGAGCGGTGTAGTTATCGGGGATACGCATGTACAGGTGTCCCCCTTATCTGTCCCATCAACGCGTATCCCCGTCTCAGGCGTTTCCCCTTTCATCACTGATGAGCAGTTGGAGACGGAGCTCCGCATATTTGGGAAGTTTGCAGGCCCGTTTAGAACTGTGGCTTTGGGGTGCAAGGATACCAAGTTAAAACGTGTGAAATCACTCAGGCGACAGGTGTTCATGTTTTTGGACTCGCCAACTCAAACTCTGGAAGTGTCCTTCCGGGTCAAACACGGGGACGGCTCCTATATGGTGTATGCGAGCTCAGGACAGATGAAGTGTTTTGAATGTGGAGACGTGGGCCATAAACGGTTAGCCTGTCAGCACAGGCAGCAGGCAGGGGGCTCTGATGGAGCCGCGGCTGGAGCCGGTGGTGCGGCCTCCGCTCACGCTGCTGCTGTGGACGGAGTGGTGGGGCCTTCCGCCGCAGCTGAGGCCGGCGGTACGGCCTCCGCTCCTGCTGCTACTACCGACGACGTTGCGGGGCCTTCCGCCGGTCCTGCTCCGGAGCCTGCCGCTGTGTCTGTGGACAGCCCGGCTGTGGTGCCCGCAGCCCAGCTTACGGCTGGGAGCGTCACTAGTGATGGCACCCAAAAAGTCACTGATGATGCGTCAGAATCTCGCTGTGTGACATCAGCGGCTGTGCTTCCAGTGGCTGCTACCGTTTCAGAGCAGCAGACGGAACAATGCCAGTCAGCTGCTGTGGGTGGCATCCAGGAAAATGTGGTTCATGATGAATCCACTGGGCCAGCTGAATCAAACAGTCAGCTGAGTTGTGCTGATGAGGAAATGGAATCTGATTCCGACACTGTGTCTAATACTGAGTCTATTGGGGCAACTTGCAGTACAAACATGAGTTTGTATTCACTGGAAGAAATAAATGCTTTTCTGGATGAAACCTATTACAGGGCCATTAAAGTCACTGATTACTTCAGTGACACTGATAAATTTATTAAGTCTGTTAATGTGCTAAAAAAGCAGGTTGGTCTTGACCTCCTGGATGAAAGGAAACATTTTTGCCTCAAAAAGCACCTAACAGCCCTGCGTAAAGCAGCGGGAGAACAAAAGGTCAAGCGTGCCCGACAGAAGGAATAAATGACGGTCTTTCCTCTGACTTTTTTAGGCATTTTTGGGATATTGTTGGATCAGACTTTTATGACGTTCTAATTGACTGTTACAGAACTGGATCTTTACCGGTCTTCTGCCGGCGGGCGTACTATCTCTGCTGCCCAGCTCTTCTTTGCACGGACTACAAGGTCAAGGTTTACTCGCCTGCAGGACATGGATGCCCCAACATCTTTTGTTCTACAATCTGGACAAGCCTGCTGCAAAGATGACCTGCTTAAAACTCCCACATGGTCAAGGGACTACAAATCCATCCAAGATGAGGAGCCATGCAGATGCAGTGGATTTTTACGGGGCCCTGTTTGGTGCAGAACCATGGTGCATAGACTCTCAACACCAACTCTTTGGAGGTCTCTCCATGCTCAGCCCAGAGGACAGGCCAATTCTGGACTGTGAACTGACTTTGGATGAGTCAACTGTAGCAGTTAATCACATGTCTCTGGGACGTGCAGCTGGACTTGACGGTCTTTCTTCTGACTTTTTTAAGCACTTTGGGGATGTTATTGGATCAGACTTTTATGGCGTTCTAGTTGACTGTTACGGAACTGGCTGCGGGCGCGCAGTGCTGTCTCTGCTGCCGAAGGAAGGGGACTTGGCCTTGCTTAACAACTGGAGGCCTGTGGCTCTTCTTTGCCCAGACTACATGGAAGAATCGGACTACTAACACTGGCAACGTGGATCCTGTTTTTGTTTTCTTTACTATAAAATGGTGGACAATTTGGAGGCATCCACCAATAGATGGACTGTAGGGCATATTTTCTGTTGTGTGGGAGAGGGGGATGAGTTATGTTTGCACTTTTGACATGTGAGACGCTTGGTGGAATGATATTGGTGCTCTTGCATTTTTGAATTGTGCAATAAAGGGATTTTTTAAAACTCAAACTCTTCTTCTCTCATATCCGCCGGCTGAAGGAGGAGGACGGAAATAGGGAACTCCATGGTCTTCTGGACTTTTTTTTCGTTTTTCCATCACTGCCCGCATAATAAACTTTTGCTTTTTGGGGAGGAGGATGGCGACCTTGGAAATGCCACCTCCATCTATCCGCCAGGGGGTGCGGATCGTTCCCCTGGACGACACTGTTACTGTGAAGGGGGTCCTTATGGCTGTGGGTGCCCAGGTGGGCCCTGATGCGATCCGCTATGCGTCCAGGATGAATAGAGCTGTAGTTGTGTTTCTGGCTACTGAGGAGAATGTCCACGCTCTGGTTAAGAGCGGTATTGTAATCGGGGATATGTATGTACAGGTGTCCCCCTTATCAGTTCCATCAACACTCATCACCGTCTCGGGTGTTCCACCTTTCATTACTGACGAGCAGTTGGCGACGGAGTTCCGCAGATTCGGGAAGTTTGCGGGCCCGTTTAGACACGTGAGTTTGGGAATCAGGGAAGCCGTGTTTAAACATATGAAATCACTCAGGCGACAGGTGTTCATGTTTCTAGACTCGCCCACACAAACTCTGGAAGTGTCCTTCCGGGTCAAACACGGGAACGGCTACTATATGGTGTATGCGAGCTCGGGACAGATGAAGTGTTTTGAATGTGGCGATGTGGGCCATAAACGTTTCGCCTGCCCGCACAGGCACCCGGCGGGGGGCTTCGGTGGAGCCGCGGCTGAGGCTGCCGGTGTGGCTTCCGCTCGCGACGCTGCTGCGGACGGCATTGCGGGGGCTTCCACCGCCGCGGAGCCAAGTGGGGCCGCACAGCCTGCCAGCGGGGCCTCCGCACCTGCCGCTGCTGCGGACGACGTTGCGGGGCCTTCCGCCGCTGCAGCTCCGGAGCCTGCCGCTGTGTCTGTGGACAGTCTGCCTGTGGTGCCCGCAGCGCGGCCTGCAGCTGGGGGCGTTGCTGGTGATGGCGCCCAAGCAGTCAATGACGTTGACTCAGCATCGCGCTATGTGACATCAGCGGCTGTGCTTCCGCAGCCTGCTGCCACTTCAGAGCAGCAGGCGGAACAACGCCGGTCGCCTGATATAGGCGCCACCCCGGAACACGTGGTTGATGAAGGATCAGCTGCACCAGCTGACGTGCCAGCTGGATCTAACAGTCAGCAGAGTTGTGCTGACGAGGGAATGGAGTGTGAATCTGACGCTGTGTCGGCTAAAAATGAGTCTATTGGGGCAACTGGCAATGCCAATGCGGATTTGTATTCACTAGACGAAATAAATGCTTTCCTGGATGGAACCTATAATAATAGGGCCGTTAACGTCGCTGATTACTTCAGTGACACTGACAAATTCATTCGGTCTGTTAATGTACTGAAGAAGCAGGTTGGTGTTGACCTCCTGGATGAAAGAAAATGCTTCCGCCTGAAGAAGCACATCACGGCCCTGCGTAAATCAGCAGGGGGACAAAAGGCCAAGCGTGCAAAGATGGAATGATTTCCATGGCAACAGCACGGTGCTCCTCACATCGATCGCCTAATGCAGAAAATAAAATTAGGGTCCTTAAACATCAATGGTGGGAGGGGTAATCATAAGAGGGGATTCATTATTGACCTGTTCAGACGGAAAGGTCTCAACGTTTTGTTTTTGCAGGAAACTCATACCACTTCGGCAGATGAAGTCGACTGGGGCTTGTGGTGGAAAGGCCCTTTTTCACTCAGTCACGGCACCAATCTTAGTGCAGGAGTGGCCATTTTGTTTGGGGAATCAGCAAATGCACAAGTTTTATCAGTGGTGGAGATAGTGAGGGGCAGGCTGCTTCTTGTTAGGGCCGAAATAGGGGATTCCGTGTTTTGCCTGGTAAATGTTTACGCGCCAAACCACGGTGCTGAAAGGGTTGCCTTTTTCAATATACTGACTACTGAATTGCAGTGCTATCACCAAGACCAACTTGTTGTTGCTGGTGATTTCAACTGTACCTTGGACTTCACTGTAGATCGCACTAATGCAGAACCTCATCTGCAATCTTCTAGAATCTTGGAAAATTTTACTGTGCAGTTCAACTTAGTGGACACGTGGAGACAGTATACCTGGGTCAGGGTCACTGACAGTGTTGTCAGTGCTGCTAGATTAGACAGGATATATGTTTCTAGAACCTTTAGCCCCGGACTCCTTAACAGTAACATAAGTCCCGTTGGTTTCACGGATCATCACCTGGCTACTGCGGTGTTACTGAACTTACCAGGGAAACGGGCAAAATCTTATTGGCACTTCAATAACAAGCTCCTTCAGGACAACGCCTTTTGTCAGTATTTTGTGTGCTTCTGGGAACACTGGAGGACCACGAAGGCTCGTTTTAGTTCCCTCGAACAGTGGTGGGACGTTGGCAAAGTGCAAATTAGCCTTTTTTGTCAACAGTACGCTGCAAACTCAACTGCCATCATCAAGGCCAAGGTCAGTGAACTTGAGGACGCTGTCAAGAGGCTGGAGGCCAGCTTGGTTACGGGTCAGGATTCTACCGCTGGTCCTTTGCTGCAGGAGAAGAGATCGGCCCTGCGCACATTCATGCAGGAAAGAGTGGAGGGGGCGCTAGTGAGGTCACGCTTCACTCGTCTGCAGGACATGGATGCACCAACGTCCTTCTTCTTCAATTTGGAGAAGTCTACTGCGAAAAAGAAGTTGATGGCTTGCTTGACACTCCCAGATGGTCGCCTGACTACAAACCCATCCGAGATGTGGCGCCATGCAGTGGATTACTACGGGGCCCTGTTTGCTGCAGGGACTTGTTGCACAGACTCTCAAACTCATCTCTTCAAAGCCCTTCCGGTGCTCGGCCCGGAGGACAGGGCCGCTCTGGACTGCTCCCTGACTTTGGATGAGTTAACTGTGGCTGTAAATCAGATGGCTCTGGGACGTGCACCTGGACTTGATGGCCTTTCTTCAGAATTTTTTAAGCATTTTTGGAATATTATTGGATCAGACTTCTATGACGTTCTGACTGACTGTTACAGAAAGGGAACATTACCTGTCTCCTGCCACCGTGCAGTGCTGTCTCTGTTGCCTAAGCAGGGGGACTTGGCCCTGCTTAAAAACTGGAGGCCCGTGGCTCTTCTTTGCACGGACTACAAGGTGCTTTCTCAAGCCCTGGCAAACAGACTGAACACTGTCTTGGGTTTGATCATAGATAAGGATCAAACATATTGTATTCTTGACCGAAACATTATGGACAATGTTTTCCTCATATGTGACGTTCTCCAGCTCAGTAAATGTCATGACTTACAGTTCGGGATTGTGTCTTTGGACCAAGAAAAGGCTTTTGATTGGGTTGACCATTCCTATTTGTTTTCCACCCTGAGGGGGTTTGGTTTTGGCAATGTGTTTTTGAGGTGGGTCAATCTGCTATATACTGGAGCTGAGTGTTTGGTAAAGATGGGGGCAGGCCTGAGTCGGCCAATCCCTGTACACTGGGGAATACGGCAGGGGTGTCCACTCTTGGGTCAGCTGTACAGCTTGGCTACTGAGCTTTTGCTGTGCAGGTTGCGCACTCGGCTGGGTGGTCTGGTTCTGCCGGGGCCATCAAGCTGTTGCCGCCCGATCGTCTTGTCTGCTTATGCGGATGACGTTAACGTTTTCATCACCTCCCACGGGGATGTGCAGCATCTGGTGGACACTTTGTCTGTTTATGAAAGGGCATCTTCTGCACGGGTGAATTGGGCCAAGAGTGAGGGTCTGTTGGCGGGCCACTGGTCACGTCAAGGCGTCCCTCGCCTACCCGGCGGTCTTCAGTGGGGGACGGCCGGTCTCAAAGTGTTGGGGGTTTTTCTGGGTTCGGAGGCTTTTGAACGAAAGAACTGGGAGGGTGTTAAGGACAAGGTGTGTGCTCGCTTTTCTAAATGGAAATGGTTGCTACCACAGCTGTCATATAGGGGCAGGGTTCTGGTCGCAAATAATCTGGTTGCTTCGGCTCTTTGGCATAGGCTGGTGGCTTTTACACAGCCCAGGAGCCTCGTGGAGGAGATTCAGAAGATCATCGTGGACTTCTTTTGGTCTGGTCGCCACTGGGTCCGTGCGCCTGTTCTTTACCTGCCTGTGGCCGAGGGGGAACAGGGCCTGGTGGACATACATTCCAAGATCACCTGCTTCAGGCTTCGAACTGCACAATGCCTCCTTTACGGCTGCGGACCCTGCTGGATGGACATTGCTAAACTGCTCCTGAGGAGAGTTGGTTGCTTGGGCTATGATAAGCAGCTCTTCCTAGTGACATCTGGGGAGGTGGACTTTACTGGACTATCTGCTTTTTACACGTCCGTCTTGCATGCATGGCGAGTCTTCACCGTGGCCCGCTTCCATGACGAGACACCGGGCATGTGGCTGTTCGAGGAACCACTGTTTTTCAATCGATTCATCGACGCTGAGGTGCTGCAGTCTGTCAGTCTGCGGACTTGTTTGCGGGAGGCACGCTGTACCAAGCTTGGTCATCTTATGAAGATGTCGACCACATCGATGGATACGCTGAGGCGGAGTGCCAACATTACATCTGTCAGACTGCTGCAAATGGTGGTGGGGGACGTGTGCGCCGCTCTTCCACAACCGCTTCGAGCGTTTGCGACAAACCACACTCTTTCCAATCAATGGGATGACAACACTGTGTCCACCTTTCCTGCAATTTCCATAACTCCAGCTGTGGGGAGTGGCAGGGAGGAGAAGATCACCTGCTGACCTTCAGAATTCCTCGACTGGGCAAGTTCCAGTTTGTCGGGACAAGGGCGGTGTATCACATCTGTGTGAAGGTTCTGAATCTGCGCTCTCTGATGGATGTCACAAAGTCAAGGTGGGCGAGTTTTTTGGGCCCAGAGGTCTCCCCGAAAGGCAGCTGGCGGTGCATGTACAAGCTACCTATTGAGAAACGGACAGCAGATTTCCAGTGGAGGATTGTGCATTGGGCAATAGCTATGAATAAATACAGAGCACGCCTTGATCCGACTGTGGGGTGGGGGAATGTTTGTTTTGTTCCCAAGTTGAGACCCTGGAGCATTTGTTTGTCCAATGTTTTCGTTTATCTGGACTTTTTGATATTTTGCGCGAGTGGTTTCAGGCTTTGGGTGAACCTTTCTCTTTTGGTCTGTTCATTTACTGTCCAAAGCATAAAGTGGCAAGGAAGGCTGCCCACACTATGATGAACTTCCTATCTGGTACTGCTAAATTTGCCATCTGGCTGACGAGGAAAAATCGGGCTAGCAACGCTGGCAATGTGGATCCTGTGTCTGCTTTCAAGGTCTTGTTGAAAGCCAGACTACAGGTGGAGTTCTCTTACTATCAAATGGTGGACAATTTGGAGGCATTCATCAATAGATGGACTGTAGGGAATGTTTTGTGCTCTGTGGGTCAGGGGGATGAGTTATGTTTGCACTTTTGAGATGTGACACACTTGGGCCAGTGATATTGGTCTTTTTGCATTCTTGAAATGTACAATAAAGCCTTTTTTAAAAGTCTTCTTCTTCTTCTTCTTCTTCTTCTTCTTCTTCTTCTTCTTCTTCTTCTTCTTCTTCTTCTTCTTCTTCTTCTTCTTCTTCTTCTTCTTCTTCTTCTTCTTCTTCTTCTTCTTCTTCTTCTTCTTCTTCTTCTTCTTCTTCTTCTTCTTCTTCTTCTTCTTCTTCTTCAAGACCACTGGTTGAGGCATAGGTGCATTGTAATTTTGGTTCATGGACAGGATCACGAAAATACATCTGAGCAAAAGAGGCTTTCGACCCTGTTAAGAAAGAGACCAACGCTATGTCTTCTATGATACCCGAGTTCAAAGACACATGGTCTATATGAGATCATAGACACATGATCTATCTGACATCATAAAGACACATTTGTATGAGTTCAAAGACACATGGTCTATGTGACATCATAAAGACATATTTGTCTATGTGTCCTATGATGCCTGGGATCATCCTATGATGTTCAGGCAGAGATCAGAAGACACAGACACATGGTCTATGTGACATCAAAAGATATATGGTCTATGTGACATCATAAGACACATTTGTGTCCTATGATGCCTGAGATCATAGGATGGCCTATGATGTTCAGGCAGAGATAATAGGCCATCCTATGATGTCTTATGAAGCATGACACACACACACAGACAGACACACAGAGATTTCTTCCTTTTATAGAGTTAAGGGTGAAGAATCATAGAGTGAAAAGGGATGATGATGAAGAAGAGTGATATCTTGTAGGGAATCATGTGCTCTGTCTATGTGCCGTCGTATATCATCTGGTGGGTCTTCTTCGTTCAGACCACTGAAGGGTCTCCTACTGTCTCAGACGTCTGTGTTGTTCACAGTCATGCCTGCAGCGTACTGGTGGAACCTGAGGTGTTTCATGTTCACGGCATCCTTTCTGACGTGCAGCAGATCTTGTTATTCTATTGCTTTCATCTGGTGGGTCGTCTTCTTCTTCGTTCAGACCACTGGTTGAGGGATAGGTGCGTCATAATTCCAGTTCATGGGCACAATCCTGAAAAAGGGGCTTTTGACCCCCGCTCAGGAAGGCCCGTGCATGCCTGTAGAAACCAAGAAACTGGAGCACCCGGAAAAAATCCGCTCTTTGCTTGGCATTTTACACATTTGTAGTGTAGACTGGCATTCATCAAGGTTACACATTTGCCGTCATGTAGGCATGGTGAGTCGTCCTGTGATGCCTGAGTTCATAGGACGCACTATGATGATGAGGAAGAGATCATAGGCCGTCATATGATGCCCTAGAAATATGCTTTAAAGTCTGTCATACCCTATGCTGGTGAAGGGTTTCCTCCTGTCTTAGACGGGTGTGATGTACTGCTGGAACCTCAGGTGTTTCATCTCCATGGCATCTTTTCTGACGTGCAGCAATTGTCGTCATTCTATTACTTTTCTTCTTCTTGGATCCTGTTTCTGTTTTCCTTACTATAAAATGGTGGACAATTTGGAGGCATCCACCAATAGATGGACTGTAGGGCATATTTTCTGTTGTGTGGGAGAGGGGGATGAGTTATGTTTACACTTTTGACATGTGAGACGCTTGGTGGAATGATATTGGTGGTCTTGCTTTTTTGAATTGTGCAATAAAGGGATTTTTTTAAAACTCAAAACTCTTCTTCTTCTTCTTCTTCTTCTTCTTCTTCTTCTTCTTCTTCTTCTTCTTCTTCTTCTTCTTCTTCTTCTTCTTCTTCTTCTTCTTCTTCTTCTTCTTCGAGACCACTGGTTGAGGGATAGGTGGGTCGTAATTCCAGTGCATAGACAGGATAATGAAAATAATAAAGACACATTGTCACCATGGGGTGAGACGCCGGCTCGGCGCTCAGCCCATGCTCCTTCTCATCCCTGCCTCTCATTGGGCAGCGTCTCAGCTGGCTCCCAGCTGTCAGTGTCACGGGACGGCTGGGGCCAATTAATCCTCATCAGCTGGGGCACTGCTAATGAGGATAAAGAGGAGCAGCCTCGATCACTCGGGGCTGCGACATAAGTACTACTAGGCTGGAGCCCCTTCGTCTGGTGCCAGCCCCTGCCTCATCTTCAGCATTACTCGTAAGTGTCTTCCCGTAAGGAGTATTGTGCCTTTGTACCCCCATGTCCTGTGCTAGCCCGCTACTTGCCTTACTGTATCACTTGGGAGTACCATCTTGTATGAGTGACCTGTGTATTGGAGTCCTTTGCCCAGTGCCAGCTCTCTGGCTGCTTAACCCGTGAGTGTTACCTGCTGTGAGTTCTCTAGCTGTGTACCCCTACGCCCGGTGCCCACTGTTTACTCTATTGCTGTTCTGCCCATGAGTGTTAATGTGTATGAGCATCTGTGCTTTCCTCATCCCTTACCCCTGTCACCAATAAACATCATATCTCACTGGCTCGCCCTTGGCTCTCATTGTGTGTGGCTCCCTAGAGCCACATGTGACACACATGGTCTATATAACATCATAAAGACACATTTGTCTATGTGTCCTATGACGCCTGAGTTCAAAGACACATGGTCTACAGCCGTGGACGAAATTGTTGGTACCCCTCTGTTAATGAAAGAAAAACCCACAGTGGTCACAGAAATAACTTGAATCTGACAAAAGTGGCAATAAATAAAAATTCTATGAAAATTAACCAATGAAAATCAGACAATGCTTTTGAATTGTGGTTCAACAGAATTATTTTAAAAAACAAACTCATGAAACTGGCCTGGACAAAAATGATGGTACCCTGAACTTAATATTTTGTTGCACAACCTTTTGAGGCAATCACTGAAATCAAACAATTCACTGCAATCAACTTTCACACAGATGTGATACACCATCCTTGTCCCCACAAACTGGAACCTGCCCAGACGAGGATTTCTGAAGGCCAGCAGGTGATCCTCTCCCCCCTGCCACTCCCCCACAGCTGGACTTATGGAAATGGCAGGAAAGTTGGACACAGTGTCGTCATCCCATTGAGTGGAAAGAGTCTGGTTTGTCGCAAACGCTCGAAGTGGTTGTGGCAGGGCGGCACACACTTCCCCCACCACCCTCTGCAGCAGTCTTACAGTTGTAATGTTGGCACTCCTCCTCAGCGTTTCCATTGATGTGGTCGACATCTTCATAAGATGACCAAGCTTGGTACAGCATGCCTCTCGTAAACAAGTCCGCAGACTGACCGACTGCAGCACCTGAGTGTCGATGAATTGATTGAAAAACAGTGGTTCCTCGAACAGCCACATGCCCGGTGTCTCGTCAGGGAAGCGAGCTACGGTGAAGACTCGCCATGCATGCAAGACGGATGTGTAAAAAGCAGAAAGTCCAGTAAGGTCCACCTCCCCAGATGTCACGAGGAAGAGCTGCTTATCATAGCCCAAGCGGCCAACTCTCCTCAGAAGCAGTTCTGCAGTGTCCATCCAGCAGGGGCCGCATCCGTAAAGGAGGCATTGTGCAGTTCGAAGCCTAAAGCAGGCGATCTTGGAGTGTATGTCCACCAGGCCCTGTCCCCCCTCGGCAACAGGCAGGTAGAGAACAGCCACCCGGACCCAATGCCGACCAGACCAAAAGAAATCCACGATGATCTTCTGAACCTCCTCCACGAGGCTCCTGGGCAGTGTCAAAGCAACAAGCCTATGCCAAAGAGCCGAAGCAACCAGATTATTTGCGACCAGAAACCTGCCCCTATATGACAGCTGTGGTAGCAACCATTTCCATTTAGAAAAGCAAGCACACACCTTGTCCTTAACACACCCCCAGTTCTTGCGTTCAAATGCCTCCGAACCCAGAAAAAACCCCAACACTTTGAGGCCGGCCGTCCCCCACTGAAGACCGCCGGGTAGGCAAGGAACGTCCTGATGTGACCATTGGCCTACCAATAGACCCTCACTCTTGGCCCAATTCACCGGGGCAGAAGATGCCCTTTCATAAACAGACAAAGTGTCCACCAGACGCTGTACATCCCCGTGGGACGTGATGAAAATGCTGATGTCATCCGCGTAAGCAGACAAGACGATCGGGCGGCAACTGCTGGAGTGCCATTACAATTCAAAAATGTAAGATCACCAATACCATCATTCCACCGAGTGTCTCACATTTCAAAAGTGCAAACATAACTCATCCCCCTCTCCCACAGAACACAAAATATTCCCTACAGTCCATCTATTGGTGAATACCTCCAAATTGTCCACCATTTTATAGTAAGAGTACTCCACCTGGAGTCTGGCTTTTAACAAAGCCTTGAAAACAAACACAGGATCCACACTGCCAGTGTTAGTAGTCTGATTTTTTCTTGTCAGCCAGATGGCAAGTTTAGCAGTACTAGATAGGAAGTTCATCAAAGTGTGCACAGACCTCTTTGCCACTTTATACTTTGGACCGTAAATGAACAAACCAAAAGAGAAACATTCACCCAAATTATGAAACCACACTTTCAGAAGATCAAAAAGGCCAGATAAATGAAAACATTGAACAAACCAATGCTCCAGGGTCTCAACTTGGGAACAAAACAAACATTTCTCCCCCACATTAGGATCCAGGTGTGCTCTGTATTTATTCGTAGCTATTGCCCCATGTACAATCCTCCACTGGAGATCCGCCGTCCGTTTCTCAATAGGGAGCTTGTACATGGACCGCCAGCTGCCTTTCCGGGAGAATACCGGCCCCAAAAACCCCTCCACTTTGACTCTTTCACCTCCATCCGAGAGCGCAGATTCAGAACTTTCACACAGATGTGATACACTGTCTTCTTCCCTACAAACTGGAACTTGCCCAGACGAGGATTTCCGAAGGACAGCAGGTGACCATCCCCCTCCAGTCACTCTCCCACAGCTGGACTTATGGAAAGGGCAGGGAAGTTGGGACACAGTGTCCTCATCCCATTGAGAGGAAAAAGTGTGGTTTTCCGCAAATGCTCTAAGCGGTCGTGGCAGGGCAGCACACACTTCCTTCACCACCCTATGCACCAGCCTGACAGATGTAATGTTGGCACTCTGCCCCAGCGTTTCTATCGACGTGGTTGACATATTCATAAGATGACCAAGCTTGGTACAGCCTGCCTCTCTTAAACAAGTTTGCAGACTAACAGATTGCAGCACTTGAGTGGAGAGAGAGAGAGAGAGAGAGAGAGAGAGAGAGAGAGAGAGAGAGAGAGAGAGGTTGAGGTTTAAAAAAATCCCTTTATTGTACAATTCAAAAATGTAAGATCACCATGATACCATCATTCCACCAAGTGTCTCACATTTCAAAAGTGCAAACACAACTCATCCCCCTCCCCCACAGAACACAAAATATTCCCTACAGTCCATCTATTGGTGAATACCTCCAAATTGTCCACCATTTTATAGTAAGAATACTCCACCTGGAGTCTGACTTTTAACAAGGCCTTGAAAACAAACACAGGATCCACATTGTCAGTGTTAATAGTCCGATTTTTTCTTGTCAGCCAGATGGCAAGTTTAGCAGTACCAGATAAGAAGTTTATCAAAGTGTGCACAGACTTCTTTGCCACTTTATACTTTGGGCTATAAATAAACAAACCAAAAGAAAAACAGTCACCAAAATTATGAAACCACACTTTCAAAAGATCAAAAAGCCCGGATAAACGAAGACATTTAACAAACAAATGCTCCAGGGTCTCAGCTTGGGAACAAAACAAACATTCCTCCCCCACATTCGGATCCAGGTGTGGTCTGTATTTATCCATAGCTATTGCCCCATGTACAATCCTCCACTGGAGATCTGCTGTCCGTTTCTCAATAGGGAGCTTGTACATGGACCACCAGCTGCCTTTCGGGGAGAATACCGGCCCCAAAAACCCCGCCCACCTGGACTCTTTCACCTCCGTCAGAGAGAGAGAGAGAGAGAGAGAGAGAGAGAGAGATTTGATTTTGATTTTTCAACACACCTTTATTGTCACAAGTTCAACAGAAAAAACACAACAACTAAAACAACTAAAAGAAGCAATGGGAAAGCAAAATGACTCACTAACAAGAAATCAAAGACATAAGTAACCAAACCAGGAAAACTAAAAAAACTTGCTTCTTACATCAGGACCGTACCATAGGTAATTTTCCCCTCCTTAACACAACACAGGATGTGCTTAAAGCACCACATAGCCTCAAAAGTTTCAACATTTTGCATCAGATGGTAGTAATTGTAATCAATCACTATTCGAGCCTTGATCATGTCAACCAGCATGTCTTTTACATTACAATCCACCATTTGTTCAATTTTTCTCTTCCTACTAACATAAATAGCCATTTTAGCCTGACCCAGGATGAAATTTAAAAGTTCACTTTTTTTCTTAGTCCTCTGTCTATATGGAAAGCCCAAGATAAAAATCTGCAGGGAAAAGACTTCTCCAAACAGATAAAACAGCTTCCCCCAAAAAACAAACAACAATTGCAGTCTGTTACAGTCCAGAAAACAATGGAACACAGTTTCTTTCTGAGGACAAAATGGACAAACCTCAACAACATTTGGGTTTAAAAGAGAGATAGAAGCATTTACAGCCACAGCACCATGTAAAACTCGCCATTGTAGGTCTCCAACCTTCTTAGTTAATGGTGGTTTATAGAGTGCTCTCCAGGCAGGCCTCACCTCTGGACCCAGACCCAAGTGTTTCCTCCATGGTGTATCAGCTCGACCTTTTAACTTATTCACATTTAGAATTTTCACCAAAAGTCCATACATTTTTTTACCAGGAGAGTCACAAATGTTAATGTGTTCAGAGTTTAAAAACACACCAGTGCCATCTTTAAAATCAGGAGATAAAACACAAAAAGGAAAAGGTTCATCAGCAGTTTGCACAGAGTTTTCGCAGTGTAAAACAACAGCAGAGTGTTCTTCTGCGGACAGACAGTCTCTCCAATCTTTCAGCAAGTTCATTATAACTCTGACTGAAGAAATCCCAAGAGCCGAGCACAGGGCAACAGCATTGTCCAGGTTAGGACCACATAAGTTCACCAAAGGCACTTTTCCACTAGGGTCAGTACGGTACAGTTCGGTACGGGATGGGACAGTACAGTTCGGCCCACTTTGTTTTTCCACCGCACTAGGTCCCATTTGAAGTGGGTGGGAATATAGTTACAGGGAGGCGGCGCAACACTCTCCCTCCCGTTACGTAAAACCAGCATAACTGGCGTAAAACAAGCGTAACATTACGCAAAACACAAGCTGGCAGGTTACGCGGCGTCTGCCTTCTCTGTCTTTTTTCGCCTGAATAAATGCAAAAAAGGAGAACAGAAAGCAGAGGCGGCAAAACTACATGCTCTGGAAAAGTACTTGAGCGCTCAGGAATCCATAGAGCACTCTAAAGGAGAAGCCATGAGGATACAAACAGCATCACAAATCAAGGTAAGCTAATGATTGCTAATGCTACTTTGCTTTTAAGTCCACGGTACAACATTGTAATGTCTGCAACTTATCAATATTAGGTAGTAAAATATGTATTCTGTGTGTGTGTGCGTTTCAGATGGCTCTCTTGTGGCAAAAATATCACTTCAAACGTTGGGGGTTAATGTTCAACACAGTGATGTGACTCCGACTTCACAAACGCGAAGTGGCTATAATGTCTGTAGAAATGTTTAGCTTCTGATCTGTGTCAAAATCGTGAAGAGACTGTTTAGACGTCATGGAATTTACCTGCTCTAGCCAGTGGTGTCGTGGCAAAACATGGATCAGGTGCCATATTGTAGCATATGAGCCGTTAAATATATATTTCAACAGGTAAACAGTACTGAGTTAGGCATAAGATATATTTAACAATTATGATGCATTTTAAGATGCATCATAATTGATGCATTTAGGATGCATAAGGCTGTGCAAGATGGCGCTCACAGTGGTCGCCATGGTGCTTCGCTGCGCCCTTTGTTTTTGTTTGTTTGTCAATTGTGTGTCTGCCTGCTCTTATACCCGTGAAGAGCTTCTAAATATCAGGACTTTCACTCCCACGGACCTACTCCCAGTTTTTTTAGCTCCTGCCGCCGATCTGGTTCATTGCTTGGCTCGAAAAGTGAGACGGCGAAAGAGAGGAAGGCGAGCGGGCGCTCTCGTCCGGCTCCGCAGGAGAGGCACGCGCACGGCTTTGCCTGGCATATTTCTGTCCAATGCCAATTCTCTCTCTAACAATGTAGATGAACTGAGACTGCTGATGCATTTTAAGGACCTCTCTTCCTCGGCTGCCCTCTGTTTTACCGAGACCTGGCTCAGGGAAAATACACCGGACAGCGCGCTGTGCCTCGAGGGATTTCAGCTGTTTCGTGCTGATCATGACACAGAGCTCTCCGGTAAATCCTCAGGAGGAGGAGTCTGCTTCTACATCAACAGCAGCTGGTGCTCTGATGTATCGGTAATTTCCAAACACTGTTCTCCCGCCCTGGAATTTCTTTTTATTAACTGCAAGCCATTTTATTCCCCACGGGAGTTCGCCTCATTCATCCTCGTCGCTGTGTACGTCCCTCCCGACGCGGACGCGTGCGAAGCTCAGCGCGCGCTCGCGGATCACATCCAACACACGGAGCGGACTTTTCCAGACTCTCTGGTTATTGTGGTTGGCGACTTTAACCAGAGCAATCTGAGCCACGATCTCCCCCGCTACAAACAGTTTATTAAATGCCCCACCAGAGGAATAAACACGCTGGATCACTGTTACACCACAGTGAAAGACGCATATCGCGCTGTTCCCCGCGCTGCGCTCGAACTATCTGATCACGTGATGGTCCACCTCATTGTCACATACAGACAGAGATTGAAGCTCACTAAACCTGTTGTGACCACTATGAAGAAATGGACCAGTGAAGCTGAGGAGAAGCTGGAAACGTGCATGGAAATAACTGATTGGGGCATGTTTAAAGGAGCCACGCATGATCTGGATGAATACATAGACACTGTGAACTCTTATATCCACTTTTGTAAGGAGAGCATTCTTCCATCGCGCACCAGGGTGAGGTACTCTGATAAGCCCTGGTTCACTGCTAAGCTCAGACAGATCAGGAAGGAGAAGGAAGCAGCGCTGAAAAGTGGAGACAGGGGCTGCTACAGGGAGGTTAAATATCGGTTTAACAGAGAGCTGAGGAGAGCTAAATCTGTGTATTCTGAGAGACTCCCGCAGCAGTTCACTGCTAATGACTCGGCTTCTGTGTGGAGAGGACTGAGGCAAATCACCAATTATCGGCCTCAGGCTCCTAAAGGTCAGGATGACAAAGCCCTTTGTCAAAGACTGTCCCAACACTATGCCCGTTTTGACACCTCGTCAACTGTGTCCAACTCCCCCCTCCCTCCAGCTCCACAGCCTCCACGATCCCTACTTCATCAAAGGCGCCCCCCCTCTTCCCCCCCTGCCCTTGTCATCAGTGAGCAGGACGTGCTCAAACAGTTCTCCAGACTGAACCCGCACAAGGCCCCCGGTCCGGATGGTGTGTCTCCCTCCACCCTGAGACACTGTGCGAAAGAGCTGGCTCCTGTCTTCACAGACATTTTTAACACCTCCCTTAAGCTATGCCACGTGCCGACCTGCCTCAAATCCTCCACCATCATCCCTGTCCCCAAGAAGCCACGGATCACTGGACTTAACGACTACAGACCTGTAGCGCTCACCTCTGTATCATGAAGTCCTTTGAGCGCCTGGTCCTGCCCCACCTCAAGTCCATCACCACTCCCCTCCTGGACCTGCTGCAGTTTGCCTACCGAGCCAACAGGTCTGTAGACGACGCAGTCAACCTGGCCCTCCACTCCATCCTGCAGCACCTGGACTCCCCGGGAACCTACGCCAGGATCCTGTTTGTGGACTTCAGCTCCGCATTCAACACCATCCGCCCCGCTCTGCTCCGGGACAAGCTGTCCCTGCTCAACGTGCCTGACTCCCTCTGCAGGTGGATCACCGACTTCCTGACAAACCGGAGGCAGCATGTGCGGCTGGGAAAGACTGTCTCAGATTCTGCTAGCATCAGCACCGGTCCACCCCAGGGCTGTGTACTTTCCCCCCTACTCTTCTCCCTTTATACCAACTCCTGCACCTCCAGCCACCAGTCTGTCAAGTTGATCAAGTTTGCAGACGACACCACCCTCATCGGGCTCATCTCCAACGGCGACGAGTCCGCCTACAGGAGAGAGGTGGCCCAGCTGGCGTCCTGGTGCAACAACAACAACCTGCAGCTGAACGCTCTGAAGACAGTGGAGATGATTGTGGACTTCAGAAAAGTCACAACCCCTCTGCCCCCCCCTCACCCTCACAGGCTCTCCCATCACCACTGCTGATTCCTTCCGCTTCCTAGGCACCACCATCACCAGGGACCTCAAGTGGGAGCCGACTATCAGCTCCCTCATCAAAAAGGCCCAGCGGAGGATGTTCTTCCTGCGGCAGCTGAGGAAGCTCAAGCTACCCACCAAGATGTTAGTACAGTTCTACACAGCCATCATCGAGTCCATCCTCACCACCTCCATAACCGTGTGGTACGAAGGAGCCACTGCAAGGGACAGACTAAGGCTGCAGCGCGTCGTGCGCACTGCTGAGAAGGTGATCGGCTGCAAGCTCCCATCTCTCCAGGATCTGTACATCTCCAGGACCCGGAGGCGTGCTGGCCGGATCATAGCCGATCCCTCACACCCTGGTCACGTACCGTTTGCCCCTCTCCCCTCAGGTAGAAGACTTCGGTCCATCCAGACTAAAACCTCCCGTCACATGAACAGCTTCTTCCCCTCTGCCATCAGACTGCTGAACACTAAGTGACTTATTGACTCTCGTGCGCTATGTACAGCAGCTCAACCAGACTCATGTCAATCATCACTGTTTTCTTCCTGCATTACCGACTGCACTATATGGTTCTCCACATTATCTGCTGCTCGCTAATATATTTAAACTGCTGACTAGTATTACTCACTCTTATTCTACACTTTATTGCATGTATAGTTTATTTCTTTTATTTTATCATGTTTAATGTTGCAGCATTGCACCGAGACAAATTCCTAGTTTGTGTACTACATGAACAATGGCAATAAATCTGATTCTGATTCTGATTTTAACCCCTTGCACTCCGGTCAATTTCCCTAAAAACGCCAAAAAATAATGTGCCCAAAGTAAATTGAAAGCTGTTCTTCAACCTTTTGCAGCATCTTCATGGGGTTGGTCTCATTTAAAAGAAAATGACTTGGTTAAAACTTGGTTTCAAGTGTGGGTGGTGTTTTGTGCTTGTATTGCTAAAATATAAAAGGAAGCACTACAATGGGTCTCAAATATTTGTAATGTGTTCTTTTACTGGATGAGTTTAAAGATGAAATACTATAGACTACACATATAAACTAAATTCTAATGGTGACTGAACAACTCCCATCCCCCAAAGTGCAAGATACACTATTATGACTATAACTTATAAAGGATCACAGAAATGATCTGATAAAAAAAATAAATAAATAAAAATAAATAAACAAGCAGTTTACCTATACTTTAACTTAAAAAGCAAAAGATTTGACTATAAATATGATTGATGTGTCGTTTACCTGTCACAATACTGCTGTCAAAACGTTACCATTCTGAGCAGATCCTGTTTGGACTCTACAATCAAAATACACACACCTTAAGGTCATACACAGTACAAAAATGCAACATGTAAAAAACACCTTTTTAACCAGGATTACAACTAGCTTATTTCATCAGATATTGTCAACACAAGGCAACATATGACGTCGGACGTAGCATTGAGCTAGGTCATCGTTTAAACACGATTAAGTTTTTGTCTGTCCACAGTGAACTTTCCACTGCTGGGAAACAAGTAAAACATGAATATCACATCATTTACCGTCCTGTACACTACCGTCCAAAAATTTGGGGTCACTTAGAAATTTCCTTATTTTTGAAAGAAAAGCACTTTTTTTCAATGAAGATAACTTTAAACTAATCAGAAATGCACTCTATACATTGCTAATGTGGTAAATGACTATTAGCTGCAAATGTCTGGTTTTTGGTGCAATATCTGCATAGGTGTATAGAGGCCCATTTCCAGCAACTATCACTCCAGTGTTCTAATGGTACAATGTGTTTGCTCATTGTATCAGAAGGCTAATTGATGATTAGAAAACCCTTGTGCAATCATGTTAGGTCTGCAATGCTGTATGGTACGCTTCGGACCTGCTCTGGATCAGTCCCAATAAAATAGGAACAGTTCCAAATAAACAGAACCGTAAGGACTTCTGGTGCCTAATGGAAAAGCGGACAAAGGGTGCCGAACCGTACCGAACTGTACCATACTGACCCTAGTGGAAAAGCACCTTGTGTCCCAGCGTTGTAACCTTTGCAGAAAAGAACTTTTTTAAAACAGAAGGTCCTAAAACATTGCCCACATCAAAACGGGTCTTGAACACAAGTGGTTCCTTTAAAAGCCAAAAAGGTGACAAGGAAGCCTGGAGAGAGTTCTTTTAAAAAAGTCCCCAGATTTAAAAAGCACTTTGGTAAAACTGGGGAAGTTCTGGGAGTTTTTGGCTCTTTAAGTCCATTAAAAACAATGACACTTCTAGTCCCAGCCCTCCACAGCAAGCCAGGACAGCTCTGGCAACAGGTCTCTACACAAGGTCGAGAGGGCCACTCAGCAGTCACTGAATGAACTGCAGGCAAAACACGCCCCCCCCCCCCCCATCCCCGCTGACCAGATGGATGAGCCCTTGACCACCTTCTTCCCTCGGTAAAAACAGGATGCTCTGTGGAACCCAGTGAAGACAGTCCCAGAAAAAGTCCACGACTATAGATTGCATTCTGGCCAGCAAATTGGTTGGAGGGTCCAGACAAGACAGTCGATGCCACAGCATTGAAGCAGTCAAGTTGATGATGATTAAAACATGACCTCTGAAGGACAAGTGTGGCAATATCCATTTCCATTTTTTTAATCTTCCTTCGACTTTTTCCTAAAAACACTCCCAATTTTTCCCAGTAAAAGTCTGATTTCCTAAAAACACACCAAGATATTTAAAACCACCTTGTGTCCACGAAAGGGCACCAGGTAGGGCAATTTTTTGTAGTTCCTCCCCACCACAACAGCTTCACTCTTACCCCAATTCACTCTCACTGAGGAGTACTCACCAAAAAAATTAACAGTTCTTAAAAGGTAGTCTACATCATTTTGATTTCTTGTAAAAACAACAACATCATCAGCATATGCAGACACTTTAAAAACAGAGTCAGAGTTGGGGACTTTAAAACCAGTGAGGCCTTGCCTTAGTTTACAAAGGAGGGGCTCGATGGCAAGACAGTACAGCATACCTGAGAGGGGGCAGCCCTGTCGGACATCCCTCTCAACTTTGAAAAGAGCACTCAAACCACCATTAATCTTAAGAATACTCTCAATGTCTCTATACAAGGCCTGGATCTTGGAAATGAACCCTGAGCTGAAACTGAAGGCTTCTAGTGTCTGCCAAAGGAATGGATGTTCAACTCGGTCAAACGCCTTTTCTTGGTCTATTGAAACGAGACCAAGTTCCTTGACCAATGAGCTGGAGCAGTCCAAAACATCACAAATTAAAAAAAAAAAAAATGTCTGTAACCAACCTACCAGGTACACAGTAGGTCTGGTCTACATGTATGACCTGCTCCATCACCTTCTTCAGTCTGTAGCCAACACTTTGGAGAGAATTTTGTAGTCAGTACAGAGGAGGGCCACCGGACACCAGTTTTTAATGTCTTTCAAGTCGCCTTTCTTGGGAAGGAGGGTGAGGACTGCTCTCCTACAACTTTGGGGCAGGTGACCCTTCCGCAGACTGTCAGACAGTACTTCCAGCAAGTCCTCACAGATCTCAGACCAAAACGCCCTGTAGAACTCTGATGGTAGACCGTCTATCCCTGGGGCTTTTCCACACTGAAGAGATTGGACAGCCACTGCTAGTTCTTGCAGAGTGATCTCGCTCTCCAGCTCTGCATTCATGCTAGCCATCACCTTCGGCAAGTTCGTCAAAAAATGACTCAGCACATGCAGTTTATAAACAAATTCTTTCTTAAAGAGATCTTTATAGAAAGCAGCTGCAAAGCGACGGATCTCTGCAGACTCATGGATCAGCCGCCCGTCTTCGGAACTGAGAGAGTGGATCATCCTCATCTGACCATTCTTCCTCTCCAAACCAAAGAAAAAATGAGATGGAGAGTCCATTAGTGCGATGTTCTGGAACCTACTGCGTACCACAGCGCCCCTAGCTGCCACGCCCAGTAAGTCAGTTAAAACAGACTTTTTGTCATTAAGGGCCTCTAAATGTCCTCTTTCTCCTGTGGAGCCTGCCAAAGACTGCAGCTCCACTATTTCTCTCTCCAGGTCCCTGACAGACCTGGCCAGGTCTCCAGAGACATTGCGAGTATACTGTAGGCACAGATTCTTTATTTGGCTCTTCCCTACATCCCACCACTGCTGCAAAGAACTAAAATTTGATTTTGTTAATTTAAGATTACTCCAAAAAAACATAAAAGCAGTCTTAAAACTGTTATCCTATAAAAGTGATGTGTTAAAATGCCAGTATGCACTACTGCACTTTATATTCTTGATAAAAACACGACACTGAACCAGAGAGTGATCTGTAAAGCCATCAGGGACTATAAAAGCACTTTTAAAAATGTTAAAATGGTGCTTAAAACTGTTAACCCTATCTAGTCTAGCTAAGGACAGAATATTGTCCTTGCTATGGCTCCACGTGTACTGTCTAGCCTTGCCATGAAAATTCCTCCACACATCACACAGATCATGAGCTTCTATGAGACCCTTTAGACTCCCCTTGGATGCAACATGTGGCTCTGGGTGATTCCTGTCCATAAAAGGATTTTCTGTACAATTAAAATCACCTCCCACAAATAAAAAGTCATCATTACTGCAATTTTTGATCATGTCATTTAAAATATTTAAAAAGGCCAATCTCTCTCTGCCTACGGTTGGAGCATACACATTTATAAAAACAACTTTCACATTCTCAAAAACAGCTTGAACTTTTAAAATGTGGCCTGCAATTATCTCATCAATGTCATAAGAAAGTGGAATAAAATCTCAAGAAAATAAAACACCCGCTCCACCACTGCTGCTATTTTTGTGACTGAGAATAATTTCCCCTTGAAATTCCCTCCTCCAGTCAGCAGCATTGTCCTCAGAACTATGAGTTTCCTGAACAAACAGAACATTAATTTTCTTACATTCTGCAAGAGTAAAAACACACGCTCGCTTGGACATTTCTCTTGCTCCATTGATATTGAGTGTGCCAAAATTAAAACTGCACATGCGTATGAGAGGGCAAAGCCAATACAAAAAGAGAAAAGAAAGAATGAGCGATAAAAAAATAATCATCCTGGGAAATTTGGTTCTTAACTTTTAGTACAAGCTTTTTTAGTCTGTAGATCTCCTGATCAGTGAAACTTTCCTACTCAGGCTCTCCCCTATTTTCCATGTAGGCCCGAGCAGAGTCAACAAAACGTTTTAGATCAGGGAAAAAGTTTTCAACTCTAACCATTCTAGATTCCTTAGTGTCCTGCAAAAACTTCTGTATTTTTGTGAAGGGGTAACCACCTCCACTGGCCACATCATCACTGCTTTCACTATCACTCTCTAGCCCAGACCCAGCATAAGAATCTGGTTGAGATAGAGAAAGCTCAGAAATTTCTTTTTTTTTTTTTATTACTTATTTTGTACCCGTAGGTAGATTTGTTTTGCAGTTTGGTGACAAACCACCAGCTGCCGGTCGCTGCGTGCGCAAGCGCCCCTTAACTCCCTAATCTGCATGTTTTTGGCATGTGGGAGGAAACCAGAGAAATCCCGGAGTAAACCCACGCAAACACGGGGAGAACATGCAAACTCCACACAGATCACTGTTGGCCGGGGGCAGGGATCGAACCCACGATCTCCCGGCCGAGGGTAAAACTGTGCTGCCACAGTGCTAACCACTGCGCCGCCATGCAGCCCTTTGACAACCCCTTGACAACCTTTGACAACGCTTTTTACTTTACTCCTCTGCTGTTTGTTTTCCAAATTCTTCCGCTTGACTGAAACTTTAGATACTCTTCATCTATCTCAATGTCATCCTCATCCTCCAACACTGACTCAGCCACCCTGGTAGCTGTCTCTTCTTGCTTTTCACTCACCCTGTGCTGTGGTTTTATATTCAGCTTTATGGTCCCACCGTCTACCTGTGCCTCATTTGGCTCATCTGTCTGGTCCTGAGCGTGATCCCTCTTGGTAATCTCACCCTTGTCCACACTGTTGGTCTGTGCAGTAGCCCTGCGATGTACTTTAACTTTTGTTGTTGTCCCAGTTATGATCGACAGGCCAGCTGCGGAGGGCGACAAAGCCGCCTCGCCTCCAGCCAGCCCCGCGGCCTCAGCCAAAGCACCGCTGCAAGACGGCCCCACGGCCTCGTCCGAAGCGCCCAATGGCCAGCAGCCTTGGAGGACAGCAAAGCCGCTCCATTGCTGGATGGCCCCGCGGCCGCGGCACCCAACTACAAGGCCGCACTAGCGGCCTCCCCCGGGCAATCACCCCCCACTTCCTGAGGCCATGATCCAATCAAATGTCCCTCCATTCCGCAGCCAAACACTTCATATTATCAGAGGTGAAGTGGATGGTATAATCAAAGCTGTCAATCCGGTACTTAAATATGAGGTTGAGGCTTTCCTCGCTGTTCTTTAAAATCATGAGCACCTGTCGTCTAAAAGACATGACATGTTTTAAATGCGGGGACTTACAACCAAGAGGGATGTGTTTAATGGGGGACAAAAGCTGCCCGTATCTCGACAGCTCCTTTTCCAACAGCTCATTCTTTAAAAACGGTGGGACATTGGATATTGGAATTCTCTTCGCGGGATTTACCAGAGACAGAACAGGCACCAGTGTGTCTTTAATTACAACCCCGCTCTCCACCACCTGATTAACTTTTTCATCACTATCTAGGAAAATTTCCACGGGATTATTCATTCTAGAAGCAGACCTAATAATGCTTTCATAGCCGACCAACTCCCCCACAGCCAGACAACATTCTTTCACTGAGCAGCTGACAGCCAGAGCCAATATGACAGCATGCCGGCGTGTCAGCTTCTCGAACCCGGAGCCTCGCTCCATAACCATGCTGACCGGCAAAGCTGGCAGCAGAAACCCCCCTCCCAGAACACCTACCCCACCCCAGCTACAGAAAACAATGAAGCTTAAGATTATTTAACAAAAAACACCTTAAACACAAAATGATAAAGGTTTGAGACAACTCACTCACGCTGTCACACGCTCCCAGCTCGCACTCACAACCACACCCACTCAGAGAGAGAGAGAGAGAGAGGGGGAGAGAGAGAACAGAGAGAGGGAGGGGTTAGATAAAATCTATGTGTGACATCATAAAGACAAATTGTCCTGTGATCTTTGTGGTTTATGTGACATCATAAAGACATAAATGTCGTCCTATGATGCCTGAGATCATAGGACGTCCTATGATGTTCAGGCAGAGATCATAGACCATCCTGTGATGTCCTATGAAGCGTCTCACACACACACACACACACACACACAGATTTCTTGCTTTTATAGAGTGATGTTTAAGTTGCTCCCTATTCGGGGTCACTGTAGTGGATAATAGGTCCGCAAATGGCAAAGATTTAATGGCCGATGCAACCCTCCCCATGTACCCCTTATTCTGGTGTCCAGGCTTGGGACCAGCATAAGGGGTACACTGGTTTTGTGCTTGCCCCTGTGACTTGGTCAGCAACTTTCCTTTTCCCGTCCTATTTATGCTGAGCACCAAGCTTGAAGGTGGAAAGCCTCATTTTTAAGGTTGTTGGTTTGACCCAGCTGGTGCTTGAGCCCACAACCCCACCTCAGTTGATGACAAGAAGATTACCCATAAGTCACTGCAGCTGAAATATGAGTAAAACAGGCTTAACCTTTTTAACAAGCAAAAGTAATGTTTCTAACTAATAACTAATGGTTATTGTTTATTTCACTTGATAGTGATGAAATATATTGATATTTTATTTAAGAAGCATAAAATGTCCACAGTAGTATCAGTACGTGTTGATCATTGCAACATGGTAATGCACGGAGGAGGGAGGTCACACTGCTGTTTTACTGTAAATGGGAAAAAAATGTGGAGGGAAAATGAACTGATATTCCCTGAGAACAGAACAGGGAGCAGGGAGTACTGTTGTAGTACACTGTGGATCAGAATGTAGCTCTAGTTAGGAACAAGTTATGTTCACAGCCTTTGTAACCATGGTTACAAACATATGCTGAGTTTTTGGAACTGAAAACTCAAGAGTTACCACAAACTCTGAGTTAACTTGTGCAGGTTAGCCACTGTTTTCTGGAACAGGACCCAAGTCTGTTTTCACTTGTATGAATGTCACAGATCTGACATTTATGTGATATATGAATATACATAGCCAAATGCAACCTGGCTGCATGAAGTTAAAAAACTGTGAACAAAATGTGACCGACTTTACTGCTGTGGAAATACTTTTATGTCTCTTAGACTGTTATATGTTCATTGTGTTGCCATCTTAGCAAAGGCACTAACGTCCTACTATAACGCCAGGCAACTTTTAAGCTCATCTTCCAATCCTCTGATAGTCCTGGGAAGTGGTATGATTATATTACTTTGTTTCTTTAACAAGGAAAAGTGTCTGATTTCCATAACAACACCAGCTTCAGAGTAGTACCAGAAGTTGCACTTATAAAGCTGTGTCCACCAAATGTGTTTTGTGTCACCCGGTTGCCCTGAATGTCTTTTTTTCAGCACTTGTGCGCTGCGCTCTGGAAAAAAAGTCTGCGCCCTGTAACCCAGCAACAGCTCGTCACTCACAGTTCAGCACTTCCGCTTTTCCTATGATCACACTTTCTACTTATTTTTTAATAGCAGTCTCGATATAACAATGGACAGGAAATGTATTCTAGCATTGGAAGCAGCTCTGGATGCAAAATATGATGACACGAAAAACAGGAGACTGAGTACAGACTGTACCATCATCCTATGTTCTCCATCCATCCATCAATCTTCTGCTGTTTCTCTAGAGGTCCGGGTCACGAAGGGAGCAGTTCAAGCAGAGAAGCCTAGACTTGTCCTCTCCCCAGCCACCTGTTCCAGCTCTTCAGAGGGGATACCAAGGCATTCCCAGACCAAGTGGGAAACCTAGTCTCTCCAGTGAGTCCTGGGTCTGCCCTGGGGTCTCCTCCCAGTGGGATGTGTCCGAAACACCTCAAGTGGGAGGTGTTCAGGAGGTATCCTGATCAGATGGTTTGATCAGGTGGTTTGATGTGAAAAATTGTTTATATGGATGGAGTTATAAAAATGTATTAGTGTATGTTTTAGTTCTTATCAATGTTTTGGGTTCTTATCAATGATATTAATGTTTTTTTAGTTTTTAGCAATGCTTAGTTCTAGTTTTATAATCGATGTTTGGTTTTAGTTTTTTATCAATGCTTATTTGTAGTTTTAGCAAATGTCTGCTTTTTAATGCTAACACCAGCCTGCCCAGGGACTACAGGTGGAAATTAGCACTTGTGCTATAACCTAGTACAATGCATCTTTCCTCTTTAAGGTCAATGTATATTGTGCATGTCCCTGCATAAATAAATAAATAAAAGAAAAAGAAAAAAAAAAGATGCCCAAACCACCTCAACTGGCTTCTTTCAATGTGGGGGAGCAGTGGTTCTACTCTGAGCCTCTCCTGGATGACTGAGCTCCTCACCCTATCTCTGAGGGTGAGTCCAGCAATCCTATGGAGAAAGCTCATTTCAGCCGCTTGTATCCATGATCTCATTCTTTTGGTCATTACCCAAAGCTCATGACCACAGGTGATGGTTGGAATGTAGAGTGACCGGTAAATCAACAGCTTTGCTTTAGAGCTCAGCTTCCTCTTCACCACAATGGACCGGTACAACGTCCGCATCACTGCAGATGCTGCTCCGATCCATCTGTCAATCTCTTGCTCCATTCTCCTCTCACTGGTGAATAAGACCCTGAGATACTTAAACCCCTCCACTTGGACCCTGCCTGGTATGGGGTTACTGGGGCCGCACCCTAGAGCCAAGCCTGGGGTAGGGGCTGGATGGCTAACACTTGGTGGCCGGGTTTCTGCCCATGGGACCCGGCCGGGTTCAGCCCAAAGGAGTTACATTGGTCCTCCCTCCAGTGGGCTCACCACCTGCAGGAGGGACCATGGAGGTCCGGTGCTATGTGGATTAGGTGGCGGTCAAAGGCAAAGACCTTGGTGGTCTGATCCCAGGCTTCCTAAACTGGATGTGGAATTTCCTATATCCTGCCCTTCCTTATTCTGATTGGCTGCTTAGACAGGTCTCACATTGACAAGCTCAGCTGTAGTCTGAAAAGTTGAATTTTTTTTTTTTCAGTTCTGAGCACCCTTAGTGCCGCTACAAAAAGCGACCACCACCGAGAGCATTTCAGTGCCGAGGGCGCTCAGCACTGTACACACAAGATTACATAGAGATTGAACAGAAAATTGTTGCCCACAGAAAAAAAAAAAAAAAAAAAAAGGCATTTGGTGGACACACAGCCTAATTCATGCAAGGGGCTAGGCATACAGTAAGATGGATATAAAATATTTTTTGCTTACTTACTTGCCACAGAGAAAAGAGCATTAGGCCATAGGTGAAACTAAGCACAAATTGGAATGTTTTTATTTGATATTTCCAAATATTTTCTTCACAAGTCTCCCCCATACACACACAATTTATACAATTCTGAATATAAAAATCTCAGAATTCTGTTGTTTGTTTGTTTTTTCTTCCTGATTTCTGAAAAGTGTAATGACCCCAATATTTTCCCATCCCCCCAGTGGCCCCAGTCGTCTTCTGCATATTTAGGTCAGTTTATTTTATATCTGTGATTTATTTTTTCTTCAACAAAATGAAACAGTTGAATGAACATCCTCGAAAAGCAGCGGTTCTATATTTTTTGCCAGGGTTGTCACATCAAATCATGCACACCTTTCCCAGTTTTGCCACCTATTTTCCCCTCTGGTGAGTTGCCCCCACGGCTGCTGCCCTACATTGCTGTCCCTTCCACCTCTCCTACATACACTCAAGAGGATATTCAAGCATCACTTAGCAACTCGTGCCTGCATCAGAACTACAGCCAAAACTCTATCAATTATTTTTTTTCTACAGGAGTTTGTGATAGAAATAATAATGATATAACATGGAGAATTGTGGTTGATGAAATTTACTTTCAACAGTAGTATTTTACTGTTTCCTTTCTTTAGGCTTTGTAGAAGAAACCTTTGTCTTAAACTTTGAGAAGAAAGCCTTGAACTATTTATACTTTTAAGGAACACTATTTATATATTTGGGCAGCACAATTGAGCCGTGGTTAGCAGTGTTGCCTCACAGCTAGAAGGTTCCAGGTTCAAATTCCCAGTTTGACAGGGGTGAGAACCTTTCTGTATGGAGTTTGCATGTTCTCCCTGTGCTGTGTGGGTTTACTCCGGGGGCTTGCACGGTGCACGGTGGCGCAGTGGTTAGCACTGCGGCAGCACAGTTTACCCTTGGTCGGGGGATTGTGGGGATCGTGGGATTGTGGGTTCGATCCCAGCCCCCGACCAACAGTGATCTGTGTGGAGTTTGCATGTTCTCCCCGTGTTGCGTGGGTTTACTCCGGGATTTCTCCGGTTTCCTCCCACATGCCAAAAACATGCATGTTAGGTTAATTGGCTGTTCTAAATTGTCCCTAGATATCTGTTTCCTATAGGCCCTTAGAATAGAGGATTAGTATTAATGAAAGCGCTTTGAGTGGTCTTTGTGACTAGAAAAGCGCTATATAAGTGCAGGTTAGTTAGTTAGTTAGTTAGTTAGCTTGCATGTTTGGTTAACTGGTGGCTCTAAATTGCTCCTAGGTATCTGTCTCTGATAGGCCCTTAGAATGGAGGGTTACTGTAGTTACTAATTAAGCTCTTGTGGTCTTTGTGACTAGAAATAAAACAGTGTATGTTTTTAAGTGGGGCCTGCTTTCGAGTGACAGGGATAAGGGATAAGGACCTGTACTTATATAGCGCTTTTTCTAGTCTCAAAGACCACTCGGAGCGCTTCACTAGTACTAGCCCTCTATTCTAAGGGCCTATAGGAGACAAATATCTAGGGACAATTTAAATCAACCAATTAACCTAACATGTAGCTAAAGATTGCTGGGGGGCAGTTGCTAAGATCTTGCAAGCCCGTGCAAGCCTGCGATCCCTTCCATGGGTGCAGGGGCTTCCTCTCCTTGCCCTACCACCACCGCTAGCCTCCTCCTCACCGTACCCAGCCGATTGCCTGCCTGTGTTTACTCTTGCAGAGCGGAGGGAGGTTTTTTTTTTACGGAAGTGGGTTGGCATGTGGGGGACCGGACTCAGGTGGAAGGAAGACTCCGGGAGACATCGCTCCACTCGGCGCTCAGTTCCAGCCCCACCTCCGCCTCCCCTCCCATCCAGCTTCACCTCTCCACGGAGAGCTCCAGCGGCTGCACCTCCTCATCCCTGGAGAGCTCAAGCTGCTGCATCCCTCCCTCTCCAGAGATCTCCACCAGCTGCTGCACCTCCAGCCACCTCACCTGCTGCCTGTTTCCTTCATTTGCTGCTCCTTTCCCGGGCATCTCACCAGCTGTTTTTCTCACGGCTGCCTCACCTGCTGCTCCTCCCCCGACTGCCTTGCCCGCTGCCTCTCCTGCAGCTCATCTGGAGGCCATCACTCCTGCATCTCATCCCAAAGCCATCATTCCTGCAGCACATCCCGAGGCCACCATTGCAGCTGCTCATCCTGTGGTTGATACTCCAGCAGCTCACTCTGGGGCCGTCATTTCCATGCCAGCAGTGGAGCCACCGGGATCCTCGCCTGCAGAAGAGCAGGAGCTAAGGCAAGTCCTCTTCTTTATTTTTTCTAATATCTGTATTAGAGAGGTCTTGTCTTACTCCAGGTGGGAAGACCCATTTGCCGCTTCTATCTGCTTCTGAGCTCTTCCCAGAGAGCTCTTCTGCTGGTTGTTTTTGTGGTCCCGGCTCCAACCTGTGCTTCTTCCTCCCCGCTCGAGGTGGCTGCTTCAGAGATGAATCTCCAGGCATCTGGGCTCAGTGCTTTCCCATCATCACCAACTGGGCTCGACGCTGTTCACCAGTCTTTGCCCTCTGAGGGCACACTCATCAACCATCACCTCCTGTGCTCCAGGGGGCCCAACCTTCACCTCCTGCATGCCAGGGGACCAACTATTCTTCTTCTGTGGCCCAGGGGGCCCAACCTTCACCTCCTGTGCCCCAGGGGGCCCAACCTTATCCTTCTGCACCCCAAAGGGCCCAACCATCACTTCCTGTGTCCCAGGGGGCCCATCCATTGCCTCCTGTGCTCCAGGGAGTTCAACTGTCATCATCCATGTCACTTCAGGAGGTCCACACCCTACCAACTGCACCCCAGGAGGAAAACATTGTCTCTCCCACCACCAAGATGCTGTCAGATCAGCCTCCTGTGTCATGAGTCTGAGCTCAATTATTCCCTTTGAGTACCGACTCAATTTTATTCTGAGTTTTGCATGTCTGTTATTATTTTGTTGCCAGTTTTCTGTGTTTATTTTTGGTTTGTTGTCACGCAGGTGTCCTCCTCTCTCAGACACTCCCACTAACTGTTCACAGTCTGCTTTCCTGCCATCTCAGCTGTTGGCAGTTAGGCAATTAAGTCCTGCCCATTCAGCCACCCACACCTGATGATCATTTGTCTGCCCAGTATTTATTCACTGCCAGCTCATCCTCTCACTGCGGCAGCATTGCTTTGTTATGCATTGTTTGGACTTACTGGACTTCTCCCTCTGTAAGTTTATCTCCTCATCTCCTCCAGAGTGATTGCTGCTCTGGAGTGCCACAGTTTGTAAGTTTACTTTGATTGAATTTTTTGTTCTCTGCACTGTTTTTGTATTTTCATTTAATAAATGTCACAACTACAGTTCAGCGCCTGGGCCTATCTTTCTGCCCCGAAGGGGCATTCATGACATCCTGGGGTAACTACTGTGGTGGCCGGGTCGGCTCGGGACCTTGGTTGGCCTCCTCACCATTTTTCCAAGGGGATGATTCTCGCCTACCTGTCCTAGCCCCCTCCCCCGGTGGCAGGAGGTCCATCTCTAGCATCATCTGGTATCTAACCCTTAAAGGGGAGGTACTGCCATGCTCTGGACGGTGTAAGACCCTGTCTATAATACATGTTCTTTATTGGACATATTATTACAATTATATCATCATTATGAGTATTCTCACCCACACTTCAGCAGATCCTTTCTTAGTTATGTTATCCTTTGCATTGTGGAAATGTGAAAATGACAAGGCAGAGTTTATCTCATGAGTCAGGTTTATTCACATTTTCCAACTTCAGCAAAGCAGAAAGAGGAAAAACACAGACATTCGTCCTTTATATATCCAGGACCTTCAAAGCTCACAGTCACATTGCATTTAATCACAAGTAACAATGCATCTTCTCTTAAATCCTATAACATCCTCCTCATAGTCTCTGGCAGACCAGGAAATCCCCCAAGGCCGTCTCTTGCATACCAAAGACTAAATTTTCACATCCTCCTGTTATCTCCAAGGAGACCCAGTTCTTTGTTCTACTCTGAGATGTGAAGCTTAAAGTGATACATATGTGTCCCACATGACCCCCCCCCCCCCCAAACATCTAAGATGGAACAACAGAATAACAGTCTGCATGTCATGATAAAATCATTACACATTAACCCACATGCTGCTTGGGCCTCAGTCTCCTCCTGTATCTGCTGTAAGCGGGCTTCGCCACTTCTGCGGCGCCATCCTGCTGGGGAGCTGCTGTTTGGGGGTGAGAACTGTTTGTCACTCCCCGTGGGTGTTCTGGGGAATGTCCCCGAGGGGGTCTGCCGCGCCGAGGAGCCCTGGCCAACAGCACATCCTCCTCCACCTCCACAAAGGCGGGTTTGAGCCTGTTTATGCCAATCTTTTCCTTCCTGCCCCCCAAATCTAGCAAAAAATGCTTGTCCCCTGTTTCCAGCACTCTAAATGGTCCATCATAAGGTGGTCGCAACGGTGGGCGATGGGCATCGTGTCTGACAAAAACAAACTCCGCGTTTTTCAAAGCCTTAGGCACAAAAACGCGCGGAAAACTGTGGTGAACGGGGCCAGGCAGCGTGCCCGATTCTGTGCCACTCTGCAACCGCTGAGATGGGGAGCTATCTGGCGCAGGATTATCTGGGAGAAACTCCCCAGGCAGCCGAAGTGGCTGCGCAAAAACTAGCTCAGCTGGGGAGGCTTCTAAGTCCTCTTTAGGTGCAGAACGCAACCCCAATAAAACCCACGGAAGCCTGTCTACCCAATTTGCATCCGTCAGCGACGCTCTGAGAGCCGCTTTCAATGACCTATGAAAACGTTTGCATAACCCATTAGCCTGCGGATTGTACGCGGTTGTGTGGTGGATCGTTACCCCCAGGCTGCGGGCCATTGATGACCAAAGTTTGTAAACAAATTGAGGACCTCTGTCGGACGTAATGTCCGACGGGACTCCAAAGCGCGCTACCCATGCTGTAAAAAAACGCGCGTGCCACCTCTTCGGCTGTGGTTGACGCCAGTGGGACCACTTCCGGCCAGCGTGTGGTGCGGTCCACCATTGTCAGAAGGTGTGTGCACCCCTGTGACGGCGGGAGGGGGCCTACGAGGTCCACGTGAACATGATTGAACCTCTTAGCCGGGATGTGAAACGGCTCCAAGGGAGCTCCCGTGTGTCTGTGTACCTTGGCTCGTTGACAAGCCATGCAGGCTGCTGCCCACTCCTTAACTTGTTTGCGCAGGCTCGGCCATACAAATTTCTCTCCTACCATTTTGACCGACGTGCGCACTCCCGGGTGCACCAGAGAATGAATTGAGCCAAAAACGCAGCGGCGCCACGCGGCCGGTACCACAGGACGCGATCGCCCAGTGGAGACATCGCAGATTAGGGGGGGCATACCGTCTTGCAGCACCCTGTTCTCCAGCCTTAACCCTGTTGGTCCAGACTGGAGCGCACGCACGTCCGCGTCGCTAACCTGATCCGCAGCCATGGCTGCATAATCTATCCCTACGCAGATTGGGACCGCCACGGCGCGCGAGAGACAGTCTGCCACTACATTCAGTTTACCCGCCACGTGCTGAATATCGGTAGTAAACTCTGAGATGGCGGCCAGCTGTCTTTGCTGCCGGCCCGACCACGGTTCTGAAACCTTGGCCATCGCGAATGTCAGCCGCTTGTGGTCAACGAACGCGGTGAAACGGCGTCCCTCCAGCCAGAACTGGAAGTGGCGAATGGCCAAGTGGAGAGCTAACAACTCCCTGTCGAATGCGCTGTATTTTCGTTCACTATTGCGCAAAGTCCTGCTGAAAAAGGCGAGTGGCTGCCAAGCCCCGGCTATATGCTGCTCCACGACCGCCCCTATGGCCACATCTGACGTGTCAGTAGTGAGCGCTATGCGGGCCGTTGGGTCTGGATGTGCTAACAACGCAGCATTTGCCAGGGCTGTTTTGACCTCCGAGAATGCTCGCTCTCGCTCCGGAGACCATTCGATCTTATTTGTGGGTTTTTGGTTTTTTTGAGTGCGGCATACAATGGTTGCATGAGCTGTGCTGTGCGAGGGAGGAAATGGTTATAAAAATTCACCATTCCCAAAAACTCCTGTAACGCCTTGACCGTTTGTGGCTGGGGAAAATTTGCTACCGCTCGCACTTTGTCAGGCAGCGGAACCGCTCCTTCTGGAGAGACGCGATGCCCCAAAAAATCAATCTGTGTCACCCCGAACTGACACTTCGCTGGGTTGATTATTAAACCGTGCTCTCCCAATCTCCGGAAAACTGCCGTGAGGTGGTTTTCGTGTTCGTCTTCGGACGCACTGGCTACTAAGATGTCGTCCAGGTAGACGAATACGAAGGGGAGATCGCGCAACACCGCGTCCATCATGCGTTGGAACGTCTGCGCAGCGCCTTTAAGCCCAAATGGCATGCGCAAAAACTCGAATAGACCAAACGGAGTTATTACCGCTGTTTTGGGTATGTCCTCAGCGCGCACTGGGACTTGGTGGTAACCGCGGACCAAGTCTATCTTAGAAAAAATGCGCTCACCCGCCAAATGAACGGAAAAATCTTGGATATGCGGGATTGGGTAGCGGTCGTGCGCTGTGGCGTTGTTCAACCTGCGGAAATCTCCGCAAGGTCGCCACAAGCCGTCAGCTTTCGGGACCATGTGAAGCGGGGAAGCCCATGGGCTGTTCAAACGCCTGATGATGTCCAACCTTTCCAGGTTGGTGAACTCCTCGCGCGCTATGATCAGTTTAGCTGAATCCAAGCGCCGAGCTTTTGCAAAAACGGGCGGTCCGGTGGTAGTAATAAAATGTTCCACCCCATGTTTAGCGACGGCTGCTGAAAATGTGGGAACCGTGAGTGCTGGGAACTGAGTGAGCAGTGTGTGGAACTTACCGCTTGCAGCTGTGACGTTGGCTTGTGCTGTTGGCGGGGCCACTCGGGCTGTACAGGGAATAGAATAAAAAGAAAGTGCATTAACCAGGCGCCTGTTACCAAGATCAACCAACAAACCATGTGAGCACAGAAAATCAGCCCCCAACATATTGAAATTCACTGCAGCTATGACAAAAGTCCACTCAAATGTACTGCCTTGTAGGGACAGAAGCAGAGTCCTCTCACCAAAGGTCTTAATCTCCGAGCCATTCGCTGCTGACACCCCGGGACCTCTGGAAACCGCCAGCCGGTCAGCGGAGGAAGGTGTGATGAAACTCAACTGGGAGCCTGCGTCCACGAGGAAATGCCTCCCCGAGCGCGCATCCTTCAAGTAGAGCAGCTTGTTCTCCTCCCCGAGGGCCGCAGCTGCTACCGACCCCCGGTCTTGGCATTTCCCGAGCGCTTGAACTAGCACGGTGGTATACATTTGCGTGCCTTCTCTGCAAAGCGGCGATGGTAGAAACAGAGGGTGTCTCCTCCGCGATCCTTGGCCCCCGCCGCCACCGTCGTCGGTGGTTCTGCTACCGCCGTATCTGGCCCCCCGCCATCTCCAGCCGTCGCGCCGAACTCCGTCGCTGCTGCCGTGGCCGCGCGCTGTTTGCTGGCGTTGAGAATCCGGTGCGCCTCCTGGGCCAGCGCGCGGAAGTCCCTCTGGGCCATCAACGGCGAACTGGCCAGGGTCGCTCTCGTGGCCGACGGTAGGGTCCTGAGGAAAATGTGGGTGAAGATGAAGTTGGCGTCGTCTGAGCCCCTCAACCTCAGCATGTTCTCCATCAGGTCAATGGGCGTGCCATCTCCCAAGTCGTTCAGAGCCAGGAGCCTCTCCCCTCTCCGCTCTCTCTTCGACTGAGAGAGTGAAGCGCTCGATAAGCGCAGCCTTCAACCCGCCGTATTTGTCGTTGGCCGGTGGCCGCTCCAATAGGCTCTCCACATGCCGAGCCGTGTGGTTGTCGAGCTTTGCAATCACATGGTAGAACTTCGTGTCATCTACCGTTATCCCCCGGAGGGCGAACTGTGCTTCGACCAAGTGGGACCAGGAGCGCGGGTTGTCCTGCCAAAAGTCCGGTAGCTTGACCGTAGCGGCATACGCTTGGCTGGGAGCTCCTGACTCGGCTGGCCCGGGGGAATTTCTTTCATCCATGATACGTATTAGGGTCACCAGTGTGGAAATGTGAAAATGACGAGGCAGAGTTTATCTCACGAGTCAGGTTTACTCACATCTTCCAACATCAGCAAAGCAGAAAGAGGAAAAACACAGACATTCATCCTTTATATATCCAGGACCTTCAAAGCTCACAGTCACATTGCATTTAATCACAAGTAACAATGCATCTTCTCTTAAATCCTATAACATCCTCCTCATAGTCTCTGGCAGACCAGGAAATCCCCCAAGGCCGTCTCTTGCATACCAAAGACTAAATTTTCACATCCTCCTGTTATCTCCAAGGAGACCCAGTTCTTTGTTCTACTCTGAGATGTGAAGCTTAAAGTGATACATATGTGTCCCACAGCCTTATTATTATCACCATGATCCTGTCTTGCTTTGTATATTGTGTTTACATTGTGACAGTGCTCTCAGTTTATTCCACTCCTCAGTTATTAGTTCTTATGTTGTTAATTATTCACAGCTGAGCCTCATCCTCTAATTATTCCCTGCCCAGCATTTACTGCACACACCCTATGGCCAGTATGATGTTCTTGTCATAACCTTCACACCTCTCCACCGCATTATCATTATCACCTCTCTGTTTATTGGTTTTTCAGCCCTGGAGCTGCTTTATGTTATAACAAAATATGTTTAAGGGTCACATGGCATTTGAGTACTCCTATCCACCCCAGAGGAGCAGCCATGACAGAATGTGCTAAGAAGATTCAATTTAATTTAATTCAATTCAGCTTTATTCAAATAGCACCATTTCACAACAACAGTCATCTCATAGCACTTTCAACTGAAGGGGAAACCTCCACAACTGCAGAAAGACCCCAGCAATCAGGCAATCCCCTGTGAGCAAGCACTTGGTGATAGTGGAGAGGAAAAACTCCCTTCTAGCAGGAAGAAACCTCCTGCAGAGCCAGGCTCAGGGAGGGGCAGTCATCTGCTGCAGCTGGCTGGGGGATGAAGGGATAGAGAAGATGAAAAAAACAGACATGTAGAGAGCAAACAGCATGACGGGGACTCAATCAATGGGAGAGAACAAACAGATGTTAATAACCAGAAAAAATATTTCACTGAGGGTGAATAAAGAAGTGAAGTCCAGCGGATTGTTGGAGGTCCCCGGGCTGTCTAAACCTATTAGCAGCATAACTAAGGGAAGGTTCATGGGCACCTGATCCCACCCTAATTATAGGCTGTATCAAAAAGAAAGGTTTTAACCCTATTCTTAAAAACAGAGCTCCAGTTTAACTGCCAAATCCAGATTGCCAGCTGGTTCCAAAGGGAAGGAGCTTGATTACTGAAGGCTCTGCCTTCCATTGTACTTCGGGAGATTCTAGGCATTACAAGTAATCCTGCATTTTGGGAGCGTAGTGCTCAGTTAAGATGATAGGGTAAAATCAGATCTTTTAAATAAAAAGGGGCCTGATTATTTAGAGCTTTGTAAATGAGAAGAAGGATTTTAAACTTAATTCTAAATTCTATGGGAAGCCAATGAAGGGATTCCAGAACTGGAGAGATGTGATCTCTCTTTCAAGTACCTGTTAAAACTCTTGCTGCAGCATTTTGGATCAGCTGAAGACTTTTTAAAGATGTTTTAGGACAGCCTGATAACAAAGAGTTACAATAATCTAATCTACAGATAAAAGCGTGGATTAGTTTCTAAGCATCACTCTGAGACAAGATGCTCCTAATCTTGGCAAAATTATTCAAATGATAGAAAGCAGTCTCAGAAACAAGTTAAATATGTGAATTAAAGAACAGATCTTTATCAAAAATAACTCCAAGGTTCCTCACAGAACTATAACGAGAAAGAGTAACCACACCCAAACTAAGAGTTTGACTTGGAAAGGTATTTCTAAGGTTTTTTTGCACCAACAAGAATGACTTCAGTCTTATATGAATTTAATAGCAAGAAATTACAATTCATCCAAGCATTGATTTCCTTAAGACAAGCCTCTAATTTGGCTAATTGATTACCAGTGTTGGGAGTAATGCTTTACTGCAACACCACTACTTTTGCAGTAACGTGCTGCATCACGAAATTACTGTTTAAAAATTCAGTAATGCAGTACAGTTACTGAAATTTGATCAGATGCATTACTCGCATTACTCCTTTTATTAATATGGATAGATATTTTTAGCGCAAATAAATATAAACTGATCCTACCGTAGCGCAGCCGTCAGTCTCCTCCTCCAGTGTTCTGCCATTTTACCATACTTATCAGAACAGCCAAACCCTGGGTTACTACGCATGCACGGCATGCACACACATTCCTAGTAACAGGAAATATGCTTCTGCTCATAATTTCAGCATACCATACAGCTGACGGAAACAGCTGACGGCGCTGCACCGTGATTGGCTGATCCAAAAGTTCGGCACATTTTCAGTGTGTCTATTATATATATATTTCCTGCAGTTAAAAATTGCTCAATATAGCTGATGGAAGGTAAACAATAGCATACCGCGGCCCAGCTGAACACCGGTTGGTTTCAATTCAATTCAATTCAATTCAACTTTATTTATATAGCGCCATTTCACAACAACAGTCATCTCACAGCACTAACAACTGTAGGGGGGAACCCCCACAGTTGCAGAAAGACCCCAGCAATCAGGTTTCCTGTCCTACTCACACGCAACCCAGTGGGAAGTAATGCCATGGCAGTGGTGACTTCTCATACCGAGCCCTGATCACCTGTTGTCCCAGCAGTGAGTAGCCCCCAACAGCTCCTACCTCTGTAATTAAACATAAGTATTTTTTGAGCAGGAAGCTTGCATTTAATGTCCGCAGTTGTGTCAGTGTGTAAGATGTGTAAGTAATTGTGTAAGTTTTCTTACGCACAGAGGAAAAGTGACTGATTTGTTGCAGTAAAGAACAGCTTCTTGTAAGTGGTGAACTTTCATTTATCTATGCTTTCTGTTTTATTTTGTCTTATTCGTTTACACGCTGTTGTGATATATAACTACTTCATGGAAGTAAATCCTCTAAATATGCATTTTTAATGGGCTGGTCCAGGAGTGTCAAACATATAGCTCATGGACCAAAAACGGCCCACCAGGGGGTCCAAAATTTTCTCTGTGAATATACAGCTTTATTTCTAGTAAATTTCTTACTTTCTACTGATTACAATAGTTTGTGTAAATCTGAGACATTTTTTTTTCTCTGTAAGATGAGACTTTTTTTTCTAATCAGTTTTCTTTTTCTTGTTTTTTCTGATGAGAACATGGGCCCTTGATCTTGCTATTTGTGCAAGCATGCATTTAAAAGTAACGTGAAAGTTACTTTTCCAAGTAACTAGTTACTTTAATCATGCAGTAACTCAAAAGTGGCTCAGTTACTTTTGAAAAGAAGTAACTAGTAACTGTAACTAGTTACTATTTTTTAGTAACTTGCCCAACACTGTTGATTGCTATCATCTGGCTCATAATTGTGTGTCATTTGCTTAGCAATGTGTTGGAAAAATTGTATATATGTATATATTGTATATATGTATATACTGTATGTATATGTATATATACCGGTCAAACTGACCTGTTTGACCGGTAGTTTGCCTACCGGTCAAACAGGTCAGTGGATGATGCAGTGAATATGGGACTACACTACATCCTGCAACACCTCGACTCCCCAGGGACGTACGCCAGGATCCTGTTTGTCGACTTCAGCTCAGCGTTCAACACCATCATCCCAGGCATTCTTCATCAGAAACTCCTCCAGCTCAAGGTGCCCCCCTCCACCTGCCAGTGGATCTCCAGCTTTCTGACTGACAGGTGGCAACAGGTGAAGCTAGGGAGATTTACATCCAGCTCCCGAAAAATTAGTACTGGCGCCCCCCCAAGGATGTGTCCTTTCCCCACTGCTCTTCTCCCTCTACTCCAACGACTGCACCTCAGAGGACCCTTCGGTGAAGCTCCTGAAGTTTGCGGACGACACCACAGTCATCGGTTTGATCCGGGATGATGATGAGTCTGCATACAGGCGGGAGGTGGAGCAGCTGATCCTCTGGTGCAGCCAGAACCATCTTGAACTTAACCCAGCCAAAACGGTGGAGATGACTGTGGATTTCAGGCGATACCCCCCTTCATTCCCCCCACTCACCATCCTCAACAGCACAGTGTCCACTGTGGACTCCTTCAAGTTTCTGGGTACCACAATCTCCCGGAACCTGAAGTGGTCCTCCCATATAGACACTGTCCGGAAAAAGGCCCAGCAGAGGTAGTTTTTTCTGCGTCAGCTCAAGAAGTTTGATTTGCCTCAGGAGCTGCTGGTTGTCTTCTACACCGCCATCATCCAATCTGTCCTCTGCTTTTCCATCACTGTCTGGTTTGGATCTGCCACTAAACAGGACAAGACCAGACTGCAGCGGATCATTAAGTCTGCGGAGAGGATCATTGGTACTGACCTACCCTCCATTGAGAACTTATATCGGTCCATAACCAGGAAACGGGCGGGAAACATCTGTGCTGACCCATCACACCCCGGCCACAAACTGTTTGAACTTCTATCTTCTGGTCGTCGTTACAGATCACTGAAGGTCAAAACCACCCGTCACAGGAACAGTTTCTTTCCTCAAGCCATCACTCTGATGAACTCCTAACATTCACCTAGTCCTACCCGTTGCTGTACTCATGACTTTTCATCCATTATTACATTGCACATAACTCTCACACTGCTTTTTACTTCATTCACATTATATCACTGAATCTGAGTTCACATTGAAATACTGTGTGACTGTATATTTTTTCATATATTTCTGCAAAGTGTGGTTAGTCTGAGTAAATAACTGCATATATTCCTGTATATATTTGCATCCTTTTATAGAAACGTGGACAGACTGTAATTTACTGTACAGACTCTGTTGTCATTGAATCCTTATTTAAATCCTCCACCTGAACAATGAGAGCAAGTTTTTAGCCAAAGTCAAATTCCTTGTATGTGTTGTGCATACTTGGCCAATAAAGCTGATTCTGATTCTGATTCTGATAAACAGTTATCATTTTATTAATGATTCATGAAGCTGAGACTGATGTCCCCACATGTGGGTGAGTGTAGCTGGAGTGTTGTGTGCTAAGACTCATCCTTTTCATATCTTGTACCTTTTTGCATATCCTGTACTTTTTATCTTCTCTGCAAAAAACTGTTGTGTACATATATATGTTATCATTTAACCATTTCATCTGTTAACTATGTTCTTTTTGACCGGAAGCACCGGTTTGTTGTAGGCCCATATATGGAGTTGTTTTCCCTCTCTGTCTTTGCTGTGTAAAGAAGCAGATGTTCTCCCCGCGATAAGAGTGTTCATGCTCCTACACACACTTGATGTACAGAGCGTACTTTTGCTTATGTGGTAATTCCGTTGTTCTGCTTTTGCTGAGTTTGTCACATACACCATGTACTATCATTGTATATAAAGAAGGCAGCTGCGGGACTGCCCCCAGCATTTCAACTCATCCTGTACAAGGTTTGTTTTGATTGCTCCTTGTGCAAGTAAAAACTTCAAAGGCTCTGCGTGTCTTAAGTCTGATCTTTGATTCAGTCTAATACCTTTTTGTACTCTGTATTTGTGAGGTTTATATTTCAGACTTCTGACATAGGTGGTGCCGAAACCCGGGACAGCTGAGATCCAGGTGGAGCGGGAGAGAGCGTCCTGCAGGTTGAAAAAACCGTGCACGGTCTGATGGAAGCCATCAGCTTTGGAAACCCGACTTGAGGGAACACTGACAGTGATGTTCTACCCCCCGACTCGATCTGGTGATGGCTGTCCTTACTGATAGAGCCTAAAAAGTAAGTTTCAAATTTTTCCCTTTTCAGATTGACTGTAGTAGACGTATACGAAAAATAACCGAGCCTAACAATTCACAATTTCCCATTTTTAAAGAACCACAGGTCAGCTGACGAGCGAGTAATGGTAGTATAAGGCGGCGCCCTGTACTTTTCCTAGTGGTTAAATAAAAAAAAAAAAAAAACGCTGCAGGAATGCAGTGGTCTTAGGAAGTAACGTGACGGCGATTCACGGTTACGGACCGGCCAGGTTTTAAAATAGAAAGGGGTGCAGGAGACAGTGTGACGGCGATTCACGACTGTTTGGTGGTCAGGTTTTAAAATAAGTAGGGTGAAGGAATTCACCCCAAATTGGGCGGTAATAGTGTTACAGTCGGCGTACTGATAACGTCCCTGACCACGAACCCACCCCCAAATTGGGCGGTAATAGTGTTACAGTCGGCATACTGTTAACGTTCCTGGCCATCTAAAAATGGGGAATTGTGTTAGAAGACCAGATAGGCAGACGACTAAACAGAAGAAAAAACAGGATATGGCGTGCGCAACTGTAAAAAACTACAATAACAGACAAAATGAAAAGGGAAAAATGAAGGATCCGGATAATATTTAATCACTGCTGCAAGTGCTATTTGGTTTATATTGGTAAGGTATTGCTATTTGTGTTATATTGGGAACACTGTAAGTGAGAAGGTAAAAGTTTAATTAAAAAAAAAAGGGCAACAGAGGCGCGAGCGGCTGTTCTCTCTCCCATCAGCAAGGGGAGGGGTGAGAAGCTCTCTCTCTCTCTCTCTCTCTCTGTTCCTCCCTCTCCCAAAGGGGGCGGGCGAGGGATAGTGCTATCTCTCTCTCCTTTTGCCTGAGGGGCGGGGAGAGGCAGATTTGGCCTGTAGAAAAAAAAGAAGTGAAGGAAAACTCCGTGGGAGAACGGCTCCAGAATGTTGAAGCTGGTGTAACTAATTTGCAAAGACAAACACAGGATTTTCAGTCTAGTTTATGCTCTAATACTGGCAGTGTGGAATCAGGTGTAGTAGATGATGAAGGTACAGTCTTAGCGTCGACGGAAAAACTTACAACAAAAAGAGATAAATATCAAAACCAACCAAGCATCGAACCATTATTAAATGAAAAAGATAATCCTTCCCCAACTTATCAATGCCACGATCCTAAGGAGGGTCCATACAGCAAATTATTTAAAGAAGCCCAAGAGGTTGGGAAAAGGAGGAGGCAAATAAAATCATAAAAATTAGACCATAATATTTAAAGACGGACGGATTGAATGGCAGCAGAACTGGATAACGTTAAAATGGACAATGAGAAAGTTATTTTATCTCTTATCTATTCTTTGTGTGTGTGTGTGTGTGTGTGTGTGGTTGATCTGTGAAGAAAGTGGCCTAAATATGGGTACTTTTACAAAGTTTTGGGTTTTTATTTTTTCAATTTAACTCTGTGGGGTCTTGATTAATGTTGCGTACATGATAAACTGTTTACATATTTTTTTTTTTTAAAAGCAATTTTGACGCATTACTGACCTTTGGTCCTTGACTGAAACATGACAGTGCACTTTATAGAAAAAAAGGACTGACGTGTGACAATGTGACTACAGGCCATACTATGATCATATTATGATGTCATTTAATAATGCCTAATCACTGAAGATTTTATGTTTACCCTATATCACATGATTTAGAGCGCAGAGGATCAAAACAGATTGATAATTAATGTGTCTGTGCATATGATCTGCCAGAGGCTATGGATTATCAGACAAAGGTCTTGGAGAAAGAATCCTTAAATTGATAAGCACTTTTTGAAGCCAAGTATGACTTTGTATGACATTGTAGATAACATATGGTGTACTGATTCAAATGACTTTGACTTTACAAATGTAATGTTTATATGATTTTATACTGATATTATTCACCACATAATGGTGTGGTAACAATATATTTCAGAAATGTGACAGCAATGAGGGACGTGCTTCTCCTGATTCAGCGGTGGCCAAGCTGGGTCAGGGTGAACTACATTGCACTCCATAATTTACCAAGGAATGTATGAAATAGGGACATTCCTTGTAAAACATTAAATCAAATTCTAATTAGGTAAAAGGTCCGCCTTTCCTTTGACTGAAAGAATGTGACACAATATTTCAAATTCAACCCATCTGTGTTCAACTGGACAAACTGATCTTATTTATCAATGCTGAAGCATATCAAAAATGCACAGATAGTTATTTTGTTTTTCTTAAATGAAATGTGTAAACTATTTCAAGAGATGTCACAAAAAGAAGCTATAATTATTGAGATCTCATCTTTGAAGGAACTGGGCTACCTGCAAATTTTATTTAAAACTAAAAATGGTAACACACTTCCTTTCAGTAAAAGAATCAAACAAATACCCTGTAACTTTGCTGCATGTGAGCCTCCATGTATCAAAACAGGGGGTATCAAAGAAATTAATTAGCAAATAATTAGCAACCCTCAGAAAAATAGATAATGCATAAAAATTATCAATAAATGCAATTTTATTTACATAAGTGCTTTTCATTTCATTTTCTGTAGTGCCCAGGATAAACATATGGCTGCAAATACAGGCTGGGCAATACAGACCACCTTTTTATTATTTATGGAATAATACAAATAATAAGATCATGCCTTCTATTATCCTACACATTTCCCATGTTGTGAAGGAGGGGGTGAACAGTGGCTCTCTGTCTCTCTCTACTTAGCAAAGGAAGAAGCGAGCGATAGGCTTGCTCTGTAAAAAATAGAAGTGTGCTTATGCTGTAACGGTGTTGTCTGGGGTCCTGATTGTGTAAAAATTCCACAACCTGCATCACCTCCAACAGCTGAATGAGCTACTAACCTGAATGTAACTTATCTGTGTTCTGTACAGACAGTAAATATGCTTATAGCACATGCCACCTGCATACTGTTACCTTGAATCTGCGGGGGTTTGTCACCTCCACAGAAAAAACAGCAAAACATCGACAGCAATTGTTGCAACTATGCAATGTTCTGATGCTACCATGTTCTGTGGCAGTTATTCACTGCCCTGCCCACACTAATGGCACTGACTTGTCTAGCTGCGATAATCACTTGGCTGATAACGCTACTCACTGTGCTGCTATTGGTCTTTTAGGAACCGTCTGTCTTATTAATAATGTTGATGTTTTAAAAGACTGTCAAAATAATATGGACCTTCCTCCTGTTTCATGTGTAAATAATTAGATATACATTTGGCTTGTCTGATGAAAGTTTGCTCTGCCACCCACATTATACAGATGAGCTGTCCTAGTGGCACATGGCCAATCATGTGCCAACAGGAGGGAAATCAATGATGAGGATGTTGGAAAAAACTGTCCTAATATTTTGAAAGAAGTAACAAAAACATGCCAAAAGTGCATCATTTGCTTATAAAATAATGCTCAAGGAGCAATGGAAAGCTACAATATTGCCTGGTGTTGATTGACACCTTCACAAAGTGGACAGGAATTCATCACACATCCTCAACAAATGCCGCATCTGTGTGTGTGAAACTCTATTGAATGATGCTCTTTCCATTTTTTGGGGTTCCAGAACTGATTTATGCAGATAATGGAACTCATTTTACAGCACAAACAGTTCAAGACTTAATCCAAGCTGTAAGAAGTAAGATCAAATTTCATAGTATCGATACAATCAAACAAATGCTGGCAAAAACCACACATGGAAAGGGTATTACTTGGCCAGAAGCTCTGAAATTAGTCAGACTAACCATTAACTCTATACTAGACCCAAAGACAGGATTATCACCTTTTGAATGTGTTTTTTCACCATCCTTATGTATTACCTGACCTCTCACCACTAACCACACCTAACAAATACACAGATCTTGGTGAACATCTCAGGGAATGTTTTGATTCTGTCAGAAGCTCTCTCTGCTCCACAGAAAGAAACGGATAACCTGGAGACTATGTCTTCATAAAGAACCACCACCGACAACACTAGACACTCCCACTCCCACTGCAGTACGTATTGCTGAATGGCCATCTCAGATTCACCTTTCACACGCTAAAAGACTACGGGTGCCTGTAAGTGAACTAACTAACTTGTTTCCCTGAGTAAGTCCAGTACAAAGGGGGCATGTCCTTTTAAGGACAAGGCCGTCTCAACCCTGGTGAAGAAAGAGGCCCGGAGGGGTACTCTCTCAGGTGGAAGCATGGCACCAAAATTATTGATGACTCTGTGTTCAGCACTTCTCCTGGCAGTGAGGTGGTAATCTCTTTCTGATTCAAGGACAAGGAACCCACGAAGCACGGACAATGAACAATACGCATAACTTATGGTACCAGACAATGGTGGTTTCGGTGAGAGGACTGGGAATCGATACTTCTTGCTATGTGTGTTCATTGCTACCCCATTTACACAAGACTGCAATACCCATGATTGACTACAATACCCGTGATCCCTGTTCCACTGAGTGAAGAGAAAACGCCCGGAGCGACAATAGCGATGAACTCTCGTCTCAGTCTGTTTAATACAAGCAATAATGTTGGACATTGGTTGGTGGGGAATTTGTCAGAAAGGTATCTTAACAGATTGAATGTCACTATTACTGATTACACTGGGTCTAAGATTAGAATATTTAATATTTTTGGGATTAGAACTCCTTTGCTTGCAGTTAAGAAGCCTTTAATGAAAGTAAATCCTACACTGTTTACTTCACCAATCTGCTTTCACAAAAATTGTAGTAAAAACAGTTTCAACCTGGGTATTTCACAAAGATGCAATGATACTAAGGAAGTGACCTGTGAAGTGTCATATTATGATTCTGTTTGTAGAAATGTATTTCACTTTCCCTATATTGCTGCTGGAAAATTCACCTTAAAGAGGAAAAATCGTACTTTTAACTGTAGCAATAATCCTACTGTTTTTTGGCCAAATGATGATGGGTATGGATTCTTGGAAAACCAATGGGTACTCTTTTTCCAATGTATGGCAGTGCTCTAGCTATACACCACATAAATGCATTAGCATGGACAAAAGAAAATCTGACTATATTAATGGAGCAAGGATTCACAACTTTAAATGAAGAACAAAAATTAGCCATTTGAATGATATTTTACACTTACAGCATGGGTTAGATGAAGATAAAGGTTGGGGCTCCTGGGATTGGTTTCAAAGTAGAACTTGGTGGCAGATTTTGCTCAAATGGCTGACCCCAGTTATTATAATTTTAGCGCTTTTCTGTGTATTGTTCATGTGTGTCATTCCCTGCATCAGATCAATGATCACACATGCATTGACTCAACACACTTTCATGCTACAGCAGTCATTCTTGTCCAATCATGTTCAAGGCCCGTATATGCCACTCTCCCAAAAGGATGAAAATCTTTTGAAGTTACATTGTACTGATAATTGCATATGATTAAAAGGGTTAATAAAATAATAAAAAGGAGGGAAATGTTGGAAAAAATTGTATATATGTATATAAACAGTTATCATTTTATTAATGATTCATGAAGCTGAGACTGATGTCCCCACATGTGGGTGAGTGTAGCTGGAGTGTTGTGTGCTAAGACTCATCCTTTTCATATCTTGTACCTTTTTGCATATCCTGTACTTTTTATCTTCTCTGCAAAAGACTGTTGTGTACATATATATGTTATCATTTAACCATTTCATCTGTTAACTATGTTCTTTTTGACCGGAAGCACCGGTTTGTTGTAGGCCCATATATGGAGTTGTTTTCCCTCTCTGTCTTTGCTGTGTAAAGAAGCAGATGTTCTCCCCGCGATAAGAGTGTTCATGCTCCTACACACACTTGACGTACAGAGCGTACTTTTGCTTATGTGGTAATTCCGTTGTTCTGCTTTTGCTGAGTTTGTCACATACACCATGTACTATCATTGTATATAAAGAAGGCAGCTGCGGGACTGCCCCCAGCATTTCAACTCATCCTGTACAAGGTTTGTTTTGATTGCTCCTTGTGCAAGTAAAAACTTCAAAGGCTCTGCGTGTCTTAAGTCTGATCTTTGATTCAGTCTAATACCTTTTTGTACTCTGTATTTGTGAGGTTTATATTTCAGACTTCTGACACAATGAAAATATATACATTGCTTTCTAATAATGTTGCCTAGCCGAAGCATATATAAACTAAAAAGAATAGGGCCTAGCACAAATCCCTGTGGAACTCCGTGACTGAGCTTTGAGTTGGAAGAAAACTCATTACTGACATGAACAAACTGGAACCTATCAGATAAATAAGATCTAAACCAATGCAACAAAATCCCATTAAGTCCAACAAAGTGTTCTAGTCTTTCAAGTAAAATATTATGATCGATAGTATCAAAAGCTGCACTAATGTCCAAAAGAACAAGTACAGAAACAAGTCAATTATCAGATGTGATAAGGAGGTCATTATTGACCTTCACTAAAGCTGTTTTAGCACTATAGTGGAGGATGAATCAGATGAGACACTAGAAGCTAAAGACACATGCTTTATTTTCTCCAACAGGCAGAACAGACTGACCTGGGTGCCAGAGCGAATCTCTTTATTTCAGCTTAGAAAAGCTAGAACGAGTTATTATTCTGCATTAATAGAAGAGAACAAGAATAATCTCAGGTTTCTTTTCAGCACTGTAGCCAGGTTGACAAAGAGTCAGAACTCTGTCAATCCTAGCATTCCCTTAGAGCTTACTAGTCAGGGCTTTATGAACTTTTTCAATAATAAAATTTCAACCATCAGAGATAAAATCAATCAGATTCTTCCCACAATTAACTTAAATACAGTAACTACTGCAACTCCTTCAATTGATATTTGTCTTGATGAGTTTACTCCAACTGACCTTTTAGAGCTAGACAAAATAGTTTCCTCATCCAAGCCTTCAACTTGTCTTTTAGACCCTATTCCTACCAGGTTATTTAAAGAAGTCTTCCCACTTATTGGTAGCTTTATTCTTCATATAATCAATTCTTCATTAACTTCAGGCCATGTACTGCAGGCTTTTAAAACAGCTGTAATTAAACCCCTACTCAAAAAGCCAACGCTGGATCCAGGAGCTTTAGCTAACTATAGACCAATATCTAATCTCCCTTTCATTTCAAAAATCTTAGAAAGAGATGTTGCTACGCAATTAGTTGACCACCTGTAGGGAAATGGTTTATTTGAAGAGTTTCAATCTGGGTTTAGAATCCATCATAGTACTGAAACAGCCTTAGCGAAGGTCACTAACAACCTCCTCATCGCATCTGATAATGGACTTGTTTCTGTACTTGTCCTTTTAGACCTTAGTGCAGCTTTTGATACTATCGATCATAATATTCTACTTGATAGATTAAAACACTATGTTGGACTTAATGGAACTTTGTTGCAGTGGTTTAGATCTTATTTATCTGATAGGTTCCAGTTTGTTCATGTCAATAATGGGTTTTCTTTCAACTCAAAGCTCAGTCATGGAGTTCCACAGGGATCTGTGCTAGACCCTACTCTTTTTAGTTTATATATGCTTCCATTAGGCAACATTATTAGAAAGCACTGTATACATTTCCATTGTTATGTAGATGACACACAATTATACATGTCAATGAAGCCAGATGATAGTAATCAATTAGCCAAGTTGGAAGCCTGTCTTAAGGAAATCAAAGCTTGGATGGCTTGTAATTTCCTGCTATTAAATTCAGATAAGACTGAAGTCATTCTTGTTGGTCCAAAAAACCTCAGAAATACTTTTCAAAATCAAACTTTCAGTTTGGATGCAATTACTCTTTCTCTTAATAGCTCTGTGAGGAACCTTGGAATTATTTTTGATCAAGATCTGTCTTTCAATTCACATATTAAATTTGTTTCTAAGACTGCCTTCTACCATTTGCGTAATATTGCCAAGATTAGGAGCATCTGGTCTCAGAGGGATGCTGAGAAACTGGTCCATGCTTTTGTTAGCTCTAGATTAGATTATTGTAATTCTTTATTATCAGGTTGTCCTAAAACATCTTTTTTTTGTAACTTATATTTTTATTCATTTTTCATCATACATATTACATTCAGATCACCGTCTACATTTAAAAAAAAAGAGCTAGAGTAAGAAAGAAAAAAAAAAGAATGGGGGGGGGGACAAATGTTGGAGCATCATGTTTTTAGTTTCCATCTCTTAATTCTTCTGTTTTTTCCAGTGTCTTTGGTTATTCTTTCAATTTCTGTCTCGTTGTTGCACTTTGTAGTGTGTCCATTTCCGCCATTTTTTTTCATATAGTCCTTCTTGTATTCTTTGTCAATATGTTAGTTTTTCCATCATACGTATATCCTCAACAATGTCAGTCCATTGTTCTTGGTCAGGAAGAACTTCTGATCGCCATTTTTTTGTGATTGTTTTTTTTTACATGCAATCAACAAGATTTTAACTAGATATCTGTCCTCAGCCTGTATTACATTGTCTCTTTTAAGATCACATAAGTACATCAGGTTACAGTTCATTGGTATATTATATCCTAATATCCTCTGTATTGTCACATATATAGATTTCCAGAATGATGAGATTTTGCAGCATTTCCTAAACATATGTGAGTGGTCTGCATTTTGAGCCCCACAGCCCCTTCCAGCATAAAGATTGGGTATTTGTATATTTTCTTTGAATCTGTGGTGTAATGAAAAAGCGTATCAGGTTTTTCCATCCAAATTCCCTCCATGTCCTTGAATTTATTGATGTGTGTTGTGTTTTCCATATTTCCTGTCAGTTTTCTTCTGTTATGCTTAAATTTAGCTCTTTCTCCCATTTCTCCTTTATATAGTTACTTGAATGTTTGTTTGCCATAAGTTTCTGATATAGCTTTGAAATAATTCTTATTATGTTTCCTGCATATGAGCTTAAAATGAATTGTATAATCTCGCTCACATCTGTTTGGAGGTTAGGCCTAATCTTCTTCATATAATAGTCTCTCATCTGCAGATATCTGAAGAATTCCGATTGTTCTAGTTTAAATTTTCTTCTGATGTTTTCAAAGCTCCTGAGATCTTTTTTTTCCGATATTACCCCATGCTGTGATTCCCTTCTTCACCAGATTTTTGTATCCCCCATCTTGCTTTGCCGGTTCAAATTGACTGTCAAATGCTACCCATTTCAATAGTTTTATGTCTTCCTTTATATTATACTTTTGTACTATTTTATACCACAGTTCCAAAGTAAATTTAGTTATTGGGTCTATTTGTTTGATTTGCTTATATGCATCCTTATCTCCTATTATGCTTTGTATTGGGAGTCCCTCAATTTCCTTTTCCATTTCTTTCCATTTTGCCTCATATCCTTTGTCGCACCAACATATGATATACTGTATCTTATTTGTGCTGAGTAGTAATATTCCTTTAGACTCGGTAGGCCCATGCCTCCTTTCTCTTTTGGTAACTGGGGAGTTTTATATTTCACTCTTGGTTTTTTACCTCCCCAAACAAATCTCAATATCATCCTGTCCCACTTTGAGAACTGGGCACCTGGAATCTCTGTTGGTAGAGCCTGGAAGAGGTAAAGTAATCTAGGTTGTATGCTAATTTTGACTGTCTCAATTTTTGAATTCAGATCCATATTTAAGATTGACCATCTATCAATATCTTTTTTTATTTCTTGTTCCAACCTATCATAGTTTGCTTTATAAATTTTGCTTAGATCTTTAGGTATGCTCACTCCAAGGTATTTTATTTCTTTTTGTTTCCAGTTTAGTTTGATCTTATCAGTTATCTGGTTTAGAGGGTTATAGTGGAATGTCAGTATTTGTGTTTTTGTTATGTTTATCTTGTATCCAGATAATTTTCCAAAATTTTCTATCAAGTTCATCATTTCCATTATTGATTCATCTGGTTGTTCAAGGTAAACTATAATATCGTCTGCAAATAGCCCAATCTTGTGTTCCGCTCCCTTTATTGTTACACCTTTTAATTTCTTATTTTGTCGTATCGCTTGAGCCAGTGGCTTTATGAACAGAGCAAACAAGATGGGTGATAGGCAGCATCCCTGCCTGGTTGATCTTTGTATATTTACTTTGTCTGTTAAGCTACCGTTTATCTTGATTCTTGCCACAGGTTTTTGATACAGCGTCTTTATGCATTGTACTGATTTTTCGTTAAATCCAAAGCGTTCCAGCACACTATATAGGAATTGCCAGTTAACCCTATCAAATGCTTTTTCTGCGTCTAAACTCATTATTACTGCGCTTTTCTTTATGTATTTGATTAATTATATGTATTGTTCTCCTGATATTGTCATGTGTTTGGCGTCCCTCTATGAAACCAGTTTGATCATCTTCTATAAATTCCGTCAAGAATGTCTTTATTCGTTTACATATAATTGTTGTATATATTTTATAATCCACATTTAATAAAGAGATTGTCCTATAGTTTCCTCATTGTTCTCTATCTTTCCCTGGCTTTAAAATAACTGAAATAATGGCTTCGTTCCATGATGGAGGTATTTTGTTGTTGTTCAATGTCCAATTAAATGACTTTAGGAGCTGTGGTGTGAGTTCTTCTATAAACAGTTTATAAAACTCAGAGGGGTACCCATCACTACCTGGTGATTTACCGTTTTTAAGTGACTTAATCACATCTCTAATCTCTTGTGTTGTTATTTCTGCTGTTAACTTTTCATTTTGTTGATTTCCTATTGATGGCAAGTCCAATGTGCATAGAAATTTTTTAATATCCTTAGTATTTGTTTCTTCAGGTTGTGAGTATAGTTCTTGATAGAAATTATGGAATATTTCTTTGATGTTTTCTGGGTTAACTGTGGTTTTATTTGTGATGGGGTCTTTAATCTTATATACATTATTCACTGTTTGTTGTTTTCTTAACCTTTTTGCCAGCAGTTTTGTGGCTTTTGGCCCCGTTTCATAATATTTTTGCTTTAGATATCAATTTTTCCTTTCAATTTCATCTATTTGTGCTTCTTTTATCTTTATTTTTTCTTCTTTAATTTCTTGGTATATTTTTGGGTCATTTGTGCTTTGGTGTTTACGTTCTAGTTCCCTCAGTCTCTCACACCTTTGTTCATATGTTTCCAGTTTAGACTTATTTGCTTTTCCTGTTTCAACAATTAATTTACCTCTTAACACGGCTTTTAGTGCATCCCATAGTATTGTTGGGTCCACTTCTTCATTGTCATTCTCTTGGATAGACTCGTTTATGTTTACTTTTATTCTTTCTTTCATTTTCTCATCATTTAACAGTCCTACATTAAGTTTCCATGTTGTTTGTCGTTTTCTATTGCTTAAATACAGTATATTTCCATGTATATAGGATTATGATCTGATATTTCTGCCCCTCCAATCCGACAATTTCTCAGCCTGTGTCTGTCACCTTCATTCATAAGGAAGTAATCTATTCTAGAGTGTACTTTATGGACTGCTGAAAAATGTGTATAGTCTTTTTCGAGTGGGTGCAGGTCCCTCCATATGTCTACCATACCCATTTCTGCCAGTGAGGTTCTTATGAACTTTGTTACATGTTTTTTTGTCTTCTTAACACTTGTTGTGTCAACTTCATGATCCATTACAGCATTTAAGTCTCCTCCACAAATTAGGACTCCTTCACTGTGTGTTGCTATGAGATCAAACAGATGTTGAAAAAAACCCTTGTCACTTTCTGGTGGGGCATAGATGTTCACTAATGTAATCTGCATACCATCTATTCTTCCCTTTATTATTACATACCTGCCTTCTTTATCCTGGATTTCTTGTTCACATTCAAATTGTATTTTATTTGAAATTAGTATCATAACCCCCCATTTAGTTCCTCCCTTAAATGAACTGTAGTAGGAGTTCTTATAGCCAAATCTCTTTAGTTTCTCATGTTCTGTCTTGCTCAAATGTGTCTCTTGCATAAATATAATTTCGGCTTTTTCCTTCTTGAATTTTCTTATTATTCTTTCCCTTTTAACAGGTGAGTTCAGACCATTCACGTTTAGTGTCATTATCTTAAGATTTTTACCCATATTCATGTTTTTCCATTTTTTTAACTTGTGCTCCTAACCCCCTTAACAGCAAAACTAACACATATTTATATAAAAACACATTAACAAATCTCGACCTCCGTACTTTGGGCCTTTCTTCTGCCCACTGGTCCCTGTTGGAGGGTGGAGGGAATGTCCTCACCGAGTGAGGGGCCCTCCCTAGACCTGTATTTACTATCCAAGTAATAGTCATTAGTCTAGAAATGTCGAACAAAAATCACTTAAACCTCTCCTAGCTGTTTGTTTCTCTTTTACCTTGTCTTCTTGGCCTTCATTTCTTCTGTGTCTTTCTTAATCTCTGTTATGATCTAGGCTTTCAGTTGAAAGCCTTGCAGCTTTTCCTGGGCCCGCTGCACCACGTCTCTCCCCCGTCTTCTGCCGCTCACTTGTCTCCACTCCGGCTGTCGTGATGCGTTCAGTGCCGCTGCTGCTTCAGCTCCTTCCTCGGGTACGCTCACCACAAAGCCTCGCTCCGTCAAGTCCCGCGCTGCCTCTCTGGCCGTGTTGTACGTTTTTACGCCGTCATCCCAATGAATCCTCATCTTCGTTAGCGGTGTTTGGAATCTAATTTTTTTCTCTTTCAGCGTTTTTTTAATGTTGGCATATTTCTTTCGCTGCTGCACAATTTCTGCCGGGTAGTCATGATCAAAGAATACCTGTTTGTCGCCGATTCATATCTTTTTTTTCCACGCTTGTGTCAGGATTCTTTCCTTTATGTCATATTTCAGAAAGTTCACCACAACTGACCTGGGTGTAGAGTTTGGATTTGGGTTCTGTGCCAAGGCTCTGTGCGCTTGTTGAATCTGCAGATCCGCTTCACCGGGCAGCTCCAGCTCTTTTTTTAAGAAATGATCCATGAATTTCGTCATCGAGTTGCCTTCAATGCCCTCCGGGATCCCGAAGATGCGTATATTGCTCCGTCTGGACCTGCTCTCCAGGTCGGTTATTTTTTCCTGCATCCTCTGTGTTTGGGTCATCAGGGTCTGCAGCCGCTCGTTTGCCTCGGTCTTCCAGTCTTCCAGCTCCGATATTCGGGCCTGTGCTTCTGTCATACACGCCCATTGAGAGCGCAGCTCCTCCGTGTTTTCTGATAGTTTGCGCTCCATTTCTCTTCGGAGGCCCATAATTTCCTCCTTCATCTCTTTTTTCAGTTCTTCCTTAAGAGCCGTTAAATCCTGTTGGAGCTGTCGCTTAAAGTCTTCCAAGTCTTTTTTTAATTCTTTACCTAAATTGGCGATGCCAGTGTTCATAGCCTCGAGTTTGGCGTCCTCCATTTTCTCTGCTGTAGTTGCCTCGTTTCCCTGGGCCTCGTGCACAGCGATTTCTCCTGCGTTGTTGAAGAGGGATTTCTCAGTTTTACCCTGCTTTTGTCCGTGTGCCCGGCTTCTTCGTGTTTTCATCCCTTGGTTTATTGGTTCATTTATGTCGAGTTGGCCATTTACCAATGATTTTTAATCCGACTAGGGAGAGCTCTCTGTTTAAGCGTTATGTCTCTCCGCCATCTTCCCGGAAGTCTGTGTCCTAAAACATCTTTAAAAAGTCTTCAGTTGATCCAAAATGCTACAGCAAGAGTTTTAACAGGTACTAGAATGAGAGATCATATCTCTCCGGTTCTGGCCTGCCTTCATTGGCTTCCCATAGAGTTTAGAATTAAGTTTAAAATCCTTCTTCTTTCTTACAAAGCTCTAAACAATCAGGCCCCTTTTTATTTAAAAGATCTGATACTACTGTATTATCCTAACAGAGCACTACGCTCCCAAAATGCAGGATTACTTGTAATACCTAGAATCTCCAAAAGTACAATGGGAGGCAGAGCCTTCAGTTATCAAGCTCTTCTCCTGTGGAACTAGCTGCCTCGAACATACTAATTTATTGTTTTTACATTCAAAGTTATTGAAATTATGGGATCTGGTTCATTATTACACAGCACAATTAATGTTTAAAGTCAGTAAAAACCTCTTGCCACACAATATACAAAATCTTTTCAGGGAGAGAGAAGGGAAATATAATTTACGGGGGAATACAAAATTTAAAATGCACTTAGTAAGATCTACTCGGAAGAGTTTTTGTGTGTCTGTGTGTGGGGTAAAATTGTGGAATGGGTTGGGGGAGAAACACAGGCAATGTCCAAACATCCACATATTTAAATCAACATATAAAAAAATGATTTTTGAGCAGTATGAGAATGAAAGGCAGTGATGTTACATTGTGTCTTCAGTGAGGGAAGCTTGTTGTGTGTTATGGTGATTGTGAAGGTGATGGTGTTGTCTGTGTTTGTATTGAACATGCCAGAAGTGTATGTTTATTGTTGTTGTAATATTGTTGGATGTTGGTATTGTTGTCAATATGGACTGTCATTGTTGTGTCATTTTTTTTGTATAATTTGACTATGGGTGTATTATGGTGAATGTGGCTGTGGGATAATGATGATTATGAGTGATACTGTAATTTGTTGAGTATGGAAAAGGGGTGGGACTATATAAGCGTTGGCTTCTTCCCACTCCTTTTGAACATTTTATTTTTGGCTTGTTTTTTTTTGTTTTGTTTTGAATTCTCTTCTTCTGTTTTTTTTTTTTTTTTAGAATTTTCAAATAAAAATCAATGTCAAATGTCAAATGTCAAAAAAACTTTTAGGTAATATTGTTTCAAGCATTATTTATTGTTGTAATTATGAGAATGTTAAATGCATGAGTGAACTGTGAGTGTGATAGTTTGTTTTTAGGGAGCAGTATCTCAATTTCGTTGCATTGTTTATTAGCAATGGAATGACAATAAAGGCACTTTGACTTTGATTCAGCCACTAGGGGCGCGTGAAAATGTGGACAGTTAAAATGTTAACCCTCTGGTTCTTTAGGCTTGAGCAAGCGTTTGTAACGGCTGTAATGTGAAGCTGCCGGGCCGGCCAAAGTGCCTTGCTGTCAAGGTGGGTAGGAGAAAAACTTGGCCTCTGGTGAGCAGTCTTCTGGAGGGTGAAGGGGTGCGGAGGGAAAGGTTGAGTCTCCTGAAAACAGTTCTCTGTAGGGGAATGTAAATCTGAGGACCCACCGTAGGTGGGCATCCGCACCGGGGAGTCTGGGCCAGCACCACCTGCTCATCTGCCAATACATAAGTGGGTTTCAGTCTGTCTATGCAGATGGTTTCCTTACGCCCCCCAAGGTCTAACACAAAATGTTTCGCCCCTGTTTCCAACAGTCTGAACAGGCCGGTGTATGGTGGACGTAGTGGTGTTCTGTGGACGTTGTGCCTAACGAAAATGAATTTGGGGTTTTCCAGACCTTTTGAAACAAAAATGAGGGGAAAACAATGGTCCGTCGGCCCTGAGATGCTGCCAGCCTCTGCCCCGGCAAAAGGGCTCGTGGACGGGTCAGAATCAGGAGCGAGGCTCTCCAGCAAAAATTTCCCGGGGATCTGCAACGGTTCAGCGAACTCTGCCTGGGAAGCTGCCAAATCTTCCTTAGGCACTGAACGCATCCCCAGTAGTACCCAAGCCAGGCGGTCGACCTAATTTGCGTCCATTAGCAAGGCTCTGAGCGCTGCTTTAAGCGACCTGTGAAACCACTCATACAAACCATTAGCCTTCAGGTTGTACGCAGTGGTGTGGTGAATTTTGACCCCCAGGCTCTTGGCCCTCGCAGACCACAGTTCTGAAACGAATTGTGGACCCCTGTTGGAAGTGATGCCCGACGAAGATCCGAACCGTGTGACCCAAGATAACAAAAACGTGCAGGCTTCCTCGGCAGATGTGGTGGAATTCAGCGGAACCACCTCTGGCAAACACGTAGTGCGGTCCATAATTGTCAGAAGGTGTGTGAACCCCTGTGACAGCGGAAGGGGACCTACTAAATCCTTGTGTACGTGGTTGAACCTCCTGGCCGAAATATGAAAAGGCTCGAGGGGGGCTTTGGTGTGCTTCTGCACCTTAGCCCACTGGCACGCAACGCACGCTGCGGCCCATTCTTTCACATCCCTGCGTAAGCGAGGCCAGACAAATTTGGACCCCACCAGTTAATCGAATCTCGTACACCAGGGTGTGAAAGGGACTGGATGGACTCTAAAATGCAGCGGCGCCAAGAGCTCGGAACCACTGGGCGGTATCGACCGGTGGAGAAGTCGCAGAGCAGGGGGGCACCCGTCTTGTACCGCCCTGCTCTCCAGTTTTAATCCGGTACCTGCGGACTGGAGCGTGCAAATGTCCACGTCCCAAGTTTGTTCGGCGGCCATTGCGGAAAGATCAATACCCATGTAGACTGGTGAGACCAGCGTGCATGACAAGCAGTCCACCACAATGTTAAGATTATCGGCTACATGTGGGATGTCGGTTGTGAACTCCAAAATTGCGGCCAAGTGCCATTGCTGCCGAGCCGACCACAGTTCTGAGACTTTGGACATCGTGTAGGTTAGTGGTTTGTGATCTACAAACATGGTAAACTCGCTACCTTTGAGCCAGAACTGAAAATGACGCGTAGCAAAGTGGATTGCCAACAACTCTCTGTCAAAAGTGCTGTACTTGCTCTCATTGTCGCACAAATTATGGCTGCAAAAGATGAGGGGTTGCCACGAACCGGAGAGGTACTGCTCCACCACGGCTCATACAGCGACATCTGATGCGGCTGTGGTGAGCCCTATCCACGCTGACGGGGCTGGGTGGGCCAGCAAAGCCACATTGGCAAGTGCCATTTTGACGCCTGTGAAAGCCTTGACCCAATCCAGTCAATGCTATCCATGGGTTTCTTCTTTTCGAGCACGCCGTACAGCGGTTGCAGCAGCTGGGCTGTGCAGGGGAGGAAGCGGTTTTAAAAACTGACCATCCCGAAAAATTCCTGCAGTGCCCTCACTGTCTGCGGATGCGGAAAATCTGAAAAAAAAATTGCAGGCCCTTCGTAGTGATAAAGTGCTCGACCCCATGCTTGGTTAAGGTAGCGAAAAAGGTGGGCATCGTAAGTGTGGGAAACTTGGCAAGCAAATGCTGGTACTTATCTCCTGGAGCTAAAACATTTGCATGCGTTAGTGGTCCAACTCCCCGAACTATGCAGAGTAATAAGGAAAAGGAAAAAGCATCCACTAAACGTCTGATAGCAATATCAACAAGGAGACCATCAGCACACAGAAAATCAGCACCTAAATTAGGAACCAACCATGCAGCTACCACAAAGTCCCACTTATAATTGCATCCATGCAAACATACAGTCACCGACCTTTCACCAAACGTCCTGATGGGGATCCATTGGCGGCTGTTATCAATGGATTGCAGCCTTCTGCCAGCCTGTCCACGCTGACGGGCAAAATGAGGCTCTTCTGGGAGCCAGAGTCCACCAAGAACCATCTTCCAGAACATGCATCCTCGATGAAAAGCAGTTTCTCCCTGTCGCCAGTGGCCGTAGCTGCTACTGACTGCCAGCTGGCCCGTTTCCCGACTTCTTGAAGTGACTTGACAGCAGACAACATTGTGCTACAGCGGCAAATCTCCAGTAATCAAAACACGTTGTCCCATTTATGTGTCTCGGCGTGGCCGTCCCGGCCACCACCATCGGCTTTTCGACCTCATTGGACTCCTCCGGAGATCCTGGTTTCACGTCCTGGACACTGAAACACTGGGTGGAGTGCGATCTCCTGTTGTGTCACCACACAATGATGGATTCTAAACCAAGATTGAAACTCTTGAAATAAACCATTTCCCTGCAAGTGGTTAAACAACTGCATAGCAACAACTCATTCTAAGATTTTTGAAATGAAAGGAAGATTAGAGATTGGTCTATAGTTAAATAAAACTCCTGGATCCATTCTTGGCTTTTGAAGTAAAGGTTTACAGTGCATCCAGAAAGTATTAACAAAGCTTCACTTTTTCAACATTTTGTAATGTTACAGCCTTATTCCAAAATGTATTCAATTCCTTTTTAGTCCTCAAAATTCTACACACAATACCCCATAATGACAATGTGAGAAAAGGTTTGTTTTTTTTTTGAGATTTTTGCAAATTTATTAAAAATAAAAATCTAAGAAATCACTTGTACATAAACATTCACAGCCTTTTCCATGAAGCTCAAAACAGAGCTCAGGTGCATCCTGTCTCCACTGATCATCCTTGAGATGTTTCTACAGCTTAATTGGAGTCAATCTGTGGTAAATTCAGTTGATTGGACATGATTTGGAAAGGCACAGACCTGTCTGTATAAGGTCCTTCAGCTGACAATGCATCAGAGCACAAATCAAGCATGAAGTCAAAGGAATTGTGTACAGGCCTTCAAGACAGGATTGTCTCAAAGCACAAATCTGGGGAAGGGTAAAGAAAAATTTCTGCTGCTTTGAAGGTCCCAATGAGCACAGTGGCCTCCATCATCAGTAAATGGAAGAAGTTGGTTACCATCAGGAGTCTTCCTAGCGCTGGCTGGCCATCTAAACTGATCTATCTGGGGAGAAGGGCCTTATTTCAGTAGGTGACCAAGAACCCATTGGTCACTCTGTCAGAGCTCCAGTGTTCCTCTGTAAAGAGAGGAGAACCTTCCAGAAAGACAACCATCTCTGCAGCAATCCACCAATAAGGCCTGTATGCTAGAGTGGCCAGACGGAAGTCACTCCTTATAAAAGGCACATGGCAGCCCACCTGGAGTTTTCCAAAAGGCAAATGAAGGAAACAAAATTCTCTTCTCTGATGAGACAAAGATTGAACTCTTTGGTGTGAATGCCAGGCATCATGTTTTGAGGAAATCAGGCACCACTCATCACCAGGTCAACACCATCCCAACAGTGAAGCATGGTGGTGACAGCACCATGCTGTGGGGATGTTTTTCAGTGGCAGGAAAGTGAGACTAGTCAGGATAGAGGGAAAGATGAATGCAGCAATGTACAAAGACATCCTGGATGAAAACCTGCTCCAGAGCACTCTTGATCTCAAACTGGGGCAACGGTTCATCTTTCTTCAGGACAACGACCCTAAGCACACAGCCAAGACATCAAAGGAGAGGCTTCAGGACAACTCTGTGAATGTCCTTGAGTGACCCAGCCAGAGCCCAGACTTGAATCCAATTGAATATCTCTGAAGAGATCTGAAAATGGCTGTGAACCGACGCTTCCCATCAAACTTGATGAAACTTGAGAGGTGCTGCAAAGATGAATGAGCAAAGCTGCCAAAGATAGGTGTGCCAAGCTTGTGGTATCATATTCAAAAAGACTTGATGCTTTATTTGCTGCCAGAGGTGCATCAACAAAGTATTGAGCAAAAGCTGTAAATACTTATGTACACGTGATTTCTTAGTTTTTATTTTTAATAAATTTGCAAAAAATCTCAAAAAACTTTTTTCATGTTGTCATTATGGGGTATTGTAAGTAGAACTTTGAGAAAAAAAAAAGAATTTAATCCATTTTGGAATAAGGTTGTAACGACCTACCTACCTCATATCTACCTCCATTTTAAATGATGACTCCCACCCTTTGCACTGCTACTTTCATCTTCTTCCCTCAAGACGGAGGTTTGCTGTCCCAAAAAGTAGAACCCAGCACTACAAAAACAGCTTTGTCCCTGCTGCTGTCAAAGAGTTGAACAAGCTGTAAAAATATATTGCACATAATTTAGGTACCTATTTATTAACTCCATTTTATATTTACTTATTTTTGTAGGATGTCACTTTGGTTCTAAATATTTTATTGGGTTTTAGACCTTTGAGTTTTTAACCTCTTTGACTAGTTTTTAACTTTTAATATGACCCCTCTCTCTTACCTCTGGTTTTTCTCCCATCTCTTTGTCTTTTTATACCCTGATTGATGGAGCCTTGAGTATTCTTATCATGTTTATAGTCAGCTTCATATGTGCCTGTGTTTGTGTCTATGTTGAATGTAATTTGTGGCTTGTAAATATGGATATCACCAGACTGCAAAACAAATCTACCTACGGGTACAAATAAAGTAACCTGAACCTGAACCTGAAACTGAACGTGGGAAAAGTGAAGCACTGTTAACACTTTCCAGATGCACTGTAATTACAGTCATTTTAAAAGCCTGTGGTACCTGGCCTCATGTTTATGAAGAATTGATTATTTGAAGAATAGTGCTACCAATAAATGGGAAGACTTCTTTAACCCTTGTATTTTGTTGAAAAAAAATTACATTGATTATGTTGCGGGTCATTTTGACCCGTACTGTGTAAATCCACTCAAAACAGTCAAAAAACAGGTTAAACCAATAACAACTTTATTTTAGATTATATAAACATTTATAAAAGAGACATAACAATACATTTTTAATTTCAACACTATATTTAAGAACTATTTTGTTCAAGTTTTTCCCTCTGCATTTTTTTTCATTTAACTTGCCCCTTTTTCTCACATTTTCAATGTTCAACATTTTCAATGCTCTCTACATGATGGACAGAATGTAACTGTGTGCTTTCTGCAGATGTAATTCTTGCATTTCACACAAGAGGTACTTGTTTTACTGTCCTCTTGGGAAGGAAAAACCTGACATCGTTTCCGTTTCTTTACACCTGTGTCCACTGGAGCCATTGCAGATTGGTTGGATGACCTGACCTTGACCTTTCAATGACAGCTGCAGCTGCTGGGGATTGAGCTGGCCTGGCTCACCTCTGGATCTTGGGAGTGACAAGTGCTTTGCTGAGTTCTTCTAGGAAAAGCCAACGTCGGTACAATTTGCCGGCATTCCATTGCTGGTTGATTTCAGTCCACAGGACATAGGCATTGTAAGCAGACACATCGACAATGTTGTAGAAAATCACCAAGGGCCAACGGGCAGTCTTGCGTTGGCAGCTGTATGTTGCTGTGACTTTGTCCAGATTGCCAACTCCTCCTTTGGTGGAGTTATAGTCCAGGAACATTTGTGGCTTCATGTCTTCTCTTGTGCTCAGAGATGCATCTGTGTGCACTGTGCTCATTACAAGAACATTCTTGTTTCTCTTTGGGCAGTATGAAACAACTGCTGCTTTCTCAGTGAAAACAAATATTGGGGAATGCAGAGGTCTGCCCTACATCTTCAGAATTTCACTGGGAGGTTCTGGCTTATTTCTTCTGACTGATCCTAACATAGTCAGCTTTCTCTTCTGAAGTTCATCTCCAAGGCGGTAGGATGTAAAGAAGTTGTCACATGTGATGTTATGACCTTGCAACCCTTCACTCATCTCCAGCACCACACGCATCCCCTGATTCTTCTCAGATGCTCCTCCAGGTAGCTTTCCAGTATACACTTGCATATTTGATTTTGATTTTGTGTACTTTATTGATCCCCAGAGGGGAAATTGAGGGCATCCACCTGGATGGATGAAGCAGCCACGGTACAGCACTATCCCTTAACCATTCACACACACATTCAGACCTAGGGCAACTTTAGAGTCTCCAATTAACCTAACCTGCATGTTTTTGGTCTGTGGGAGGAAACCGGAGAAATCCCAGAGTAAACCCACACAGATACGGGGAGAACATGCAAACTCCACACAGATCACTGTTGGACAGGGGCTGGGATCGAACCAGGGATCCCATGGCCAAGGGTGAGTTGCTGTGCTGCCGCAGTGCTAACCACTGTTCCACCGCACCGCTCCATGCATAGCTAGATTTTGCATCACAGGCTACCCACATTTTGATGCCATACTTGGCTGGCTTGTTGGGCATGTACTGTCTGAAAGGACAGCACCCCATGAATGGTACAAGGCGCTCATCTACAGTAACATGGGGACCAGGATTGTACAACAAAGGTAGAATTTCAACCCATTTATCCCATACATCTCTAAACGCAGCTAGTTTGTCTCTTTCACGTCGACCAGCTCTGGTGTCACGGTTGTCAAATCGGATCACACGAGATATCATGTGAAATGTCTCCAGAGACATTGTTGCTCGAAAGATTGGCCTTCCATACTCTTCATCCCATAGACTTGCAGTTGCTTCTCCCTTTGACCTGTACACTCCAGCTAATACCAGAATTCCAATGTAAGCATGCAAGTCAGTCTGATCCAGTGGCTTCCATTTCTCCTGAAATACACGCCTCCCCTCCAAGTTGGTCATTTCCAGTATAATCTTCTCTATTGGTGGGGATATGAAGAGCTGAAATGCTTATTGAATATCATCAACTCGTGTGACAGCAAATTCTTGTAGGACCGGGAGTCATTTTGATGACATTGGAAGATGACAGTCTACCTCGGCTTTGGTGTGGTGATGTTGACCATTTTATATTACCATCTTTAGATGCCCATGTCCCCTCTGTGGATGATGATTGCTGCAATCCTTGGCTTTCATCCGATGGAGACACAATGGCAGGCCCGTCCTCTGAATCCTCCTCTTCGTCGGAAAATTGATAATCTGGATCATCAATTACATTGTCCTCGGTCTCTGAAATCTCTTCCTCTGCATCACTATCCCAGTTCAAAATATGTGATGAAGCTTCTTCAGCTGTAAACCTTCTGGAGCTCATTTTTGGTGTGTTTGTCAAAGAGATGGCATGAGAAAAGTAACAAGGACAAGGGAGAGAAAGTCCCTCCTCGACACGCACCTGGGTCTCTGGCAGTCAAAATACAATTAATTGGGCAGTCAAAATAAAGTACATCAAAGAGGCATGTTTATTTTGGATCTGTACAGCTACTTACCCACATAAAAGTGTCCGGGTCAAAACGACCCGCAACATCATCTTTGTATACAAACTCTGTACATACATTCCACTACACATCAAAGTGTCCAGATTTTACACACCAGTTCATGACCCTAGATGAGGAAAAGTCACAAAATTTCATGAAGAAAAGATAGGAAAACCCGTACTTTGGTCAACACAAAAACCGAAATGGGTGAAATTGACCCTTAACATAATACAAGGGATACATAACCTGGTAGGAATACGGTCTACAAGGCAAGTTGAAGGCTTGGATGAGGAAATTATTTTATCTGGCTTTAAAAGGTCAATTGGCGTAAACTCATCAAAACAGATATCAGTTGAAGGAGTGGTAGTAGTTACTGTATTTAAGTTAACGGTGGGAAGAATCTGACTGATTTTATCTCTGATAGATGAATTTTTTTTCCCACAATATTTTTTATTGAACCTTGTTTTTTAACAAACATGGCACAAACAGTCAGACATTAACACAAAAATAATTTAAAAATTAAAAAGAACAATAACAAAAAAAGTGTAATAAAAAAAAACAACAGCCATTAACAAAAATAAGTCAACAACAATGCTCCTCTGTTTAGTCTAGGTAATCTATTACATAAGAATACATAATATACAGTGGGGCAAAAAAGTATTTAGTCAGCCACCAATTGTGAACATTCTCCCACTTAAAAGATGAGAGAGGTCTCCAATTTCCATCATAGGTATGCCTCAACTATGAGAGACAAAATGAGAAAAAAAAATCCAGAAAATCACATTGAAGGATTTTTAATGAATTAAGTGGTAAATTCCTCATTAAAATAAGTATTTGGTCACATACAAACAAGCAAGATTTCTGGCTCTCACAGACATGTAACCTCTTCTTTAAGAGGCTCCTCTGTCCTCCACTCGTTACCTGTATTAATGGCACCTGTTTGAACTTGTTATCAGTATAAAAGACACCTGTCCACAACCTCAAACAGTCAGACTCCAAACTTCACTATGACCAAGACCAAAGAGCTGTCAAAGGACACCAGAAACAAAATTGTAGACCTGCACCAAACTGGGAAGACTGAATCCAATAGGTAAGCAGCTTGGTGTGAAGAAATCAACTGTGGGAGCAATTATTAGAAAATGGAAGACCTGTAGGACCACTGATAATCTCCCTCGATCTGGGGCTCTATGCAAGATCTCACCCTGTAGGGTCAAAATGATCATGAGAACGGTGAGCAAAAATCCCAGAACTACACGGGGGGACCTAGTGAATGACCTGCAGAGAGCTGGGACCAAAGTAACAAAGGCTACCATCAGTAACACACTACGCCGCCAGGGACTCAAATCCTGCAGTGCCAGACGTGTCCCCCTGCTTAAGCCAGTACATGTCCAGGCCCGTCTGAAGATTGCTAGAGAGTATTTGGATGATCCAGAAGAGGATTGGGAGAATGTCATATGGTCAGATGAAACCAAAATAGAACTTTTTTGTAAAAACTCAACTTGTCGTGTTTGGAGGAGAAAGAACACCATACCTACTGTGAAGCATGGGGGTGGAAACATCATACTTTGGGGCTGTTTTTCTGCAAAGGGACCAGGACGACTGATCCGTGTAAAGGAAAGAATGAATGGGGCCATGTATCGTGAGATTTTGAGTGAAAACCTCCTTCCATCAGCAAGGGCATTGAAGATGAAACGTGGCTGGTTCTTTCAGCATGACAATGATCCCAAACACACCACCCGGGCAATGAAGGAGTGGCTTCATAAGATGCATTTCAAGGTCCTGGAGTGGCCTAGCCAGTCTCCAGATCTCAACCCCATAGAAAATCTTTGGAGGGATTTGAAAGTCCGTGTTGCCCAGCGACAGCCCCATAACATCACTGCTCTAGAGGAGGAATGGGCCAAAATACCAGCAACAGTGTGTGAAAACCTTGTGAAGACTTACAGAAAACGTTTGACCTCTGTCATTGCCAACAAAAGGTATATAACAAAGCATTGAGATGAACTTTTGTTATTGATCAAATACTTATTTTACCGAGGAATTTATCAATTAATTCATTAAAAATCCTTCAATGTGATTTTCTGGATTTTTTTTTTCTCATTTTGGCTCTCATAGTTGAGGTATACCAAGGATGAAAATTGGAGACCTCTCTCATCTTTTAAGTGGGAGAACTTGCACAATTGGTGGCTGACTAAATACTTTTTTGCCCCACTGTACATTCACCAGCTTGGAATTTGCAAGGTCCACACATATCATTCACCTTCTTCTTCAGAAGTTATGTTTAATTTCTTTACATAATCAATGAAATGTCTCCATATATTCTCAAACACATTTTCCTTTGATTTCAGTATATATGTTATTCTTTCTAGTGGAAGGTTTGTTAACATCTGTCTTAACCACTGAGTCACATCTGGTCTATGAGTCTTTTTCCACAGTAGTGCAATACATTTTTTGGCATTAAGCAAACTGAGGTCTATGAATGCTCTTTCACTCTTAATAAAGTTATGTTTTTCTGGATACAGACCCAACAAAAACAGTTTAGGGTTCAATGTGAATTGTTTTGAAATTATTTTTTTCAATTGTTACCCTCACCTCTTCCCAAAACATTCTGATTTTTCTACATTCCCATAAACAGTGAAATAAGGTTCCTTTACTTTCCATACATTTTGAGCATGTATCTGGTATGTTTTTGTTATATCTATTTAATTCCACTGGTGTAACATACATCACATTAACCATTTAAAATGCATCAGTTTAAGACGTACATTTATTGATTTGGTTTGGGCTCCTGCACAAGCCATTTCCCATTGTTCCTCTGAAATTTCAATTTGCAGGTCTTCTTTCCAGTAATTGAATGAATGAATGAATTTATTTATTTCGGATAATACAGTAAAGGTTAAAGAAACTGTATAATATAACAACAAGGTCAAATTAGACAAAGACTCCTTCTACTAAACAATTCCACGTGAGTTATCCGAAATGGGTGATGGCTGAAGCCGCAGCTTATATCGCCCACCCATATTCCATCCAAGAATTCAAAGAAAAAAGAGTAAACAAGACAAGAGTGATTACAATTTAGAACAAAGCTAAGACAAAGTGTGACTGAGAGAAAAAAAAAAAGAAAGAAAACTAAGCTAAGCTAAGTTAAGCAGTTACTATTCGAGACAAATCTAACACAGAATGTCACAGAGAGAAAAAAAAAAACAAAAAAAAAAACTAAGCTACAACACAACACAGGCTGGATATGTCAATATCCAGCCTGGATATGTCAATATCCAGCCAATTCAGTCTTTTATGTGAGTTTTCACTTGAGAATAGTGTCAATGAGTTATAAAACTCTGAAATAATACCCTTTCTCTTACTATCTTTCATCAAATTTTTTTCCAAAGATGAATAAGTAGGTCGGGTGAGAGCATTATTTTGATTTGATCGAGTAAAATTTCTAAGCTGAAGATATTTAAAAAAGTGTGTTCTATTAAGACTGAATTTAATCATCAGTTCTTCAAAAGACATTATGTTATCTGAGTGTGACAAATATAAGTCTTGAATCGTTTGAACCCCTTTTAAATACCATACTTTAAATACAGTATCCGCTCTCCCTGGTGTAAAATATTGATTACCCCATATTGGGCTAAATTATGACAGTGAGTGTGGTTCTTTTAAATATTTTTTGGTTTCACACCATATTTTGATCATGTGCTTTACAATTGCTTTACAACGCTCTCCAGCTCTCTAGCCACTAGCTATGGCTACTACCTCTCTTTCCTCTCCTCTGGTGTGCTCTCTCTGTCAGATGTTTAGCTACACCTCTGCCTCTTTTAGTGATAACGGTAAATGTAATAAATGTTGTCTTTTTGAGGCGCTCGAGGCGAGGTTGTCTGATTTGGAATCCCGGCTCCGCTGCATTGAAACACCGTCTGCGCCAGTTAATCTCGACGGACGCCCATTAGCTGCAGCGGAGCTAGCTAGCTTAGCCCCCCCTGTCACCGGTTCCCCGGCTCTCCTCTGCAGCGAGGAGACTGGGTGGGTGACGGTGAGAAGGAAGCCTAGTCGCAAAGCCCCGGTTCACCACCAACCTGTTCACGTTTCTAATCGTTTTTCCCCGCTCAGCGACACACCCGCTGAGGAAAAAACTCTGATCATTGGCGACTCTGTAGTCAGAAACGTGAACCTAGAGACTCCATCGGCCATAGTCACATGCATTCCTGGGGCCAGAGCAGGCGACATCGAGTCAAATTTGAAAATGCTGGCTAAAAGTAACTGTAAATATTCCACAATTGTTATTCACGCCGGCATTAATGACATCCGTCTCCGGCAGTCGGAAGTCACGAAACTTAATATAGAATCGGTGTGTGACTTTGCCAAAACGATGTCTGCCACTGTAGTATTCTCTGGGCCCCTCCCCAATCTGACCAGTGATGACATGTTTAGTCGCTCGTCATCCTTGAACCGCTGGCTGTCTGTGTGGTGTCCTAAAAATGACGTGGGCTACATTGACAATTGGAGCTCTTTTTGGGGAAAACCTGGTCTTATGAGACGAGACAGCATTCATCCCACTTTGGATGGTGCTTCTCATTTATCTAACAATCTGGCATCGTTTTTATCCAAATTTCCAAAACCATGACTACTCAGAGTTGGGACCAGGAAGCAGAGTCTCAGTCTTACACGCCTCTCTGCAGCTCCTCTTCATCCGCCACCCCTCAGCTTAGCCCCTGTCTTCCCCATCAGAGAATCGTTGTCTGCTCCCTCCAAAGTAAATAAAAATATAATGTATAAGCATCCCAAAGTGATAAAGCAAAATATTGGTAAAACTCAAATTAAACATAAAGCCTCTAAATTGAATGATTTGGCCTCTGTTCCTCCTCATAATTTAAAAATTAAATGTGGTTTATTAAATATTAGGTCTCTAACTCCCAAGTCTCTGTTAGTCCATGATCTGTTAATTGATCATCAGATTGATTTAATTTCCCTTACAGAGACTTGGTTAGGACAAGAGGATTATGTTGGTTTAAATGAATCAACTCCCTCTGGTTATTTAAACTGTCAAAATCCCAGAAGTTCTGGTCGTGGAGGAGGAGTAGCAACAATTTACCATTCCAAATTACTAGTTAATGTAAAGCAAAAAACATGTTATAATTCCTTTGAGGGCCTGGTCCTCAGTGTTGGGCACTTTAGCAATTCCAGGTTAAACCCAATTTTATTTGCCATAGTTTATCGTCCCCCATCAACCTATTCAGAATTTTTATCCGAATTTCCTGATTTCTTAGCTGATTTAGTGCTGAAATCTGATAGAATAATTATAGTAGGGGACTTTAATATACATGTGGATGTAGATAGTGACTGCCTTAATGTGGCTTTTAATTCAATATTAGACTCGATTGGGTTTTCTCAGAAAGTAGGAAATTCTACTCATTACCTCCACCATACATTGGACCTTGTTCTGACATATGGCATAGAAATAGAAAATCTTGTAGTGTCTCCTCATAACCCTGTACTGTCAGACCATTGTCTGTTAACCTTTGATTTTACTATTTCTGACTATTTGGCTCCTAAAGAAAAATATTATCACAGTAGATGCCTCTCAGATGATGCTGTTTCCAAATTTATGCAGATTGTTTCCTCTATGCCATGTGTCAACACAACGGAAATAAGCTATAGACAGCTTGCTCCTTCTGTAATTGATAACATGGTGGATAGTGTTTCAGCTTCTCTGCATCAGGCTCTAGACTTGGTGGCCCCCTTAAAAAAGAAAAAGGCTAATCAGAGATTTTTAACTCCTTGGTTCAACACAGAAACTCGTAGCTTAAAACAGAAGACTCGTCAATTAGAAAGAAAATGGCGCTCTACTAATTTAGATGAAATCTATTTAGCTTGGAGAAATCATCTTTTAATTTATAAAAAATATCTTAGAAAAGCTAGAACGAGTTATTACTCTGCATTAATAGAAGAGAACAAGAATAATCCCAGGTTTCTTTTCAGTACTGTAGCCAGGTTGACAAAGAGTCAGGTCTCTGTCAATCCTAGCATCCCCTTAGAGCTTACTAGTCAGGACTTTATGAACTTTTTCAATAATAAAATTTCATCCATCAGAGATAAAATCAATCAGATTCTTCCCACAGTTAACTTAAATACTGTAACTACTACAACTCCTTCTATCGATGTCTGTCTTGATGAGTTTACTCCAATCGACCTTTGTGAGTTAGACAAAATAGTTTCCTCATCCAAACCTTCAACTTGTCTTTTAGACCCTATTCCTACCAGGTTATTTAAAGAAGTCTTCCCACTTATTGGTAGCTTTATTCTTCATATAATCAATTCTTCATTAACTTTAGGCCATGTACCGCAGGCTTTTAAAACGGCTGTAATTAAACCCTTACTCAAAAAGCCAACGCTAGATCCAGGAGATTTAGCTAACTATAGACCAATCTCTAATCTCCCTTTCATTTCAAAAATCTTAGAAAGAGTTGTTGCTACGCAATTATTTGACCACCTGCAGGGAAATGGTTTATTTGAGGAGTTTCAATCTGGGTTTAGAATCCATCATAGCACTGAAACAGCCTTAGCGAAGGTCACTAACGACCTCCTCATTGCATCTGATAATGGACTAGTTTCTGTACTTGTCCTTTTAGATCTTAGTGCAGCTTTTGATACTATTGATCATAATATTCTACTTGATAGATTAGAACACTATGTTGGACTTAATGGAACTTCGTTGCAGTGGTTTAGATCTTATTTATCTGATAGGTTCCAGTTTGTTCATGTAAATGATGAGTTTTCTCTCAGCTCAAAGCTTAGTCATGGAGTTCCACAGGGATCTGTGCTTGGCCCTACTCTTTTTAGTTTATATATGCTTCCGTTAGGCAACATTATTAGAAAGCACTGTATACATTTTCACTGTTATGCAGATGACACACAATTATACCTGTCAATGAAGCCAGATGATACTAATCAATTAGCCAAGTTAGAAGCCTGTCTTAAGGAAATCAAAGTTTGGATGACTTGTAATTTCCTGCTATTAAATTCAGATAAGACTGAAGTCATTCTTGTTGGTCCAAAAAACCTTAGAAATTCCTTTCCAAATCAAACTTTCAGTTTGGATGCAGTTACTCTTTCTCTTAATAGCTCTGTGAGGAACCTTGGAGTTATTTTTGATCAGGATTTGTCCTTCAATTCACATATTAAATTTGTTTCTAAGACTGCCTTCTATCATTTGCGTAATATTGCCAAGATTAGGAGCATCTTGTCTCAGAGTGATGCTGAGAAGCTGATCCACGCTTTTGTTAGCTCGAGATTAGATTATTGTAATTCTTTATTATCAGGCTGTCCTAAAACATCTTTAAAAAGTCTTCAGCTGATCCAAAATGCTGCAGCAAGAGTTTTAACAGGTACTAGAAAGAGAGATCATATCTCTCCGGTTCTGGCCTCCCTTCATTGGCTTCCCATAGAGTTTAGAATTAAGTTTAAAATCCTTCTTCTTACTTACAAAGCTCTAAACAATCAGGCTTCTTTTTATTTAAAAGATCTGATACTACCGTATCATCCTAACAGAGCACTACGCTCCCAAAATGCAGGTTTACTTGTAATACCTAGAATCTCCAAAAGTACAATGGGAGGCAGAGCCTTTAGTTATCAAGCTCCTCTCCTGTGGAATCAGCTGCCAATCTGGATTCGGGAGTCAGACTTGATCTCTGTTTTTAAGAATAGGGCTAAAACCTACCTTTTTGATATAGCCTACAATTAGGGAGGGATCATGTATTTCTGAACCCTCCCTTAGTTATGCTGCTAATAGGTTTAGTCAGCCGGGGGTCCTTCAGTAATGCACTGGGCCTCATTCCTTTCCTCACTCTCTATGAAATATTTTTTTTTTGCTGGTCATTAACATTTGTTTGTTCTCTCCCATAGATTGAGTCCCCATCGTGCTGTTTGCTCTCTACATGTCTGTTCTTTTCTTCTTCTCTGTCCCCTCACCCCCCAGCCAGTCGCAGCAGATGACTGCCCCTCCCTGAGCCTGGTTCTGCTGGAGGTTTCTTCCTGTTAAAAGGGAGTTTTTCCTCTCCACCGTCGCCAAGTGCTTGCTCACAGGGGATCGCCTGATTGCTGGGGTCTTTCTGCAACTGTGGGGGTCCTCCCTACAGTTGATAGTGCTATGAGATGACTGTTGTTGTGAAATGGCGCTATATAAATAAAGTTGAACTGAATTGAATTGAATTGGATTTTTAACTTGTTTCTGTAATTTTTTAGCCGAGTCTGAGTGTATGAATAGGGAAGAGGTAAAGGTAAATTGTATGATTCCATTTCAGTCCAGTGAGGAGGATCATTTGATGAAAAATAATATGTCATAGACCTCAGTTGTGCTGACCAGTAATACAACATAAAGTTTGGACATTTCAGACCTCCATGATCAAATGGTAAATATAGTAAGGACAAACGTAGTCTAGCCTTCCTCTTGTTCCATATAAATTCCACTAACTTTTTTTAATTCTTGAGAATGAAAAAGATCTGAAGGTGGTGGTAAAGGAATGTTTTGAAAATAATAAAGTATTTTTGGTAAGATATTACTTTTAAGTATATTAATTCTCCCGATCATCGACACTGGTAGTGACTTCCATCTCTGAAGTAACTCATTAATATCTGTCATTAAGGCTTCATAGTTAGCATTGGCGACTGATTCTAGCTTAGGCAAAATTTGAATTCCTAAATATTTAAACTGATCTACAACATTGAATTGGTTTACCTCAGGAGCTGGGTGATTTCTCTGGGTCTCATTTAACATTAATATTGAAGATTTTGTTTTGTTTATTTTATATCCTGATATATCCCCAAAGTTCTTTATTAAATTTAACAAGGTCGGAATTGATTTTTTAAAATTCGACATAAACAAAATTATGTCATCGGCATACAGGGAGATTTTATGTTCTTTTGGTCCTACTTTAATTCCATATATTTGTGGATGTAAACGTACTGCCATCGCTAAAGGTTCAATTGCCATAGTAAAGGGTAAAGGTGAAAGTGGACAGCCTTGTCGACATCCTCTATTGATTTTTATTGGTTTTGAGATATTGCTGTTTGTTAGGACTTCTGCTGTAGCATTATTGTATATTATCTGGACCCATTTTATGCAATTATTTCCAAGTCCAAACCTTTATAGAACTTCAAAAAGATAGGGCCATTCGACCCTATCAAAGGCCTTTTCGGCGTCCAATGATAGGAGAGCTGTATCTGGTGCTTCTTTATTGGAATAAATAATATTAAATAGTCTTCTTACATTATGGGAGCCTTGCCTTCCTATTATAAAGCCATTCTGATCTCAATTAATAATATTTGGTAATATTTTTTGTAGTCATTTTGCTAAAATTTTACAGATTATTTTAAGATCAGCATTTTTTTTTTAGATTTTTTTAGATTTAGTTTACTTTATTGATCCCCAGAGGGGAAATTGAGGGTTATCCACCACCTGGATGGATGAAGCAGCCACAATACGGTGCTATCCCTTAACCATTCACACACACATTCACACCTAGGGCCACTTTAGAGACTCCAATTAACCTAACCTGCATGTTTTTGGCATGTGGGAGGAAACCGGAGAAATCCCGGGGTAAACCCACGCATACATGGGGAGAACATGCAAACTCCACACAGATCACTGTTGGTCGGGGGCTGGGATCGAACCCACGATCCCAACGATCCCCCGGCCAAGGGTAAACTGTGCTGCTGCAGTGCTAACCACTGCGCCACCGTGCAGACCAAGCATTTAATAGGCTTATTGGTCTCATGTTTTCACATTTATTAGGGGGTTTACCTGGTTTTGGCAACAGTATAATTAAGGCATATTTCATGTATGGTGGTAAATTACCATTTTGAAATGCTTCTAAAACCATTTCCAAAAGTGGTTTTATTAATTTATTCTTAATTTTTTTATAGAGGTCAACTGGAAGACCATCTGGTCCTGCTCTTTTTCCTGATTTCATATTATCAATGGCATGCCCAACTTCTTCTTGACTAATTTTAGACTCCAGTATCTCCCTGTTTTCATTTGGAATACATGGTATAGATAATCCACCCAAAAACCCATTTAATTTTGTTAAGTCAGTTTCATTTTTTGTATCATATAGATTTCCATAATAATCTCTAAAGGCACTATTAATTTCTAAAGGATCTATAACTACCTGCCCGTTACTTATAATACTAGTAATTGACATGATTTCTGGCCCAGGAAACACGCACACAGGCTCGGGTGAGATTTAAGAGTTTTATTCAGCAACAGGTGTATGTATGCATGAGTGAGGAATGTAAATGTTTTCTTGGGGACAGGAAAGCACCGAGGGCAGAACAGACACCGTACAGCCAGGCAACCCTGAGGACAGAGCAGAGAACAGTGGATGAGCAATTGTCTCAGCGGGATGGTGAAGGCAATAATGTGGCTTACTTGCAGACATATTGGTGGCTGGCGTTGGCAAGAGAAGCTCCCACCTGGGAGACAGCGCCCTGCTGTGCTCGACGGAGAGAGGCTGCGAGGAGAGGCGATGAAGGGATATTTCCGCTGCCAGGAGGATCCACCTGTGCACAGGGGAAGAACTTTGGAGAACAGGTAAGAGAACCTTACGTGAGGATGACGAGTTGCGGCGTTGGCCGAGAGGAGTAGGCAAACGCAGAGCTTGAGCGTGGAGATGAGCTGACGGCTCCAGGCCGAGGCTGCGGGCAGAGCAGGTTAAGTAGAGGCAGCCTGATGAAGCACAGGTGTGTGCACGGCTGGAGCGGATGACAGGCGGAAGTGAGTTGTGACAGTACTCCCCCCCGAAGCAGCGCCTCCTGGCGCTGGCTTGTCAGGGTGCGCCCGATGGAACACCTCAACGAGTTGCTTGTCCAGCACGAAGGAAGGGCGCACCCAGCATCTGTGCTCCAGGCCATAACCCTCCCAGTCCACCAAATACTGCAACCCCCGGCCCCGACGTTGGGAGTCCAAGATAGCAGTGACGCTCCACGCCGGGTGTCCATGGATCATTCTAGGAGGGGGCGGCACCCTGGGAGGAGGACAGAGAGGATTAGACATCACAGGTTTGACCTGAGAGACGTGAAATGTGGGATGGACACGGAGGGGGGATGGGGTGCCAAACGCACAGCCACCGGGTTAACCACCTTCGCAACAGGATAAGGTCCGACGAAACGCTGAGCCAGTTTCTTCTTCTCCCCCTTCAGGTTAATATTCTGGGCTGACAGCCATACCTGTTGACCCACCTGGTTGTGTGGCGCAGGCCTCCTGTGGCGATTAGCAGACTTGGCGTTGCGCGATGCCGCGTGTACCAGGGCCTGGCACGTCTTAGTCCATAGCCATCAACACCGTCTCAAGTGGGCCTGGATGGAGGGTACTGCCACCTCACCTTCTTCCTCAGGGAACAGCGTGGGATCGTAACCTAGAGACGCCCGAAAGGGGTACATCCCAATGGCTGAAGACAAAGTGGAATTATGGGCATACTCCACCCAGGGAAGATGAATGCTCCAGGAAGAGGAACTGGAGGAGGCGACGCAGCGCAGAGCAGCCTCCAGCTCCTGGTTGGTGCGCTCGCACTGCCCATTAGATTGAGGATGATGTCCCGAAGACAGGCTAACCGTGGCTCCCAGAGCGTTACAGAAGCTCCTCCAGACTTTGGACATGAATTGTGGCCCTCTATCAGAAACAATTTCAGGTGAGATGCCATGCAGCCTGACCACATGCTGCACCAACAAATCGGCCGTCTCGCACGCTGAGGGAAGCCCGGGGAGAGACACAAAATGAGCTGCCATGGATAACCAGTCCACAATGGTCAAGATGGTATTAAATGAGTTGGAGACAGGCAGGCCGGTGACAAAGTCCAAGGCAATGTGTGACCAGGGCCTCCCGGCGACCGGCAAGGGGTGGAGAAGACCCGCAGGAGAAGCATTAGACGACTTATTCATGGCACACTGCGGGCAGGTGCGCACGTAGTTGGAGACGTCCTCCCGGAGCCCGGGCCACCAAAAGGACCACTGGAGAAGATCCACAGACCGGGAGGCACCAGGGTGGCAAGCAAGCTTAGAAGTATGAGCCCAGTGAATGACGTCACCTCGGACTGATGAGGGCACAAACAATTTCCCCGCTGGCCCGCCGCCAGGATCGGGTTCGGACTCCAGTGCCTTTAGGACTCTATCTCTGATGGACCAGGAAACAGCCCCCACAATGCATGAAGCAGAAACAATGGTATGGACCCCCTCTTCTGGTGCTTCAGGGGCGAACAGCCTGGACAACGTGTCTGACTTCTTATTCTTGGATGCCAGGCGGTAAGTAATAGTGAACCTGAACCTAGCAAAGAACAGCGACCAGCGCGCCTGGCGGGCATTCAGGCGCTTGGCTGTCCTGATGTATTCCAAGTTCTTATGGTCGGTCCAGACCACGAAAGGCTGAGCCGCCCCTTCCAACCAGTGACGCCACTCCTGCAGCGTGAGCTTCACGGCCAGGAGCCCTCTGTCGCCAATGTCATAATTACGCTCGGCCGAGGAGAGACGCTTGGAGTAGAAAGCGCAGGGGCGCAGCACCCCGTCCGTCGGAGAGCGCTGAGACAAAACCGCCCCGACCCCAGTGTCAGACGCATCCACCTCGACAAAACACTGTCGCTCTGGATCCACAAGAGAAAGAACCCGGGAGGATGCAAATTCCTTTTTAAGGGTCTCGAAGGCCGTTTCCGCTTCCGTCGTCCACTGAAAGCGCACCTTAGGCGAGGTCAGGCGGGTCAAAGGGGGGGTGATGGAACTGTAACCAGGAACAAAGCTGCGGTAAAAATTAGCAAACCCCAAGAATTGCTCAACCTGCTTCTTCGAGGAGGGGGTAGGCCACTCGACCACTGCTTTAACCTTGGCTGGGTCGGGGAGGAGCTGATTGTGCGAGACAATAAAGCCCAGGAAGGAGGTTGTATTGGTGAAAAATTTGCACTTTTCAGCCTTGACGTACAGTTTATTCTCCAAAAGGTGTTGAAGGACCGGCCTCACATGGACCAGATGCTCCTCCCGAGACTGGGAGAAGATCAAAATATCATCCAGGTAGACGAAAACGAAGACCCCCAGGAAATCACGAAGGACATCATTGATCAGGCGTTGGAAGACAGCAGGAGCGTTGGTGAGCCCAAACGGCATGACAAGGTATTCAAAGTGGCCGCTGGGCATTCGGAAGGCCGTCTTCCACTCGTCACCCTCCCGGATCGGGACGAGGTGATAAGCACTGCGGAGGTCCAACTTGGAGAACCAGGACGCCCCCTGGAGGGAATTGAAGGCTGAGTCCATTAGTGGCAGCGTATACCGATCCTTAACAGTGATGTCATTAAGGGCCCTAAAGTCAGTGCATGGCCTTAAGGACCCGTCCTTCTTCGCCACAAAAAAGAACCCAGCACCCAGGGGGGATGAAGAGGGGCAAATAATTCCGGCACTGAGGGATTCCCGAATATAGGTGTCCATGGCCTCCCGTTCTGGGGCAGACAGGCTATAAAGGCGGCCAGATGGGAGAGGCGCCCCCTGCAGGAGATCAATGGCACAGTCATAAGGGCGATGGGGTGGGAGGGATAACGCCTTCGACTTGCTGAAAACCAGACCCAGGTTGTGAAACTCTGGTGGCACTGCAGAGAGGTCCGGCGGGGCGGGGTCAAGGGCGGGTGAAGGCACAGATGGGGCACAGACCGCAGACTGGAGGCAGGTTCCCAACCATAAAGTGCTCCAAGATAGGAGGCAACCGGTCTGCCAATCAAACACAGGGTTGTGGAGGCGTAGCCATGAGTAGCCTAAGATGATGGGCGCCGCAGAGGTGCTAAGGACATAAAAGATAAGGTCCTCACGATGATTGCCAGAGATAATGACTGAGATGGGCTTGGTAATATGAGTGACCTTCTCCAGGGGAAAACTGGTAAGAGCAACGAGATGAAGGGGAGTGGGAAAGGCTTGGCATTGGATGCCCAGGCGGGTGGCCAGACTCTTAGAAATAAAACTTTGTTCGGCCCCCGAGTCCACCAGTGCGTGAGATGCGTGACCAATGGAGTTGTGGCAGAGTCTAATTGGAACCTGACATTTTGAGAGGGGATTAGATTGGGTAGCGTCCGCGAGGCCCCCAACAGTGACTCACGGACCTCCCTTTTTGGCTTCACCGGGCAGACTTCCACGGGATGTTGGTCATCTCCGCAATACATGCAGAGACCCAACTCCCGGCGGCGCTGTTTCTCCGATAAAGAAAGTCTAGCCCGCCCGATGATCATGGCATCGGGATCGTCGGCGACCTCCGGAGGAGGCAATGCCAGGGGGCGAGACTGAGGAGCGCGGATAGGAGCTCCGCGTGGGCGGCTGAATGATTTCCGCTCAGCGGCCCGCTCCCTCGGCCTGTTATCCAAACTAATGGCCAACGAAATTAATTCTGGCAGCCGATCCAGCTGGTCCCTGCTGGCCAGTTCATCCCGCAAATCAGAATTTAGACTACGGATGAATAGGCTGCAAAGGGCAGCATCACACCAACCAACCTCTTCCGCCGCCACCCGGAAGTCGACAGCGTAGTCAGCCGCTAAGCGGCTACCCTGGCGAAGGCTAAGTAGTCGCTCGGCCAACACGCTATCGCGATCCGAATGATCAAAGACCTCGAAAAAATCTTGCACGAACTGGGTATAGGTCAAGGTCGCATAGCTGGCCTTCGCCATAACGGCGTAAGCCCAGGCTAACGCTCGCCCTTCCAGAAGATTTGAAACGTACCCAATTCGGCTTTGGTCTGACGGAAAGTCCCCGGGCACGTGCTGGAACACCGTCTCACACTGTAGAATAAACCCGCGCGCTCTGCCGAGCTTTCCGCTAAAGCGCGCTGGAGTGGGAATAGGATTGAGATGGGTCGGCGGACCCGGGGCAGAGGAGCTGGCCTGAGGAGCGGGAGGAACTGGCCCACCGAGCTGAGATGGAGGGAGTGCCTGCGGAGGATCGAGGCGATCCAACCGGCCAGTAATGGAGGTTAGCTGATTAAGGATAACCTATTGTTGATGAACAAATAAGTCCACCCGAGCCTCGAGATTGGAGAGTCGGCATACGTACCCGCTGTTCGCTGGGCCGCTGTGCTGGAGCCATACTGACATGATTTCTGGCCCAGGAAACACGCACACAAGCTCAGGTGAGATTTAAGAGTTTTATTCAGCAACAGGTGTATGTATGCGTGAGTGAGGAATGTAAATGTTTTCTTGGGGAAAGGAAAGCACCGAGGGCAGAACAGACACCGTACAGCCAGGCAACCCTGAAGACAGTGCAGAGAACAGTGGATGAGCAATTGTCTCAGCGGGATGGTGAAAGTAATAATGTGGCTTACTTGAAGACATATTGGTGGCTGGCGTAGGCAAGAGAAGCTCCCGCCTGGGAGACAGCGCCCTGCTGCGCTCGACGGAGAGAGGCTGCGAGGAGAGGCGATGAAGGGATATTTCCGCCGCCAGGAGGATCCACCTGTGCACAGGGGAAGAACTTTGGAGAACAGGTAAGAGAACCTTACGTGAGGATGACGAGTTGCGGCGTTGGCCGAGAGGAGTAGGCAAATGCAGAGCTTGAGCGTGGAGATGAGCTGACGGCTACAGGCCAAGGCTGCGGGCAGAGCAGGTTAAGTAGAGGCAGCCTGATGAAGCACAGGTGTGCGCACGGCTGGAGCGGATGACAGGTCGGAGCGAGTTGTGACAGTAATTGGTGTTTTAGATTCTACTTGTTTAATCTGCCATGCCAAGGATTTTCCTGATTTTTCACCTTGTTCATAAAAAGTTTGCTTCAATCTTAGAAGACTCGAGGCAGCTCTATTCGCTGATTTTTTGTCGTATTCAGCTCTCATAATCAGTAATTCGTTCTCTAACTGTGGGTTACTTCCTGCATACACCTTTTCTTGAAGAATTTTTATTTTATGTTCCAATTGGACTCTCTCCTCTCGGGTCTTCTTAGATTTTGAACCTGTATAACTAATAATATGCCCCCTAATACAAGCTTTGAAAGCCTCCCACTTAATACATGCCGTTGTTTGTGTAGTATTGATATCAAAGAACTCATCTATCTGTTTTTCTATGTACTTAACAAATTCCTCATCCTGAAGCCATTTATGTTGAAAATGCCACCTAACTGGGTCCTTTGTCAATTTCTTATCTACATATACTAGACAGCAGGGTGCATGATCAGAGATCACAATGTTTTCATAGAAACAATTTTGAATCTTGTACCTTAATTCTGTAGAGATCAAAAAGTAGTCAATACGTGAGAATGTCTTATAGGTATCAGAATAACAAGAATAGGCTTTTACTTGTGGTTTCATTTCTCTCCATATATCTAGCAATCTCAATTCTTTCATAAAATGATTAATGGTCATCCTACATCCATTGTGTGTACAGTCCAGTCCTGTTGATCTATCTATACTGGGATTCAATGTACAATTAAAATCCCCTGCTATTATGTGTTGCCCTGTAAGTGATGATAAAGTGAGGAATAAATTAACAAAGAAGTTTTGATCATCAATATTGGGGCCGTATAAGTTCACCAGATTTATATTTTGTAATAACAAAGATCCTTGGATGATTCGATATCTTCCAAATTTGTCTCTAATTACATTTTTTCATTTGAAATGGGACTGTTTTATGTATGAGAATCATATCTCCCCTAGCTCGGGATGAAAATGATGAGGTGAACACGTTACCTTGCCATCTTCTCCCAATTCTTTTTACATCCTCCTCTAATAGATGAGTTTCTTGTAAAAATACAATTTTTGAATCTATGTCTTTTATTTTATTCATGACTTGTTTAAGTTTTTTAAGATTTTGTAGACCTCTGCAATTCCATGAAGTTAAATTAAGATTAACGCTTTGATCTATGATCAATAAGGAGTTTGAGATTACCTTGCAATATGAACATACTCTTACAGAGGAGCAAGAACATGGATGATAGAACATTCATCCTACAAACTAAACAAAAACAAATTCCCTTTCCCCACATTTATGGTAATCCCCCCAAAATATTCTGTCTCCCGTTATAGCTAGTGACTGTTCCACACCTGCAAGGATCGGTCAAACCACTCTATCTTTCACCCCTCAATCACCCTGACTCTACTACTATTCTTATGACATTAACTCTCTTCTGTAGCTTTTTCAACATAACTTCAAAGTTTTATAGCAACGTTGTACATCATAGATTTTTTTTTTTAATACAGTCTGTATTTTGTAGACATGTTTTATGTTTCAGATCAATCAGATGTCTGTACATATGCTTAAATGTTCTACCTTTGTTATGTTCATACTTAGCTCCCGCCAGTCTCCTTTTGGATTTGCTTGATGAGCTCCTGCGCCTCTTGAGGGGTCTTGAAGGTGTGGGTTCTCCCCTTATATGTGACCAGCAGTCTTGCCAGATGAATTACTCCATGACAAATCCCTAGGTTGCACAGCTCTTTTGATAGATGAAATTTTATTATTGAAGAAGTTCATAAGGTCCTGATTAGTAACCTCTAAGGGAATCCTAGGATTGACAGAGTCCTGGCTCTTTGTCAGCCTGGCTACAGTGCTGAAAAGAAACCTGTGATTATTCTTGTTCTCTTCTATTCATGCAGTGAAATAACTTATTCTAGCTTTCCTAAGAGATTTTTTATAAATTAGAAGTTGATTTCTCCAAGTCAAATAAATTTCATCTAATTTAGGGGAGCACCATTTTTTTCTAAGTGATGAGTCTTCTGTTTAAAGTTACGAGTTTCTGTGTTAAACCAAGGAGTTAGAAATCTCTGATTAGACTTTTTTTCTTTTTTAAAGGGGCCAACATGTCTAGAGTCTGATGCAGAGAAGCTGCCACTTTCTACCATGCTATCAATTACAGAAGGAGCAAGCTCTCCATGGCTTATCTCCGTTGTGTTGACACATGGCATTGAGGAAACGAGGAAACAATCTGCATAAATTTGGTAATAGCATCATCTGAGAGACATCTGCTGTAGTAATATTTTTCTTTATGAGCCAAATAGTCAGAAATAGTAAAATCAAAAATTAACAGATAATGGTCTGACAGTACGAGGTTATGAGGAGACACTACACGATTTTCTATTTCAATGCGATATGTCAGCAAAAGGTCCAACGTGTGATGGAGATGATGGATAGAATTTCCTACTTTCTGAGAAAACCCCATCGAGGCTAACATTGAATTAAATGCCATACCCTCAAGCGACCGAGTGGGGTCATTTACGACCCCAGCCATATAATTTAATGTGCCGTCTCTTTATTTTTTTATCCAAATTTTCTTTCCTAGCATGAATTTGTCAGTCTACTAATCCTACACACTTTCATAGTTTTTTGCAAGGATCAACCAATTGGTGTGGCGTAGACATTGCAAACTCTTGTGGGGTCATTTATGACCCCGAAGAGAAGCACTGGTTTTTAAACATTGGTTTTATAAATTTTATTCAAATGTTCCACTTCTAATCAGTACTTTATATTGTATTGCAGTGAACCATGGCTAACAGACCTAGGATAGCAAGATTTACATTTGTCTGTTTGTCTGGATTTGTCTGTTTGTCTGTTTGTTTGTCTGTCTGTTTGTTAGCAAGATAACTCAAAAAGTTATGGACGGATTTTCATGAAATTTTCACAGATTGTCAGAAATGGGGTATCCTACAGATTATTAGATTTTGGTGGTGATCCGGATCACCGTCCACAAGAAAACCGCCATTACGCAAAATGCCATAATAGGTATCATGATCATCATCCAACCACAACAATGGGATCATCATCATCGTGATGATGATATGATGACTATGATGATGATGATGATGATACCTATCACTGTTACCACGATGATGATGATACCCATTATTGTTGTAACTATGATGATGATGATGATGACGATACCCATTATTGTAACTATGATGATAATAACTATGATGATGATGATGTTCCAAGAGTGAACTGACAAGGACTGTCTAAATAAATGTAATGTTGTTCTTACAGTCTGCCTTTTGGTTATTTCTTGCAATAAAAGTATTATTAGCAAACACATTTTACATTAGATCATTATAAAATACCTGTCTTAAATACAGGAAGTAGTTTTGGTATGATAAACCTCCAACCAGCCATTTATAATAAGAATCCCTGTACAGAGCACAATGGGGTCATAAATGACCCCACTTGGTCATTTCAGTCAGTAAAATAGCTTGGTCGCTTGAGGGTTAAGGCAATCACTATCTACATCTACATGTGTATTAAAGTCCCCTACTACAATTATTCTATCTGATTTCAGCACTAAATCTGCTAAGAAGTCAGCAAATTCAGATAAAAACTCTGAGTAGTAGTAGTAGATTAGTTTATTTGACAGGGACAGTGCAATAAACATAGACAATTAATCAAAGACAATCAATCTGATGTGTTGCACATAGAGTGTATAGCTATTAGCTAATTTGCAACTCTTGTCCCTGGATGGGCTTTAGAAAAAAGAATCAAGATAAAAAATATACACAATAACCACATACATCAATGCAGAAAAATTATAAATACACAATTATAAATATTATAAATATTATAAATACACAAATATAACAGCCTGACTCACATTTAACATAAATATTATAAATATTATAAATACACAAATATAACAGCCTGACTCACATTTAACACATATAACATAACTCACATTTGCCTATTTCAGGCCTTCCTCCCTCCGTCACTCACTATAAACAAACACATTTATTCCTTCCCTTCATTCACTCTCACTTTGCAGACAATTAATTCATACATGAGTACATTCTTGTTTATTTTTCAGCCAGTTTTTAACATTTTTAGTGAATGTTTTAAAGTCCGTTATTATTTTAATTTCATTTGGCATTGTGTTCCAGATGTGACTGCCCTTTATAGAGAAAGCTGTTTGTCCAAATGTGGTTCTGCGGTGGAATATTTTACAGTTATTGTTAACAGAACTCCTGGTGGCTCTGCTGCTGTCCTGTCTTTGGACGAAACCAGCAAGTGGCTGGGGCACTGATTTATGGAAACATTTGAACGTTAATTTCAGAAGACAGAGGTCAATGAAGCTCTCAAAACTCAATAGGTTGTATTTTTTTAAAACATTACAGTGATGCCACCTAATGGGCTTTTTGTCCAAGATTTTTAGGGTTTGATTATATAATGAACCTATATGTCTTATTGTGGAAGGGGCTGCTTGAGCCCAGACTGTCAAACAGTATGATATATGAGAAAAAACCATAGAATGCATATACAGTGCAGCTGCTTCGTAAGGTATGTAATATCTAATTAATTTAAAGCAGTTCAGATTTTTTTTTACTGTTTTTGAAATTTTCTTTATATGAAGATTAAATTTGAGTTGAGGATCTAGTACAATGCCAAGGTATTTGAATTCTGTAACTAAACTGATGTCATGATCATGTATATTAACTTTAAAATGTTGCAGGTTACATTTTTTGATTGAAAAGCACATTGAGACTGTTTTCTGAAGGTTCAGCAATAGATGGTTCTTGAGGAGCCACTCTTGGACATCAACCATACTTGTAGACAGTACATCTGCAGCCTGTGCTGGAGTCTTGGCAGCTGTGTAAATAACTGCATCATCTGCATAAAGTTGGCATGTTGCAGCTGAGCAGTGTAACGGCAGGTCATTAATAAAAATGCTGAAAAGTAAAGGACCAAGAATGGACCCTTGTGGGATACCCATGCGGTTGTTTAAAAATGAGGATTTATCCTGGTGAACTTTTACACACTGTTCTCTATTCTGGAGATAAGATGCAAACCATTCTAATGTATTTGGGGAGAAGTTAAAAGATACCATTTTGGATAAAAGCAAACTGTGGTTTACAGTATCGAAAGCCTTTTTGAGATCTAGAAAAACAGCTCCTACCACATTACCCCTGTCCAAGGACTGTTTGACGTTTTCAATAAGGCAACAATTTGCTGTTTCTGTTGAGTATCCTGGTCTAAAACCAAATTGATGTGGATGAAGAAGTTGATTGTCTTGTAAGTAGTCTATCAGCTGTGTAGCTACAACTTTTTCAAGAACCTTAGATAGGACTGGTAAGATAGAGATTGGGCGGTAATTGCATATATCGTCTTTACTGCCTGATTTATGAACTGGTATGACGACAGCTTTTTTCCAGCCAGATGGAAATGTACTAGACCTAATGGAGAGATTAATGAGATGAGTCAGTGGTTTGATTAATATTTTGCTGTGCATTTTGAGAAAGGAGGTGCTCATATTGTAGATATCATTAGTTTTTGAGTTTGACAGTGTTTTAACAATACCAGCAATTAACTTCTCATTTACTTCATCGATGTGAAAAGTATCTGTTGGAAGTATGGAATTTGTGTTGTTGAGCACATTTGGCAGCACAAAAATTTTTGTTAAGTCTTCCACAGAGCCCACAAAGTGTGAATTAAATTCATTTGCCAAAGTAGCCTTGTCACTGACGGTCTTGCCATTGATTCTAAGTTCCTTTACCCCCTTCTGATCGTTTTTTTTATTAGTTAAGTTATTTAAATGCCTCCATAGGGAACTGTTGTTACCCTTTGCATGATCTATCAGTTTATTGTAATAAGATATTTTTGATTTTCGCAGCTCATGTACCACTTTATTTCTTAAACTTTTGTACACAAGGTGATCATTTTGTAGTTTGGAGGTTAGTGATGTTTTCAGTGCATAGTCTCGCCTCTTCATAAGTTTTCTTATTTCATTATTTAACCATGGTAGGCTAATCTTCTGTTGTCTACTTTTAATTTGCTTTGAAAATTTTTCTATAGACTTTGTGATTGTTGCAGTTATAAAATTACAACAATCATCTACTTCACATGTTGACATGAGCTGCTCCCAATTTTGATTCTCTAAGTAATGTTCAAACTCCTCATTTTTTGATTTGGGGATAATAAAATTTGATTTGTCAATATCGACTCCCCCAAAATACTGTAGTCGCTTTTTAGTAAGTTTTCTGACAGCAAGAACCATGTTATGATCTGAGAGACCAGTTACAAGATTATAGGTTCTGGTTATTCGTTCTGGTTTATTAGTAAATACCATGTCAATAAGTGTTCTGGATTGTTTGGTTATCCTGGTGGGTCCTTTGATGATTTGCTGGTAATTAAATTTAGTCATGAGGCTTTTCAGTTTTTGTTTGTCTTTTTTATCAGACCAGTTGATATTAAAGTCACCATGAATTATTGTTTCTCTGTTCTTCTCAAGTTGTTTAACCAGATCACTTAATTCATTATAAAAGGAAGAGTTGTGTGACGGTGGGTTGTACACTACTGCAATGTTGAAATTCATTACCGGAGAGAGACATACATTAACAGCTAAACATTCAAGTGAAGTATTTAAATCAACCAGTTGACATTTATATTTGTCTTTGATGTAAATTAAAACACCTCCTCCCCTCCCTACCTGCCTGTCTTTTCTAAAACACTGGTAGCCCACAATATCGATCATATTAGTGTCTATGTTCCTGTGTAGCCAGCTTTCTGAGAGACAAAGGTAGTCCAGATTTGAGTCCAACAGCAACACCGAAATCTCATCTCTTTTGGGGATTATGCTCCGTATGTTTAAATGTCCGCCGAGGATCCCCTTTGGTTTAGCCTTGGTGTCCCAAAGAACTCGTGCATGATTAACAGTTTGGAAAAATAAATGTTGTTTTTGCTTTTGTACAGCTCGGTTTTGTGCTAACCCAGTGGTCTGCTGTTTAATAGTGGCAGGTCCAGGGTTAAGGTGAATATCTCCTGCCAGAAGTAGCAGAACTAACAGAACTTTAATTGTATATCCTCTGCCATATTGTGATTTTTGCTTAATAGCCATGTTTGCCTTAATTTGGAAGTTTTTGCTCAGGGCTTTTAAAGACCACATAGAGTGTAGGGTGAGATGTCCAAGCCCAAATCCATACAGATAAAACTTTTTAACTTCACCTTTGGTTGAGTTTGTCGGAAAATCCTTCTTGTTGCAGGTCCAGACACACAAAGACAAAACGAAGAGGAAGTAGAGAAGTAGAGAAGGCTTATTAGTGGTGCCCATCAGCCCACTTTTTAATCCGGTGGCAGCCATCTTCAGTCTTTCTTGGAAAGAAGGAAAAGGAAAATCTGTGGATAGTAAAATAAATTCTGCTTATATCGCCAGAATCTGATCCGATCGTCCTCGAATCCAGCTGGGCCTCAGCTAGCCAACTAGCCCCTTCCGTTGCTGGTCTCGTTGCTCATAGTCGCCGTAACTGGTCTCCCGTCCCGCTCCTCCAACCGAGTCTCGTCACACACCGCCGCTGCCACCGAGCTCCGCTGAGGTCACGGTAAGTCCTCCGCTAGGCACCGCCACCTACCGTTGTCTGCCTGGGTGAAATCTCTGCTGAGCCCCGTCCACAAATAGCCGCTTGCCTGGTAGTATCTCCGCTGGGCCTCGCAGCTGGGCTTCGATTCAGGCTGGTGTAAGGTGGAATGACTGGCGCCAGCATTAAGCTAACTAGCGTTAGCTTAGCAATCGCTTCGGGTAGTCTCGTCGCACACCGCCGCTGCAGTCACGGTAAGTCCTCCGCTGGGCACCGCCGCCTACCGCCGTCTGCCTGGGTGAAATCTCTGCTGAGCCCCGTCAAACAAATAGCCGCTTGCCTGGTAGTATCTCCGCTGGGCCTCGCAGCTGGGCTTTGATTCAGGCTGGTGTTAGGTGGAATGGCTGGCGCCAGCATTAAGCTAACTAGCGTTAGCTTAGCAATCGCTTCAGGTAGGGCACATCAGTGAATCACAAGGAAGCGCTGGAATCACTGGTCAGTTTACTCACAGTGGCCGGATAAAAGCGATCAAAGGGGTAATCCACCGGAGGTATATCCGATCGCTGTAGGTTAGATTTTTAGAGACTGGCGCCAGCATTAAGCTAACTAGCGTTAGCTTAGCAATCGCTTCAGGTAGCATTAAGCTAACTAGTGTTAGCTTAGCAATCGCTTCAGGAAGGCGCAGGAAGTCGCTGGAGAAAGGCGATTAAAGGGCAATCCAACGGAGGTGGCAATTCAGCCCGTGCGTGTTCGCCACGAGCGCCGATCGCTGCAGGCCAGCCACTTTTAATGGCAAAATCAGTGACTTTGTCTCAGCACTGAAAAAGTGTGACCATCCCGGTCGCCATATTGCAGCAGCCAGTCGGCTGAAAGAGGACAATAAACTATGACAAATAAATTTGGGTTTAACCTAAAACTACTAACATGCCCAGTACTGAGGACCATGCCCTCAATGAAATTATAACATGTTTTTTGCTTTACATTAACTCATAATTTGGAATGGTATATTCTTGATACTCCTCCACCACGACCAGAACTTCTGGGATTTTGACAGTTTAAATAACCAGATAGAGTTGATTCATTTAAACCAACATAATCCTAACAAGGTCTCTGTAAGGGATATTAAATCAATCTGATGATCAATTAACAGATCATGGACTAGCAGAGACTTGGGAATTATAAACCTAGTATTTAACAAACCATAATTAATTTTTAAATTATAAGGAGGAACAGAGGCCAAGTCATTAAATTTAGAGGCTTCATGTTTAATTTGCGCTTTACCAGCTTTTTGTTAAATCAGTTTAGGATGCTTATACTGTACATTATGTTTTTATTTACTTTAGAGGGAGCAGACAGTGATTATCTGATGGGGAAGACAGGGGCTAAGTTGAGGGGTGGCAGATGAAGAGGAGCTGCAGAGAGGCATGTGAGAGTGCGACTCTGCTTCCTGGTCCCAACTCTTGAGTAGTCAAGGCTTTGGAACTTTGGATAAAAATGATGTTAGATAAATGAGACACACCATCCAAAGTGGGATGGACGCCGTCTCACCTAATAAGACCAGGTTTTCCCAAAATGAGTTTCAATTGTCTATGTAGCCCACATCGTTTGAAGGACACCACACAGACAGCCAGCGGTTAAAGAATGACATGTGGCTAAAAATGTCATCACTGGTCAGGATGGGGAAGGGCCCAGAGAATACTATAGAGGCAGACATCGTTTGGGTGAAGTTACACACCTATTCCGCACTAAGTTTTGTAACCTTCGATGCCGGAGTCGGATGTTGTTAATGCCAGTGTGGATAACAATTGTGGAGTATTTACAGTTACTTTTAGCCAGCATTTCCAAATTTGACTCGATGTCACCTGCTCTGGCCCTTGGAATGCATTTGACTATGGCTGCTGGAGTCTCTAGGGTCACGTTTCTGACTACAGAGTCACCAATAATCAGAGTTTGTCCTCAGCGGGTGTGTCGCTAATGGGGAAAAATGATTAGAAAAATGAACAGGTTGATGATGAACCAGGGACTTGCGGCTATGCTTCTTTCTCACCGTCACCCACCTGTTTCTCTGCTGGCTGCTCAGGAGAGGTGGATGCTGGGGGACGGCTAGCATGCCCTATGCTTTTGTGCGCCGCTGCAGCTGAGGGAAGTCCATCATTATTAACTGGCGCTGACGGTGTTTCAATGCAGCGGAGCCAGGATTCTAAATCACACAACCTCGTCTCAAGCGCCTCAAAAAGACAACATTTATTACATTTACCATTATCACTAAAAGAGGCAGAGGTGTAGCTAAACACCTGACACAGAGAGCACACCAGAGGAGAAGGGGAAGGAGAGCTAGCAGCTAGAGCTAGCAGCCATAGCTAGTGGCTAACCGGAAGCTAACACAAACACCAATTAAAGGTGAACAGAAGGCTAAAGAGGGTGATTAGGTGACACTGAGTGTGCACACAGGTGTAAGAGGCTTGTTAAACAGCAGTGAGAGGTGACGGTAGATGGAAAAATGGATTAAAATGCAATTAAAGGCAATAATCCTCAGGAAAGTGAGAAGAGCTCACTGCAGAGCAAACCACACCAACAGCCAGCAACACAGGAAGTGACGATACATTACCACAGGAAGCCTCAACTTGGGAATATGGAAATGTCATAATGGCGTTCCTCTTGCCACATTAAAATTGAAAAAATGATTTGATTCGCCCCTTGATTTGGATCGGTATCAATTCCATCCCATACTATATGCCTTGATTTTTTTTTCATCAGCATTTTCAAGCTCAAATATGTTTGGAGGCTGATGTTTTTTGCTCCAAAATTACTATAAATGTCTCTTCCCAAAGTAGAAGTTACAGACCCCTGGCCTAAACTATCTACCCATCAATCATCCTATTACCTAACTTAGGATTGCAAAGAATGCTGGACCTCACATCAGTTGACCTGTGGGGGAAGGCAATATTCATGATTTGACCTTTATATCTTTTCCAAAATAACAAACTAGAAATTGTACAGGAGCAACAATTTATAAACAGACAAAAACAGGAGCCTGTTTGGAAAAACTGACATGTTAACTAAGTCTGCCCTCAGCGTTACATTTGTCAGCACCCGATTACACTGATGTTGGAAGCCAGGTCTGACAGAAACTAAGGACTGGCTGAGTTTGTGTGTTGGAAAGAGGAGCGAGCAGGACTGAAAGCAAAAAGAGAGAGGACAAGAGAGACAGAGAGAAAACAAGCAGATTTAAACCCCATCCTCAATTTATCTGGATGGGGAAAGTGAGATCACCAGGGAAAAAAAGATTGATGAGCTCTCAGTCTTGGCTTGGACCCAGCTTAGACATATTCTTAGTCTCTGCTGCAAGGGGACACAGCAGAGCCTATGATCACTCTCAGGGGTTTGATGTAAGAAGACACAAAGAACCAGAGTGGTTAAAACAGATGATGCTCTCTTACTTATTGTGTTTTAAGTAATAATCCATAAGCATGTCTCCTTGAAGATATTTTGTCCTCAGGGAAAATGTTCTTAAAAACTGGCACAAATATCTAAGCTTTCATGAGTTGTGAATGGCTTAAATCAATGCTGTGCAAGACCAGTCACTACATCAACTTGTTTGCAGTACCTTGTCTTCATAACAGCCAAGCAGCTTATGAAATGTTGGAGTGAGGTGAAAAGTTACGGGTGCATATTGCTTCATTAGTAATAGATCTTTAGTCACTGACATCCCTTGGTACTTTACTGATTACCTTAAATTTAAAACTGTTTACTTGCTGCCTTCCATTGATATTGACTGAATGTCATTTCCGTATATTGTGGAGGATGGAATCAGATGAGACACAAGCTGATAACACAGAACTTTATTCACCTCCAACAAACAGAACAGACTAAATCTGGGTACCAAAGCGAACTCCTTTACACCACTTTATTCCCACCTTTGGCACCCAGGGTGAACACATTGACACATGCGTCACAGAGCATGTACGCGCATCCATTTACACGTCACAGACCATGGCTTAACACAATACTTTCGCGCCCTGGAGTCCTCAGGTGTGAAAAGTGTCTTACCTCTCCACAATACATTTCACACCTGGCACAGCGAGGGCAAAGGCGCGTTTTTATTCAGTTTAATACCCCCTAGCGCTCTGCCACCCGTCTCACTTCTTCCCCTATTACCATCTCTCCATTTCCTTCCCACAGTAACCCAAAGTCCTGGGTGGAGTGCCATTTCCTATTGTGTCACCACAATATGAAAAATACAAAGAGGTAAGGATGAGGAGGTTGTAAATGTTGTTGGTTTTTTTTTTTTTAATTTTAGGAATATTGAATGAATTGTTGGATTTCTGTTTAGCACATACGCACACATGCACGTGCACACACACACACACACACACACACACACACACACACACACACACACACACACACACACACACACACACACACCAATCTTTAATAGGGATATGCCAGCATTTACCAAACTAAATGTATGAGAAACCTAAAAAGGTGGTGGCTTCATTTACAAAAATGTAAAAAGAAAAAAAAAACAGACTTGGCACCAAACAATTATTCGATGTACATTTTTTAAACAGCAAATAAAGTTTTACAGTGGTGCTTGAAAATTTGTGAACCCTTTAGAATTTTCCACATTTCTGCATAAATATGACCTAAAACATCATCAGATTTTAACGCAAGTCCTAAAAGAAGATAAAGAGAACTCAATTAAATAAATGAGACAAAATTATTTTACTTTTTCATTTACTGATTGACTAAAATTATCCAATATCACGGATCTCTGCGTGGTAAAAATTTGTAAACCTTTGATTTCAGTTTCTGGTGTGACCCCCTTTTGCAGCAATAACTGCAACTAAACATTTCCAGTAACTGTTGATGATCCTCTGCGATGGACTGGCGATCTGTCCAGGGTGTACCCTGCTTCTCGCCCAAAGATGCTGGGATAGGCTCCAGCCCCCCCGCGACCCGAAAAGGATTAAGCGGAAGAAGATGAATGAATGAATGCTGATCATCCTGCACATTGGCTTGGAGGAATTTTAGCCCATTCCTCTGTACAGAACAACTTCATCTCTGGGATGTTGGTGGGTTTCCTCACATGAACTGCTCACTCCAGATCCTTCCACAACATCTCAGTTGGATTAAAGTCAGGACTTTGTCTTTGCCATTCCGGTACATTTGTCATGACCCGAGCACCGATCTCGTCCGCGCTCGGGCTATGCATCATCTCTGCCGGCCTTGACAGCTGTGGATTGCATTCTGGCTCCACCAGGCTCTTATTGTGACAGCGCTCGGTGGGGTTTCCAGCTGTCAAGATCGATCAGCTGTTCGGCATCACAGCTCGTTAGCTGCCGGCTTTATTAGGGGGCGCTGACAGCTGATTAATGCTGGAGTATCGTCTAAACATCCTGAGAGATTCCTGGTGTGTCAGCACGCTCATGTCAGGTTTGTTTTCTTGTTCACATCATAGTAAAGGTCGTAGTGGCTGGGGTTAGCCCTACGATCCCTCGTATTCTTTAGTGTGTGTCCATGTCATAGTTTAGGTCGTAGTAGCTGGGGTTAGCCCTACAATCTCTTGTACTTAGTAGTGTGTGTTTTTGCCCACAGCGGCTCATAGCTTTGTGTCTCGTCTTGTATTGTTAAATAAACATCTATGCAAAGCTCACCAGTGACTTTTGGCATCTTATGGTGGCCCGCGAGGGTCACCGCATGCCAACATTAACTTTATTCTTCTTTAACCATACTTTGGTCGAATGACTTGTGTGCTCAGGATCGTTGGCTTGCTGCATGACCCACCTTTTGTTTGTTTGGTTGTGGGGGAACTCTTCCTCAGTGGGGTGTTGGCAGGTATTAAGAGCAAGGAGAGATGGTGTGATTGTCCATGGTGAGAAAGTGGGGTGGCTCTGTAGGCATGCTTTATATTACTGTAAACATGATCCAGTGGTCTTTCTCCTCTTGTGGGACATTTAACGTGTTGGTGGAATTTTGGGAGGACAGTCTTTAAGTACGCTTTGTTAAAATCCCCTCCAATAATGTGGACTGCGTCGGGGTGATGTCTCTGCTCCCTGCTGACAATGTGCTGGAGGTGGTTGAGTGCTAAGCTAATGCTAGCATCAGGAGGAATGTAAACAGCTGTTACAACTACTGCAGTTAGCTCGCAGGGGAGATAGAAAGGCCTACACAGAAAGGACATGGCTTCTAGGTCCAGTGAACAGTGGTTGTGAATTATTCTGCTGTTGTTACACCAAGACTGGAGCACATAAGCGCAGAGCCCTCCACCTCTTCCCTTACCAGAATCGGCGTTGCGGTCATAAGGGTGTGTAGTTCGGTCTGATAATTCTGTAGTGACACCTGGGATAAGTGGATGAAGCCAAGATTTGGTCACAATCAGAATACAACAGTCTCAGACACAGAGATTGTAGGCGACCTCCGATCGCTGCTCATCCATTTAAATAAACGGCAGATGAGCAGCAATGTTCTTTTTGGAGAGCAGTAGCTTTGTCCTCGCACGCTTGCCATGCTCAGCATTGCTGTTCAGTGTTCTCCTGATGGTTTTGTAACTTTTTTCAACCCTGATGAGCATCAACAACCCTTTTTCTGAGGTCCGCACAAATTTCATTTGTTCGTGCCATCATATAGTGGGGTGAAAAAGTGTTTGCCATTTTCCTGATTTCTCTTTTTTTTTGTTTGTTTGTTACACTCAAATGTTTCAGATCATCAAACAAATTTAAATCTTAGACAGAGATAACATGGGTAAACACAAAATGCAGTTTTTAAATGAAGGTGTTTAATATTAAAATGAAAAAAAAAAAAAACCTACATGGTCCTGTGTAAAAAGTCCCCCCCCCCCCCGCCGTTAAAACATAAATTAACTGTGGTTTATCACATCTTTGGAAAGCTGAGTTCAATTTCTCTAGGCACATCCAGGCTTGATTACTGTTCTCAATCAATAAATCACTTAAATAGGACCTGCCTGACAAAGTGAAGTACACCAAAAGATCCTCAAAGCTCAACACCATACTGCGATACAAAGAAATTCAGGAACAAATGAGAAACAAAGTAACTGAGATCTAACAGTCTGGAAAAAGTTATAAAGCCATTTCTAAAGCTTTGGGACTCCAGCGAACCACAGTGAGAGCCATTATCCACAAATGGCAAAAGCAGGGAACAGTGGTGAACCTTCCCAGGAGTAGCCAGCTGACCAAAATTACCCCAAGAACGTAGTGACAACTCATCCAAGAGTTCACAAAAGACCCCACAACAACATCCAAAGAACTGCAGGCCTCACTTGCCTCAGTTAAGGTCTTTGATCAAGACTCCACCATAAGAAAGTGACTGGGCAAAAAATGGCCTGCATGGCAGAGTTTCAAGATGAAAACCACTGCTGAGCAAAAAGAACACAAAGGCTTATCTCATTTTTTCCTGGAAACATCTTAATGATCCCCAAGACTTTTGGGAAAATACTCTGTGGACTGACGAAACAAAAGTTAAACTTTCTGGAAGGTGTGTGTCCCATTACATCTGGCGTAAAAGTAACACAGCATTTCAGAAAAGGAACGTCATACCAACAGTAAAATATGGTGGTGGTAATGTGATGGTTTGGGGCTGTTTTGCTACTTCAGGACCTGGAAGACTTGCTGTGGTAAATGGAGCCATGAATTCTGCTGTCTACCAAAAAATCCTGAAGAAGAATATCTGGCCATCTGTTTGTGACCTCAAGCTAAACCACACTTGGGTTCTGCAGCAGGACAATGATCCAAAAAACACCAGCAAGTCCACCTCTGAAAGGCTTAAGACAAACAAAATGAAGACTTTAGAGTGGCCTAGTCAAAGTCCTGACATGAATTCATTGAGAGTCGGTGGCACTTCATGCTCATAAACCCTCCGATGTAGCTGAATTACAACAACTCCGCAAAGATAAGTGGGCCAAAATTCCTTCACAGCGCTGGAAAAGACTCATTGCCAGTAATCGTAAATGCTTGATTTTAGTTGTTGCTGCTAAGGGTGGCCCAACCAGTTATTAGGTTTAAGGGGTAATCACTTTTTCACACAGGGCCATGTAGTTATGAATTTGTTCCCCCTTAATAGTAAACACCATTTAAAAACTGCATTTTGTGTTATTTTTGTCTAATATTTAAATTTGTTTGATGATCTGAAACATTTAGGTATGACATACAAAAACAATGAGAAATCAGGAAGGGGGCAAACACTTTTTCACACCACTGTACTTCCACAAACATTGATTTAACACACCTGACTCTAATTTCTCCTTCAAATTACCTGCTAATCCTAGAGCTTCACAAACTTTTTCCACCCACAAATATGTAATATTGGATCATTTTCCTCAATAAATAAATGACAAAGTAAAACATTTTTGTGTCATTTATTTAACTAGGTTGTCTTTATCTACTTTTAGGACTTGTGTGATAATCTGATAACGTTTTAGGTAATATTTATGCAGAAATGTAGAAAATTCTAAAGAGTTTTAATTATTATTTTATTTATTTTATTCCAAATGTGTAACATCAAGTATTCAGTGACACTGATGTAGGAAACATTGTTAAGAAAATAAAGTATATGTCAAAACATAAGTCACCATACAAAACATAAGTTTAACAATGCACATAATTTATGTACATATCCGAACAGGAGTGGGAAGAAGTCTAAACTTATTCCATCCCACCCCTCCTCCACAAATCAATATATATACACACACACACACACACACACACACACACACACACACACACACACACACACACACACACACACACACACACACACACACACACTACCGTTCAAAAGTTTGGGGTCACTTAGAAATTTCCTTATTTTTGAAAGAAAAGCACTTTTTTTTTCAATGAAGATAACTTTAAACTAATCAGAAATACACTCTATGCATTGCTAATGTGGTAAATGACTATTATAGCTGCAAATGTCTGGTTTTTGGTGCAATATCTACATAGGTGTATAGAGGCCCATTTCCAGCAACTATCACTCCAGTGTTCTAATGGTACAGTGTGTTTGCTCATTGCATCAGAAGGCTAATGGATGATTAGAAAACCCTTGTGCAATCATATTAGGTCTGCAATGCTGTAATTGCTGCAAATGGAGGATTCTTTGATGAAAGCAAAGTTTGAAGGAAAAAATTATTATTTCAAATACAAATCATTATTTCTAACCTTGTCAATGTCTTGACTATATTTTCTATTCATTTTACAAGTCATGGTGGTAAATAAGTGTGACTTTTCATGGAAAACACAAAATTATTGTCTGGGTGACCCCAAACTTTTGAACGGTAGTATATATATATATACAGTATATATATATATATATATATATACTGTATATATACTTTTAAATTGTTTTATATTTGGACATTGCTTCAGTTCATCATTCAGATTGCTCCATAATTTCACTCCACAGATGGATACACAGAAACATTTCCTGGTTGATCTTACATTTACTATTTTAAAATTAATTAATCCCCTTAGATTGTAACTGCCTTCCTTTCTATAAACAAGCCTAGAATATATTTTTGGAAGTGGATTATTTTTGGCTATAAACATGATTTGTCCAGTTTGGTATTTTTCCTGATCCAGAAATTTTAATATATTTGACTGCAAGAACAATTGATTTGTGTGATCCCTATAACCAACTTTTTGAATAATTATTATTGCTCTTTTTTGTACAATAATTAGTGACAGTAGTGTGCTTCTATAATTATTCCCCCAAACCTCTGCGCAGTAGCTGAAGTATGGTGAAACAAATGATCTGTAAAGAATGGGGAGTGTCATGGGCAGGGATAGCGCGCCCCTCCCGTCCCGCCTCACATTCAGCAATTCATCACGACACCTGAGGCAGAAGACACAACTGCACCTGCTCATTACCCAGTGTTCTTAAGGAGGCTCTCTCTGCGCAGTCAATACTGGCTCGGTTGGGTATATTGCCCGCTAGCCACCACCACCACCACCACCACCATCACCATCATCATCATCACCATCACCATCACCATCATAGCCATAGCCATAGCAGTCTGTCGAGGGCAACAATGACTGTTTCATTTAGGTCTGATCAGATTCCTCCATGCAGCTCTGTCCTTCACCTTCCGCTGCCAGGAACTCCTGACCTTGTTAACCCGGGCGATGTCTGAGCCAGTATGAGTTGCTTTCTGACTGACCATTTCATGAAACTGCTTGCAAAGTATTTGAGTACCGCTGGACTAGCGGCACATTCTTGGCAGATAGAGGTATTATAAGTGTCAAGGACAGGCCAAGACAAACTTACTCCAGTATCTGTTGCAGTGACTGACCAGATGATAGGTTTGCTTATCTCTGCTCTTTGTGTAGTGTATGTCACGATGCACCGACTGACAAAAGTCCACCACAGACCTTGCGATAACAGGCAAGCAAATACTGTATAAGCTATAAGTGTGAACACGTTGACTCACCTTATTTCTCCTCCTTCCTCAGGTTGCTGCCACATGTAGGTGTGTCTCTTGGATTGCGCACGCTCTCCTGCCACATCTCACCATCCTCAGCTCCTACTCCACCCGGTCAGGCACCATCAGCTCATCTTCCACCCTTACTGGTTTGTTTATTCCTCGCTGGGTCCTGCCGGTCATCCCTGGATTTCCCAAGTAAGTGGCAATTTGGCTTGCCCATTTCCCCTTACTCCATTCCTCTGCTCATAGCTCTTGTCTTATCTCCACAGGGCCATTCCTCTGGAGTGTGACTGTTTCTGCAGCTGTGTGCTTTGGTTTTTGATATTTAATAAAACTTTCAAACATGCTCCTCTGTGTGGTTCCTCCTGTGCTTTGGCATTGTGCACGTGTGCTGTCAAGCTTTATTAATTATGAGAGAGGAGTGATCTGTGATCTAGAACATGTTTTGCTTTGATTTAAAAACTGCAATCGTTCTTGATATTTGAGTTTAATTGTTTTATTTGCTGTTTCCAGTTACTTTTATCATCAGTTATTACCCAAAGAAATTTGATTTCATTGACTTTTAATATCTGTTCCACCTATTTGTATTTTTGTTCTACAGTTGCCAAAAAACATAATTTTTGTTTTGCCTAAGTTTAGTGATAACTTGTTTATGTCAAACCACATCTTCAGTTTTTCCATTTCCATGTTCGTCATCCAGTAATTGCTGTAGGTCTTCTCCTGCACAAAAGACGGTCATGTCATCAGAAAACAAAACAAGTTTTAATATTTGTGACACTACAAATGTCATTGATATAAAGAATGAACAATTTTGGATCCAACACTGACCCCTGGGGGACACCACAGACAATATTCAAACAATGAGCACCATTCACCCAAACTCACAAATTTGTCTATTTCTCAAATAACTATCCATTGCAACACAATCCCTCTGAAACCACATCTTTCCAATTTTCTTACTAATATATTGTGATTTAAGATAAGATAAGATAAGATAAGCCTTTATTAGTCCCACAATGGGGAAATTCCAGGATTGCAACAGCATAGGGATAGCAACACTCAGAGCAACAATCAGAAGGCAAGAAAAAACAACATCTAGTAAACATATGTCCATATTACTATAAATGTATATATACAGACACACAGTGCAGAGCATTATGGTTGGTGAATGTGCAGCAGAAAGTCTAAGCTCTCTCTCCGCGGATGCAGCGGGCCAGCTGGAAGTCTTTGGGCATGATGGTGACCCCTTTAGCGAAGAAGAGACCACCAGGTGGGTCTCGCTGGTCTCCTGCAGAGCCATGACGGCGAAGCTCAGGAAACGAAGGACGGTCTTGAAGTCCTGAGCGATCTCCCTCACCAGGCGCTGGACGGGCAGCTTACGGATGAGCAGCTCCGTGGATTTCTGGTAGAGACGGATCTCTCTCACAGCCACGGGCCTGTGACGGCGAGGCCTCTTCACTCTGCCGGTGGCCAGAGCGCCTCTCCGAGCAGCCCTGTGGCTAGCTGTCTCCTGGGGGGCTTCTTCCTCCAGTAGATTTTACGGGCGGTCTGCTTGGTTCATGCCATCGCTCTTTATTATTCTGTCTTATATTTCTTTCACGCCGCCTAAACTCCAGCCCGGCACCCGCTTCGTTTTCGCTACAGCTCCCGGTATGTCGAGTTTCCCATTAGCACCGGGCGGCGGCCAAGTGCTAGCTAGCACTAGCTCCTCCCCGCTGTAACGTCTCCCGCTGCAAACCGTGGCTCCGTCCGCCGACCCGGGAGACCCCCGGGGCGATCCGTGCGTCCGTGATATATATACAGAGTGAAAGGTGTAGAACATTTGACACATTTACTGTGTCAGATGCCTGTTTTAGATCGATGAATAGTCCAACAGCATGTTTTTTTTCTTTTCTTATCAGTGGAATCCTCTATTGTATCTAATAATGCAAAGGATGTGGATCCGTCTGATCTGAACCCATACTGACTGTCAGTATTGTGTCATTGTGTTTCTCTATGAATTTGACCAGACGGTTATTGAAAAGTTTTTCAAGAATTTTGGAAAACTGTGGAAGAAGTGAAACCGGTCTATAGTTTGTGAAATGATACTTGTTACCAGATTTGTACAGTGGAATGACTTTAGCTGTTTTCATTTCATCAGGGAAAATACCAGTTTGAAATAAATTAAATATAGGTTAATGGTGTAGTATCAACTCCCTGTGACTCAACTATAAAATCACTTTCCACCCTCTCAGAAATTTTCACCCAAGAAGGCCGTCAAGGATTGGTTTACTTCATCTCAGGACCACTGTTGAAACATTCCTTTCTAGAGAGGTACGATAAGGACCCCTTTTAATGGATTAGTTTGCCATCATAAAATCTCTGGGGTTTGCTCCCAAGCAGACGAGTAATGTTGATAAACTCTTTGAGCCATTCCAGACACCCAGAAAACTCTGAACTGCATTCCATTGCCCCTCAAAATTATCCACAGCTCAACAGTACCCCCTGGTGGACAGCTACGGAATATGTTTTTATTACTCTTCTGGAGATGAGAATAAAAGCACTATATAAGTGAATGCCATTTACTCTTGGAATTTCGGACTATCTATCTGTCTGACTGTCTTAATTTGAGCTCAATCTTAACAAGAGTAAAACTCTCAAACGCCATTTTCCCTCTGCTCAGAAGCCGTGCTTATTTTACTGAATGTCTTTCTTGGCTCCGGTTTCCTCCCACAATCCAAAGACATGCATGTTAGGTTAATTGGCTTTTCTAAATTGTCCCTAGATATGTTTCCTATAGGCCCTTAGAATAGAGGGTTAGTATTAGTGAAAGCGTTTGAGTGGTCTTTTTAACTAGAAAAGCACGATATAAGTGCAGGTTAGTTAGACGCTGATTTTTTCTGCTATTAAAGTGAACCACTACAGATTTTTTAACCTTTGTTTTTGTTTCTTGCCTGACCCATGGACCACGACGCCAGAAGCATTCTGATCTCGTGGGTGTAATGGCCTAACTACAATTTTATTTCAGCCTAAGTTCTCCAGTGGCTGGTGGATGCCCTAAATTTTCGGAGTGGTCACGCCTGCCCTGGGGCTAGTGGCTTACTCCACTGGCTCCACTCTCATGCCGCCCCCTGATTGAGTTTTGTGTCCTGAACGCTGTCCCGGGGAAGAGCTGCTGAGCCTTTCCTGAACCCTTTTCCACCAGCTGGCGCAAGACCACCGCTGGATATCTGGAGATACAGCTGTTCATTTGTCAGACTCCCATTCACTATCTGCTGGGCTAAATGCGATGTCTAATTACTATTGAACGTAGCTAATTATCATGTTAAAGTCTAGTCCATAAGCTACGATAAGAACTACAAGCTGAAGAAAAATTAATATTCTCTTTTCAAAAACCTCCATTTATTTTGTAGATTAATTCAGTTTTTTTCAGATAATCAGCTGTTATTTTCTCCATAAAATTGCGTCCAATTTTTTGCATATTTTGTTATAGCTATTATACCGTCTTTCATTGCATTACAATTAAAGTTCAAAATCTGATTGCTCTTGGTTCCACAAAGGTTTAACTATAGACTTTATGCTCAGGAATCCATTAACAGTTGAAATGATATTTGACACCTGTTGATCACTTGAACCTGCTTACAAATCACTTGACTGTAATGTCATATACTGTAACCTGAATCTGATTAATAAAACTTGTAAATTGTAGAGAGAAGTTGTACTGCATTTTTTTTTAGCATGTGTGCTTTTCTGGGTCACCGTAGTAGAATTCAACAATATTTGAGACTGACTGATTGAAGGTATAAAGATTAATTATTAATAAATTGCCCAAGAAGTTGGACTGATGCCCTAAAGGAATGCTTTACTCTCTTATTTGTGAGTAGTGTGGTGACTGCATAAACCTGTCCCCACACACACACTCCTCTGAATAATTTAAACAATCTTTGTACCTTATAATTAAATATTACGCTATAATGGTTTGGAAATCCCATCAATTACCTTTTTTACCATCATAATATCAATGTCATCACAATTTGTTGACTTTTTGTTTTTACACCTGATAACAATTTCAATCACCTCTTTTTCATCCACAGGATTAAGAAACATTGAATTTTGATTCCAGTTTAACAGCTCATCAAAGATTGTACTAGTTATACCTTGGTCTGGAATTTATTTTCTGCCAGATCTGGACCAACATTGACTAAAAAAATTGTTAAAACTATTAACTACAACATCCGCATAATATTTTTACTTATCATTGACAACAAAAAACTCCAGGTAGTGTGAATGTCTAGAGCCATTTTTGATTATACTGTTCAATATGTCCCAAAATCCTTTAACTCCCTTGAGCTCTGGCCAATTTCCCTAAAAACGCCTAAAAATAACATACCTAAAGTAAATCAAAAGCTGTTCTTCAACCCTTTGCAGCATCTTCATGGGGTTGGTGTCACGCCGCGCCATTCATCAGCGGCGCCACCTGCTCACGCACCTGCCAATCATCAGCGGCGAGGGATAAAGGCCGTCTCGCCCGGAGGCTCGGCCTGAAGCCGTCAGACTTCGTCCCTCACCGTTGTGAGCATACTTCCCTTCAGCGTAACCATTTTGGTAAGAAGATCGCTTACCTTTTCTCTTCAGTCTTCTCCCCTGTGCACAGGTGGATTTCCCAGCGGCGGACATCTCCTCTCCATCGCCCAATCCTCGCTGCTGCACGGAGCTCTCCAGGTGGCTGTCTTCCGGGCTTCACCCCCTTGTTGTGCCAGCTGTCCTGACCCACCAAGTAAGTCCTTCTCTCGCCATAAATTCCTCCTGTGTTGGTGTATGCCCGTCACCCTCTCCCTGTGCTCTCTCCATAGGGTTGCTCGGCTGTACGGTCACCTGCCCCTGTGCCTGGAGCAGACACCATCACCAACACATTTACATCCCGCAGACACGCACTCATTCACTCCTGTTGTTAATAAACTCTTTGAACTACTCTAAGCCTGTGTGTGTGCGTCTCCTGAGCCGTGCGTTATGTCAGTACGGCTTCAGCAGAGCGGCTCGGCGGACGGCGGGCTCGCACACCGGTTTTCCACTCTCGAGGCTAGAGTGGATCAAATAGCTTATCAACAACAGGTGATCTTTAATCAATTATTGAATTTAACTAACCGGTTGGGCCGCTTGGATCCTCAACAGCCGTTCCCCCCGGCTCGCCAGGGTGGCGCGGCTCCTGCTGTTCCAGCGGCCGTCCAGCCGGCTCCAGTGGCACCGGTTCGGCTCACACCGATTCCGACCCCCGCCCGCTTTAGCGGTAAGCTCGGCGGAGCGCGGGGGTTCATTATGCAGTGTGAGTCCGTGTTCCACCGTGTGCCCGGAGATTTTCCCTCGGATCACAGTCGGATTGGTTACATAGGGAATCTTCTGGAGGGGCGTGCGTTAACTTGGACCTACGCCGTAATGGCGAGGCCCAGTTATGCCACCCTCACCTATGACCAGTTCGTGAGGCGCTTCCTGGAGGTCTTTGACCATTCTCAAACCGAGACGGTCCGGGTCGATCGGCTCCTCGCTCTCCAGCAGGGAGGCCGGTCGGCAGCGGACTACTCGGTCGACTTCCGGGTAGCGGCGGAGGAATTGGGCTGGGAGGATCGCTCCCTCTGTGGCCTGTTCCTCCGCAGCCTCAATAGTGATCTGAGGGATGAACTGGCTGGACGGGATATCCCTGGGACGCTAGCGGAGCTGACATCCTTAGCGATAAGTTTGGATAACAGGCTGCGCGAGCGCTCCTCGGGGCGGAAGTCTTCTTCTTCTCGCCCTCGTGGAGTCTCGCCGCACCTGTTCCAAGCTCGCCCCCTGGCGGCGCCGCCAGCATTGTGCCCCGAGGAGTCGGAGCCGATGGTGACGGGCTGGACCAAGCTTTCCCCTGCGGAGAAACAACGCCGCCGTGAGTTGGGCCTCTGCATGTATTGCGGAGGTGACCAACACACTGTGGAGCGTTGCCCGCGGAAAGCCAGTCGGCGGGGTCCGCGAATCGCTGTAGGGAGCCTCGCGGATCCCAACCGGTTAGACTCTCTCACCCAATTAAAGCTGCCCATCCGTTTTTGCCACAATCCCACTGGGCACCTCACCCACGCACTGGTGGATTCGGGCGCAGAGGGCAGCTTCATTTCACAAGGCCTGGCAACCCGATTGGGCATCCGCTGTCAGGCATTAAAACACCCCATCTCCCTGGTCCATCTCTCCCGTGCCTCCCTTGGGAGAGTTTCTCACCAGACCATGCCTGTCCCAGTCATCATCTCAGGGAACCACCGGGAGGAGATGGTATTTTACGTCCTGCCCAACTCTGTGTCGCCCGTCATCCTGGGGTATCCCTGGCTACGCCTCCACAACCCTGTCCTGGACTGGAGGTCCGCTGGGGTATCGGCATGGAGTACCTTCTGTATGGGCACCTGCCTTCAGTCCGCTGCCTGCTCCCCATCCGCGGCTCCCCCTGTGGCGGATACAGCACCTCCGGACCTGTCACTGGTGCCTCCAGAATTTCACGACCTGGGTATGGTATTTAGCAAATCGAAAGCTATGTCTCTTCCCCCGCATCGACCATATGACTGTGCCATCAACCTCCGCCAGGGGGCTCCCCTGCCATCTGGTCGGCTCTACAGCCTGTCGGCGCCGGAGAAGGAGACCATGAATACATACCTAAAGGAATCTCTGAGCGCTGGGATTATTCGCCCATCGTCGTCACCCGTGGGGGCAGGGTTTTTCTTTGTCGGGAAAAAGGACGGATCCCTCCGCCCCTGCATAGACTACCGAGCGCTGAATGACATCACTGAGAGGGACCGTTACACCCTGCCCCTCATGGACACTGCCTTTCACTCCCTCCAGGGGGCGACCTGGTTTACCAAGCTGGATTTACGCAGCGCTTACCACCTCGTCCGGATCCGGGAGGGAGATGAATGGAAGACAGCCTTCCGTACCCCGAACGGCCACTTTGAGTATCTCGTCATGCCGTTCGGGCTGACCAACGCTCCTGCCGTCTTTCAGCGCCTCATTAATGACGTCCTCCGGGATTTCATCGGCCTTTTTGTGTTCGTCTACCTGGATGACATCCTTATCTTCTCCAGGTCCAGGGACGAGCACCAGGTCCATGTGAGGCGGGTCCTCCAAAGACTGCTGGAGAATCGTCTGTACGTGAAGGCTGAGAAATGCGAATTCTACGCTAGGACCACATCCTTCCTGGGATTCATCATCGCTCAAGATCAGGTGCTCCCAGACCCAGAGAAGGTGAAGGCGGTGGTGGAGTGGCCTACTCCCGCATCCCGGAAGCAGGTGCAACAGTTTGTTGGCTTCGCCAATTTTTACCGCCGCTTTGTCCCAAATTTCAGCTCGATCGTCGGACCGCTGACCCGCCTCACGTCCCCGAAGGTCCCGTTCCGGTGGACTGAAGAGGTCGCTGCTGCCTTTAGGGCGCTGAAGGCGGAGTTCTCCTCCTCCCGGGTCCTTCGCCAGGTCGACCCCGCGCTGCAGTGCATTGTGGAGGTGGACGCATCGGACACGGGAGTGGGAGCAGTGTTATCCCAGCGGTCACCTGACGATGGCGCCAAGCGGCCGTGCGCCTTCTTCTCCCGGCGCCTGTCCCCGGCGGAGAGGAACTACGATGTGGGGGACAGAGAGCTCCTGGCCATTAAACTCGCCTTACAGGAGTGGCGCCACTGGCTAGAGGGGGCGGACCTGCCGTTTGTGGTCCTGACGGACCACAAGAACTTAGAGTATTTACGATCTGCCAAGCGCCTGAATGCCCGCCAGGCGCGCTGGTCTTTGTTCTTCGCCAGGTTCCGCTTCTCGATCACCTTCAGGCCGGGCTCCAAAAACGGCCTGCCTGACGCCCTCTCTAGGCAGTTCACCCCCGTGGAGGCTGAGGAGACGCCCCACACTATCCTGCCCAGGTCGTGCGTCCTCGGTGCCATCTCTTGGGACATTGAAGACAAGATCCGGAAGGCGCAGGAGGTGGAACCTGATCCTGGCGGCGGACCGGAGGGAAGACTGTTCGTCCCATCTGCGGTCCGAGGAGAGGTCATCCACTGGCTCCACACCTCCCGGCTCACCTGTCATCCCGGCACCTCTCGGATGATCAGCCTCCTCCAGCGGTCCTTTTGGTGGCCAGGCCTGCGGAGGGATGCAGCCCGCCACGCCCGGGCTTGCCCAATCTGTGCCACCAGCAAGTCGGGAAATGCCCCCCCAGCGGGTCTGCTCCAGCCTCTGCCCGTCCCCGGCAGGCCCTGGTCGCACATCGCACTGGACTTCGTCACCGGACTCCCCGTTTCCAACTCCTTTGACACCGTCCTGACCATTGTGGACCGTTTCTCCAAGGCGGCGCACTTCATTCCCCTGCGGGGTCTCCCTACTGCCCTGGAGACGGCGGGCCTCCTCGTCCAACACGTGGTCAGGCTGCACGGGATTCCGGTGGACGTGGTCTCGGACCGGGGCCCCCAATTTTCGTCCGAGGTTTGGAGATCCTTCTGTAACGCCATCGGAGCCAAGGTGAGCCTCTCCTCCGGCCATCACCCCCAGTCTAACGGGCAGTGTGAGAGGACCAATCAGGAGCTGGAGGCTGCGCTCCGCTGTGTTACCAGATCCAAGCCGACGTCCTGGAGCAACCATCTCGCCTGGGTGGAGTATGCCCACAACACCGCCCGCTCTTCTGCAACGGGGATGTCCCCCTTCAAGGCGTCCCTGGGTTATGACCCCCCGCTGTTTCCAGCGCAGGAGAACGAGGTGACTGTCCCCTCCGTTAGGGCGCACCTTAGGCAGTTCCGCTCCACCTGGGCTGCCGCGCGTCATGCGCTTTTACGCACAGCGGAGCGCAACAGGACCGTGGCGGACCGGCACAGAAGACCTGCCCCGGCGTACAGAGTTGGGCAACTCGTGTATGTGTCTACCCAGGACGTCACATTAAAAGGCGAGAGGAGGAAGCTGGCACAGCGATTCATGGGTCCCTTTCCCGTCACCCGGATCATCAACCCGGTGGCTGTGCGCGTGGCTATCCCCCCCTCCCTCCGCATCCATCCCACTTTCCATGTGTCGAGGGTGAAACTGGCAGTCACTGACCCCCTTTGCCCTCCTCCTGCAGCGCAACCCGCGCCCCGGATGGTTGGTGGCCATCCGGCCTGGTCCGTCTCCTCCATCCTGGACTCCCGGCGCCGAGGCCGTGGGTTGCAATACCTGGTGGACTGGGAGGGCTATGGGCCCGAGCATCGGCAATGGGTGCCCCCGTCGTTTGTGTTGGACCCATCGCTCATCGCGGACTTCCACCGAGCGCACCCGGATAAGCCATCGCCAGGAGGCGCTGCTAGAGGGGGGAGTACTGTCACGCCGCGCCATTCATCAGCGGCGCCACCTGCTCACGCACCTGCCAATCATCAGCGGCGAGGGATAAAGGCCGTCTCGCCCGGAGGCTCGGCCTGAAGCCGTCAGACTTCGTCCCTCACCGTTGTGAGCATACTTCCCTTCAGCGTAACCATTTTGGTAAGAAGATCGCTTACCTTTTCTCTTCAGTCTTCTCCCCTGTGCACAGGTGGATTTCCCAGCGGCGGACATCTCCTCTCCATCGCCCAATCCTCGCTGCTGCACGGAGCTCTCCAGGTGGCTGTCTTCCGGGCTTCACCCCCTTGTTGTGCCAGCTGTCCTGACCCACCAAGTAAGTCCTTCTCTCGCCATAAATTCCTCCTGTGTTGGTGTATGCCCGTCACCCTCTCCCTGTGCTCTCTCCATAGGGTTGCTCGGCTGTACGGTCACCTGCCCCTGTGCCTGGAGCAGACACCATCACCAACACATTTACATCCCGCAGACACGCACTCATTCACTCCTGTTGTTAATAAACTCTTTGAACTACTCTAAGCCTGTGTGTGTGCGTCTCCTGAGCCATGCGTTATGTCAGTTGGTCTCATTTAAAAGAAAACACTTTGAATTTTTTGGCAAAACAGTCATAATCTCTCTAAGTGCTCCTGCCACTAAGTAACAGTCATCTAAACATACTGAATTTGAAGAAAATAAAGTTCACCTGGGTGTTTTTTTAGATACAAATGCTTGCAAATAACACACAGCTGTCAGATACTGGCTGGAAAATGCAACAGAAATGTAGAACCAAGTGTTATCAAGCTGAGGTCAAAATTTTTTAACAATACCTCAAAAAATGAATACATTCCACAGCTTTTTTCTCAGGTTATTCCCAGGCGTTTTTGAACTGTGCCAAATTGTGCCAAATGGCACAGTTTGGAAAAACATCTATAACTTTTGAATGCTTCAACATAGAAGCTTCATCTTGGGCTCTAATGAAAGGTGACACTCAGGGCTGTGTGTGTGTGTGTGTGGGGGGGGGGGGTTGTTTGTTAATTCATGAATGAATGAATGAACAAACAAGCCCCCCCACACACAAAGAAACATGCCACGTAAAAAATGTGTGGCCTTTTTTTACAAGAAAAAATAACCTACAGTGCAATAAAAATTATACTAAAATATCTGCAATGTAGAGGATAACTACCTCCCCCCCCCCCCCCCCCCGCTACAGAGGAGCTTGGCGCACAAAAAAACTTGTAGCCATGACGGACCGTTGTAATTACCGATCGGTCAAAAGTCATTTTTATTACTATTTTCATTGATAAAGAATAATTTAGCTTATAACACTTACCTGTCCACAACAGCAGTGTCATTGGCGAATATCTGTTCCTCATTGTCAGACAAACATGAAGCTGGTCCGGTTGTTACGGACTCGTGGTTCTGGTCACCCAACCTGGTCAAACCATCTCCGCTTCCATGATTACTGCTTTTGCGAACGATTTTTCAAAACAAATAAGAACAGTAGTAATAAAAAAAAGACTGGCTAACGGCTGAGAGTGGCTAATGCTACTGTTACACACAGGTCTCAATGTGTGTCACCCAGCGGCTTAGACAAAAAAGATTTTTACTCACGGCGACGCACACGTTGCAATCGTCGAACTTCTCTGCTTCAATTGGCTCGTCGTATTCGCGGTCGTTGGTAGGCAGGTCCTTCTTGCTAGGTTTTCAGTCATCGGTTCTTCAAGGTTTCAGAAACCCAATTCAAGGCTCTTATTAGTCCAATGAGAGGTCAATCAAATCTAAACCAATCAAACACTCCTTTGGCTTTCTGTTCGCGGCTGTGTCTGTACCGGAAGAACGGAAATGCAGTTTTTTTCTTTTCAGTGTGCACTGAGATGCACTATGACGCAGAGACATGACCGCCCGCGGAATCCCGGAGTTCAACAGGTTAATATTATCTTTGTTTTTTATCTAGTATTTGTTATGTCCGTAAAACGTGGCACAATAATGAGGCAAGTGGTGAACTGAACAGGACTTTATTATAGAAGTCACTGGGTACAGACAGACGCTCCCATTAGGCAGAGAGGTGGTCGAAGAGACTGTCCCTCTACCACACAGCCCTCTTATACTCCGGGTATCACCACCTGTGTTACACCATAAAGAGTCCTAAGTATAACACTACATTTCCCCCGCCTTCAAAAAAGTCCAAAATGCATGCCCTCAAATTAGACCCTCCCAAATTTAGTGCCCAAATCACACTCTAATAATGAGGCCTATCCATGCACGGGCAAATAACTAAAACTAGAAGGAGTCAGGTGGCTACTGTCCCACCTCCACACAGCCAGACGGATTATTCTTCTCTCTTCGTCAATGTACAGTCAATGAAATAAAACCTGCCATGTTCATAATAATATACTAAATAACCCCATGAACATATATACAAACAGGTAAGAAGCCACAACCCAAAAACAAATCAGTCAATATTTACATTCACGCCAAGCTATGAACACTCCAAACCAAACACCCCATCACCCGGGCAAACCACACAGCAACTACATGCATTAAACATACTGAAACAATTGTTAATAGTTTTTGGGCAATTCACATCACAGCATCTTAACTTAACCACCCTGGCAAAATTCTTTTGCAAAAAGTGCACTTCACATAGCAGCTTTTATGTAATAACCATGCTGACATAACAACACAGCCTGGGTAATGCACACATTAACATTTCAGCAATTCACACAGTAATATCATGTTGAACACAAATTAAACACATTCCCTCCCAAAAAAAATAACCAGTCAGACACCATGGAGAGCCCACCCCCGGAGATCCATCAAGCGGGTCCCAACCAGAGCATCGTCTTTTCTTGGCACCCAGGGACGACTCACGCCAGTACCAAAGCGCCTCTCTTTCCTCATAAACACGTCGCAGCTCATTGGGATATCTCTCCGTACCATCTGTCAGCTGCAGGTAATCGTCCTCCCAGACAGCCACCACCTGTAGCCACCCCTGGTCCTCCTGTCTCCCGCTTCCTGCGGACTCCTCTCGACCAGGCCTCCTCTCTGGGCCGGACCAAATCAGCGACCCCCAGAGGAGCCCTGCTCAGCTTCCAGTGTTTCTGTGTGGCAAGTTGTTTAGCCATGTCAGCCAGCCCTGCCCCTCTCACTTTCATTTGAGACACCGGCGAAGCCGTTGTTACACCCTGCTTCTTGATACCTCCCAGCCAAACTCCAGAAGCAGAATGAGTCAGCCACTCAGCTCAATCTGCCATCACGGACGTCCCCTGGTGCCGCCCAGTTCCCTCAGCTAGGGTAACTTGGGCTCTGGTGCAGGAACCCTCCCACAATGGCTCTGGATGGGGTTGGTCCTGCTCACCTTTCAGATTACTAGGCCAAGGTTCGCCGCATACTGCATCATCCACCACCGCTGGCATCAGTCGGTCCCATAAACCACAGCCTGACCACTCCTCACCAACGCCGCTGGTGATGGAAACCCCAGTCCATAGAACAGATCACAGCCCATCACATTTTCACCAATGTCAGTCACCACAAACTTCAGGTTGGTGACCACTAATGAACTGTAATGAGCTCTTGTAGGTTCATTTTGTCTTCTTTTAATTATTTACCTTTTGTTCTTTTTAAAGACAAAAATAGAAAGGAGATGTTTTTACCCTCTTTACATGTTTCAGCTGTGCACTGCAGTCTTTGTCAGAAGAGTCAGCTGATTGCTGCCAGGTGTCATTTTATCAGCTGACTTTTGTAGGCGGGGCAAGCCCAGCAGACCTGTCAGATCCACCGAGCCGGCCCCACTTTCCGCCATCCGATGGTTTCTGGATCCAAGATCCTGGACAGATTTGCAGACCACTTTGAACAACTATTCAATTCAATTCAATTCAACTTTATTTATATAGCGCCATTTCACAACAACAGTCATCTCATAGCACTATCAACTGTAGGGGGGACCCCCACAGTTGCAGAAAGACCCCAGCAATCAGGCGATCCCCTGTGAGCAAGCACTTGGCGACGGTGGAGAGGAAAAACTCCCTTTTAACAGGAAGAAACCTCCAGCAGAACCAGGCTCAGGGAGGGGCAGTCATCTGCTGCGACTGGCTGGGGGGTGAGGGGATAGAGAAGAAGAAAAGAACAGACATGTAGAGAGCAAACAGCACGATGGGGACTCAATCTATGGGAGAGAACAAACAAATGTTAATGACCAGCAAAAAAAAAATATTTCATAGAGAGTGAGGAAAGGAGTGAGGCCCAGTGCATTACTGGAGGTCCCCCGGCTGACTAAACCTATTAGCAGCATAACTAAGGGAGGGTTCAGAAACACATGATCCCTCCCTAATTGTAGGCTAGATCAAAAAGGTAGGTTTTAGCCCTATTCTTAAAAACAGAGATCGAGTCTGACTCCCGAATCCAGATTGGCAGCTGATTCCACAGGAGAGGAGCTTGATAACTGAAGGCTCTGCCTCCCATTGTACTTTTGGAGATTCTAGGTATTACAAGTAATCCTGCATTTTGAGAGCGTAGTGCTCTGTTAGGATAATACGGTAGTATCAGATCTTTTAAATAAAAAGGAGCCTGATTGTTTAGAGCTTTGTAAGTGAGAAGAAGGATTTTAAACTTAATTCTAAACTCTATGGGAAGCCAATGAAGGGAGGCCAGAACCGGAGAGATATGATCTCTCTTTCTAGTACCTGTTAAAACTCTTGCTGTAGCATTTTGGATCAGCTGAAGACTTTTTAAAGATGTTTTAGGACAGCCTGATAATAAAGAATTACAATAATCTAATCTCGAGCTAACAAAAGCGTGGATCAGCTTCTCAGCATCACTCTGAGACAAGATGCTCCTAATCTTGGCAATATTACGCAAATGATAGAAGGCAGTCTTAGAAACAAATTTAATATGTGAATTGAAGGACAAATCCTGATCAAAAATAACTCCAAGGTTCCTCACAGAGCTATTAAGAGAAAGAGTAACTGCGTCCAAACTGAAAGTTTGATTTGGAAAGGAATTTCTAAGGTTTTTTGGACCAACAAGAATGACTTCAGTCTTATCTGAATTTAATAGAAGGAAATTACAAGTCATCCAAGCTTTGATTTCCTTAAGACAGGCTTCTAACTTGGCTAATTGATTAGTATCATCTGGCTTCATTGACAGGTATAATTGTGTGTCATCTGCATAACAATGAAAATGTATACAGTGCTTTCTAATAATGTTGCCTAATGGAAGCATATATAAACTAAAAAGAGTAGGGCCTAGCACAGATCCCTGTGGAACTCCATGACTAAGCTTTGAGCTGAAAGAAAACTCATCATTTACATGAACAAACTGGAACCTATCAGATAAATAAGATCTAAACCACTGCAACGAAGTTTCATTAAGTCCAACATAGTGTTCTAATCTATCAAGTAGAATATTATGATCAATAGTATCAAAAGCTGCACTAAGATCTAAAAGGACAAGTACAGAAACTAGTCCATTATCAGATGCAATGAGGAGGTCGTTAGTGACCTTCGCTAAGGCTGTTTCAGTACTATGATGGATTCTAAACCCAGATTGAAACTCTTCAAGTAAACCATTTCCCTGCAGGTGGTCAAATAATTGCGTAGCAACAACTCTTTCTAAGATTTTTGAAATGAAAGGGAGATTAGAGATTGGTCTATAGTTAGCTAAAGCTCTTGGATCTAGCATTGGCTTTTTGAGTAAGGGTTTAATTACAGCCGTTTTAAAAGCCTGTGGTACATGGCCTAAAGTTAATGAAGAAGATAAGATAAGATAAGATAAGCCTTTATTAGTCCCACAACGGGGAAATTCCAGGATTGCAACAGCACAGGGATAGCAACACTCAGAGCAACAATCAGAAGGCAAGAAAAAAAAAAAAAAAAAAAAAAAAAAGAATTGATTATATGAAGAATAAAGCTACCAATAAGTGGGAAGACTTCTTTAAATAACCTGGTAGGAATAGGATCTAAAAGACAAGTTGAAGGTTTGGATGAGGAAACTACTTTGTCTAACTCACAAAGGTCGATTGGAGTAAACTCATCAAGACAGACATCAATAGAAGGAGTTGTAGTAGTTACAGTATTTAAGTTAACTGTGGGAAGAATCTGATTGATTTTATCTCTGATGGATGAAATTTTATTATTGAAAAAGTTCATAAAGTCCTGACTAGTAAGCTCTAAGGGGATGCTAGGATTGACAGAGTCCTGACTCTTTGTCAACCTGGCTACAGTACTGAAAAGAAACCTGGGATTATTCTTGTTCTCTTCTATTAATGCAGAGTAATAACTCGTTCTAGCTTTTCTAAGAGATTTTTTATAAATTAAAAGATGATTTCTCCAAGCTAAATAGATTTCATCTAAATTAGTAGAGCACCATTTTCTTTCTAATTGACGAGTCTTCTGTTTTAAGCTACGAGTTTCTGTGTTGAACCAAGGAGTTAAAAATCTCTGATTAGCCTTTTTTCTTTTTTAAGGGGGCCACCAAGTCTAGAGCCTGATGTAGAGAAGCTGAAACACTATCCACCATGTTATCAATTACAGAAGGAGCAAGCTGTCTATAGCTTATTTCCGTTGTGTTGACACATGGCATGGAGGAAACAATCTGCATAAATTTGGAAACAGCATCATCTGAGAGGCATCTACTGTGATAATATTTTTCTTTAGGAGCCAAATAGTCAGAAATAGTAAAATCAAAGGTTAACAGACAATGGTCTGACAGTACAGGGTTATGAGGAGACACTACAAGATTTTCTATTTCTATGCCATATGTCAGAACAAGGTCCAATGTATGGTGGAGGTAATGAGTAGAATTTCCTACTTTCTGAGAAAACCCAATCGAGTCTAATATTGAATTAAAAGCCACATTAAGGCAGTCACTATCTACATCCACATGTATATTAAAGTCCCCTACTATAATTATTCTATCAGATTTCAGCACTAAATCAGCTAAGAAATCAAAATTCGGATAAAAATTCTGAATAGGTTGATGGGGGACGATAAACAATGGCAAATAAAATTGGGTTTAACCTGAAATTGCTAAAGTGCCCAATACTGAGGACCAGGCCCTCAAAGGAATTATAACATGTTTTTTGCTTTACATTAACTAGTAATTTGGAATGGTAAATTGTTGCTACTCCTCCTCCACGACCAGAACTTCTGGGATTTTGACAGTTTAAATAACCAGAGGGGGTTGATTCATTTAAACCAACATAATCCTCTTGTCCTAACCAAGTCTCTGTAAGGGAAATTAAATCAATCTGATGATCAATTAACAGATCATGGACTAACAGAGACTTGGGAGTTAGAGACCTAATATTTAACAAACCACATTTAATTTTTAAATTATGAGGAGGAACAGAGGCCAAATCATTCAATTTAGAGGCTTTATGTTTAATTTGAGTTTTACCAATATTTTGCTTTATCACTTTGGGATGCTTATACATTATATTTTTATTCACTTTGGAGGGAGCAGACAACGATTCTCTGATGGGGAAGACAGGGGCTAAGCTGAGGGGTGGCGGATGAAGAGGAGCTGCAGAGAGGCGTGTAAGACTGAGACTCTGCTTCCTGGTCCCAACTCTGAGTAGTCATGGTTTTGGAAATTTGGATAAAAAAGATGCCAGATTGTTAGATAAATGAGAAGCACCATCCAAAGTGGGATGAATGCTGTCTCGTCTCATAAGACCAGGTTTTCCCCAAAAAGAGCTCCAAATGTCAATGTAGCCCACGTCATTTTTAGGACACCACACAGACAGCCAGCGGTTCAAGGATGACAAGCGACTAAACATGTCATCACTGGTCAGATTGGGGAGGGGCCCAGAGAATACTACAGTGGCAGACATCGTTTTTGCAAAGTCACACACCGATTCTATATTAAGTTTCGTGACTTCCGACTGCCGGAGACGGATGTCATTAATGCCGGCGTGAATAACAATTGTGGAATATTTACAGTTACTTTTAGCCAGCATTTTCAAATTTGACTCGATGTCGCCTGCTCTGGCCCCAGGAATACATTGGACTATGACCGCTGGAGTCTCTAGGTTCACGTTTCTGACTACAGAGTCGCCAATGATCAGAGTTTTTTCCTCAGCGGGTGTGTCGCTGAGCGGGGAAAAACGATTAGAAACGTGAACAGGTTGGTGGTGTACCGGGGCTTTGCGACTAGGCTTCCTTCTCACCGTCACCCACCCAGTCTCCTCGCTGCTGAGGAGAGCCGGGGAACCACTGACAGGGGGGCCTAAGCTAGCTAGCTCCGCTGCAGCTAATGGGCGTCCGTCGAGATTAACTGGCGCAGATGGTGTTTCAATGCAGCGGAGCCAGGATTCCAAATCAGACAACCTCGCCTCGAGCGCCTCAAAAAGACAACATTTATTACATTTACCGTTATCACTAAAAGAGGCAGAGGTGTAGCTAAACATCTGACAGAGAGAGCACACCAGAGGAGAGGAAAGAGAGGTAGTAGCCATAGCTAGTGGCTAGAGAGCTGGAGAGCAAACCACACAGGCAGACAGCAAAACAGGAAGTGACGATACGTTACCACAAGGAAGTGACGATCCCCGTGACGAACTACTAAACAACCCTGGAAATCTCACTGAAGAGGCTAAAGAAGCTCTAGTGCAGCGACCAGCTGTATCAAGTCTGGATGAACCACCATATTTTGATGAACTAATGGCAGCTATCAGGACAACACAGGTTGGTTAAGGGATGGAAGGGATGGAATTCCAGCAGAAGTGTGGAAATTTGGTGGTGTTCAGCTGACCAACTGCTTGCACAAGCTCATCCAAGAGATATGGGATGCCCAGAAAGTTCCTCAAGACTGGAAGGATGCAAGTATTGTGCCTTTGTTCAAGAAAGGTGACAGGAAAGATTGTGGAAATTACCGAGGTATATCACTATTAGCCACTGTTGGTAAGATTTTCTCACGTGTACTACTGAACAGACTCAATCAATCTTGCAGAATGTACTACCGGAAACCCAGTGCGGCTTTTGAAGTGGAAGAAGCACAATTGACATGATTTTCTGCTTGAAACAGGTTCAAGAAAAGTGTATCGAACAGAACATGCCGCTTTATGTAGTCTTCATAGACTTCAGTTAAGCCTTCGATACTGTTTCGCGACAAGGACTTTGGCAGGTACTCAAGAAATATGGCTGTACAGAGAAGTTTGTCAGCCTGATCAAGGCACTCCATACAGGTATACAAGCAAACGTGGCAATGAGTGGTTCAGTATCTAAAGACTTTTCAGTAAGCAACGGGGTGAAACAAGGGTGTGTGTTGGCACCTACACTCTTCTCACTATATCTGGCAGCCATGCTTGAGGTGGTCTTCAAAGACACTTCAGAAGGAGTATACATTCAAACAAGGAAAGAAGCATACTTGTTCAATGTGGCACAGTTTAAAGCCAAGAGTAAGACATCGAAAAAGGTAGTAAGAGAAATGCTCTTTGCCGACGACAGTGCTCTAGTTGCACACAGTGTGGAAGATATGCAATCTTTAGTGGAGAAATTTGTAAGAGCAGCTAGCCAATTCAGCCTCCAAATCAACATCAAGAAGACAGAGTGCCTTTATCAACCACCAAAGTCCCAGTTATCAACATCACTACCAGAAGAGATCAGCATTGGTACAGAGCCACTAGTCAAGTGGCTCTGTACTCTTGGGGGTACTTAGGAGTACTGTTTCAGAGAATGCTAGGCTGGAGGATGAACTTTCTCTCAGAATGGGAAGAGCAAGCGCTGTGTTTGGAAACTTGAGGGAGAGACTGTGGAACAACCGACATGTGTCTATCCGTGTGAAATGCAAAGTGTACAGAGTGACAGTACTGGTTACTCTATTGTACGGTGCTGAAACTTGGACTGTCTACAGAGTGCAGTTGAAGAAACTCCACGCATACATGATGAGACACCTTTGAACCATAATGAACATCTCATGGAAAGACAAGATATCCAACATAGAAGTGATGAAACGAGCTGGTCTACCATCAATGAAGGACATGCTAATACAGATGAACCTGAGATGGCTCGGACATGTTGAGAGGTTGTACCACCAGCGTCTTCCTCAGCAGTTACTCTACTCACAGTTATGCGAGGGTAAATGCAATCAGGGTAGACCAAGGCTCAGATTTAAAGACACTGTAAAAAGAAACTTGAAGAAGTTAGACATAGACAGGAGTTCCTGGCAGCAGAAGGCTAAGGACAGAGCTGTGTGGAGGAATCTGATCAGACCTAAATGAAACAGTTATTGTCGCCCACGACAGACTGCTATGATGATGATATTTAAAGAAGTCTTCCCATTTATTGGTAGCTCTATTCTTCAAATAGTCAATCCTTCATTAACATTAGGCCATGTACTGCAGGCTTTTAAAACTGCTGTAATTAAACTGTTACTCAAAAAGACAACGCTAGATCCAGGAGTTTTAGCTAACTATAGACCAATCTCTAATCTGCCTTTCATTTCAAAAATATTAGAAAGAGTAGTTGCCACACAATTATTTGACCACTTGCAGGGAAATGGTTTATTTGAAGAGTTTCAATCTGCGTTTAGAATCCATCACAGTACTGAAACAGCGTTAGGGAAGGTCACAAACGACATCCTTATTGCATCTGAAAATGGACTTGTTTCTGTACTTGTCCTTTTAGACCTTAGTGCAGCTTTTGATACTATCAATCATAATATTCTACTTGACAGATTAGAACACTATGTTGGACTTAATGGAACTTTGTTGCAGTGGTTTAGATCTTATTTAGCTGATAGGTTCCAGTTTGTTCATGTCAATAATGAGTTTTCATCCAACTCAAAGCTCAGTCATGGAGTTCCAAAGGGATCTGTGCTAGGCCCTACTATTTTTAGTTTATACTGTATATGCTTCCGTTAGGAAACATTATTAGAAAGCACTGTATACATTTTGATTGTTATGCAGATGACACACAATTATACCTGTCAATGAAGCCAGATGATAGTAATCAATTAGCCAAGTTAGAAATCTGTCTTAAGGAAATCAAAGCTTGGATGGCTTGTAATTTCCTGCTATTAAATTCAGATAAGACTGAAGTCATTCTAGCTGGTCCAGAAAACCTTAGAAATACCATTCCAAATCAAACTCTTAGTTTGGATGGGGTTACTCTTTCTCTGAATAGCTCTGTGAGGAACCTTGGAGTTATTTTTGATCAAGATCTGTTTTTCAATTCACATATTAAATTTGTTTCTAAGACTGCCTTCTATCATTTGCGTAATATTGCCAAGATTAGGAGCATCTTGTCTCAGAGTGACACTGAGAAAGTGATCCACGCTTTTGTTAGCTGTAGATTAGATTATTGTAACTATTTATTATCAGGTTGTCCTAAAACATCTTTAAAAAAGTCTTCAGTTGATCCAAAATGCTACAGCAAGACTTTTAACAGGTACTAGAAAGAGTGATCATACATCTCCGGTTCTGGCCTCCCTTCATTGGCTTCCCATAGAGTTTAAAATTAAGTTTAAAATCCATCTTCTCATTTACAAAGTTCTAAACATTCAGGCCCCTTTTAATTTAAAAGATCTGGTACAACACTATTATCCTAACAGACCACTACGCTCCCAAAATGCAGGATTACTTGTAATACCTAGAATCTCCAAAAGTATGATGAGAGGCAGAGCCTTCAGTCATCAAGCTCTTCTCCTGTGGAACCAGCTGCTAATCTGGATTCAGGAGACAGAAAGGAGGAGGAGTTGCAATTTATGTTGACAAGAGCTTGAAATACAAGGTTGTTGAAAATCTGTCAGTAACTGTGGATGATTTATTTGAATGTATTACAATAGAAATCTGTCTGGACAATGTGAAGAATATAGTAGTGAGCTGTGTATATAGAACACCTGGATCAAACATTGACTTATTTAAGGACTGGATGGAAAAAAATGTATGCAAAACTGACTCATAAAGTTATGTTCATCTGTGGGGATTTCAATATAGATCTGATGAATTCAAAACAACATAGTTTGACAGAAGAATTTATCAACACAATGTACAGTATGGGCTTACATCCAACAATTACCGGACCTAGCAGAATCAAGTCACACAGTGCCACACTAATAGATAACATATTCACAAACATTATGGAAAATAATATCAGGAGTGGGCTTTTATTGAATGATATCAGTGACCACCTGCTGATTTTTGTTGTCTATCAATGTGATTATAGGAAGAAAAAGTATACCAAAAATATTAAATATAAAAGAATAAGAACCAAAGAATCTATGTATTTACTGACAAAGGAATTATTAATACAAGCTTGGAATATAGTTTATGATGAAAATGATATAAATAAAGCATATGATAATTTTTTTACAAATATTTCAATCATTGTACAATAAAAAACTGTCCTATAAAACAATAAAGTGACAGACAACAAAACAGAAATATTCCTTGGGTCACCAAGGGGTTAATAAATGCATGTAAAAAGAAGAATACATAATATAAACAATTCATTAAGTGCAGAACAGTGGAGGATGAGATAAAATATAAAATATATAAAAATAAACTTTCTAATATAATGAGAACCTGTCAGAAAGAATATTAAAACAGAATATTAGAGGATAATAAAAATAACTTAAGAGGAATATTGCAAGTACTCAGTGGGATTATTAGTAATCAACCTAAGAATGCTAATTATCCAGAATATTTTATTGAAAATGGCAATTTGATAAATAATATGGAGGATGTGGTCAGTGGTTTCAATAAATTTTTGTAAACATTGGTCCTGAATTAGCAAAATCAATAGTGACAACATAAACAAACAACAGTGGTTCTGTAAATGAAATAGAAGATAGATATCCAAACACAATCTTTTTGGGTGCAGTTACTGAAAAGGAAATTATTGAGACTGTGAGTAAATTTAAGAACAAAAAATCAACGGACTGGAACGAAATTGGCATGACAATAGTGAAAAAAGTAATTGAAGGAATTGTTAAGCCACTCACCCACATCTGTAACCTGTCATTTCAAACTGGTAAATTTCCAAACAAAATGAAAATAGCAAAAGTAATACCTCTATACAAAACAGGAGACAGTCATTGTTTCACAAATTACAGGCCAGTCTCTTTACTCTCACAATTCTCCAAAATACTTGAAAAAATATTCACGAAGAGACTGGATGATTTCATTGAAAAACACAACGTCCTTACAGACAGCCAGTATGGTTTTAGAGCAGATAAATCTACATCTTTGGCACTGATCGAACTTATAGAAGAAATTACTAGTTGTATAGATAAAAAAAAAGTTTGCTGTAGGAGCATTTATAGATTTAAAGAAAGCTTTTGACACCATTGACCACAGAATACTACTAAGGAAGCTGGAAAGGTATGGGATAAGAGGGGTTGGACTGAGTTGGGTGGAAAGTTATTTAAGTAACAGACAACAATTTGTACAAATTGGTGAGCACAAATCACCCTTCATGGACATCACTTGTGGTGTGCCCCAGGGGTCAGTTTTGGGACCCAAACTCTTTATTTTGTATATAAATGACATATGCCAAGTATCAAAAATTCTGAAATTTATTTTGTTTGCGGATGACACAAATATCCTTTGCACTGGTGAGAATTTGCAGCAGGTTTTAGAGGTGGTCACAAATGAAATGAAAAAGTTAACGCAGTGGTTCAACAAAAATAAATGATCTCTAAATCTAAAAAAAACCCCAAAGATTATGTTGTTTGGAAATTATAAAATAAATCATGAAATAATGGTAACGATAGATGATACCAGAATAGAAACAGTACAGGAAAATAAGTTTCTGGGGGTGATGCTAGACAATAAAATCTGCTGGAAACGTCACATCAGTCACATCCGGGCAAAGTTAGCAAAATGTATAGGCATACTGGGGAAGACAAGACTGTTTCTACCTCTCCTTAACTACTGTGTAGAAGTCTGGGGAAACATCTACAAGACCAACCTACAGTCAATATGCACATTACAAAAAAGAGCTATAAGGATAATAAATAATGTAGGATATAGAGACCATACCAATTCATTGTTTTTAAAGTCACATGTCATAAAGTTCATCGATTTAGTTAAATTTAAGACAGCACAAGTAATGTACAGGACAATTAATAATCAACTCCCAAATAATATACAAAAAATATTTAAAAAAAGAGACAATGATCATAATTTGAGAGGAGACTTAAACTTTACAAAACCCAAGATACGGACAACCAAGAAAAGTATGTGCATATCTGTCTTTGGGGTGGATTTGTGGAACAGTCTGGAGCCGGAACTGAAACTATGTACAAACAGAAATCAATTAAAAAAGAGGTATAAACATTATTTGCTGAAAGGATATATGTTAGAAGGGTAGTATTTATATGTATGATTCACTATGCTCACTCTGGGACACTATGGGACACTATGGAATGGTGGGTGGGACAGCACTGTGTATATCTGTGTTGTTTGAGGCTGGTTTTGATGGATGGACATCAATGTATGTTAGGATGGATGGGTGTTAATGTTGATATGTACAAAATACAGTTAATTGTTTGGTTCGAAGGCTGTCATAGACAGGACCGGCACTGGGGTTAAGCTCCCAGTGCTTATAAAATGCTCCTTATGGCGTGCGTCTCGAAAAGTCTCTGATAACTAAGTCCAACTCCTAGCCTGCCCGTGTGGTTTAGTCTCTAAGCCCGGCGGAACTGCTTTTACTAATAGGAGAAGGGGCGAGGGCGGATCTCTGGCACCATAAAACCAGATGCTTCGGGTAGATGGTGGCTCGTCAACATGGGAAGGTAGCCCATCTAGGGGAAGGTAAACCCTGATTTCAAACATCCGCTGCCTTGCGGCACGCTCGGTCATGGGAAAGGCTTTGGGAGTCAACCCTGAGGAAAAATCCGGAGTTGGAGCCCCTAAGGCAGTTCTCTGTTGTTCTCAACATCGTTGTGGCAACTCCTGCGATGGCGCTGGTGCCAAACTATAGCAGCCCTGCTGTTCCTTTGGATTCATCAGTGACGTGGAGAGGGGGGACATGCTGCATGGGCAACATCTTGTCCTCTATATCTCCCTGCCCAGGCTTGAATCCTACCAACGCCCAATGCTGGAAGGTAGAACACCGGATAACTGGAGAGGACACTCCAGCTTCGCCTTTGGCGTAGACAAAACACGGGGAATGACAGTTACCGGTTTATTTATTTATTTAGCGAATGCAAAGTCCTTAAGCCAAGCAGTTGCCTCCTGGTTTGCTGTATGGAGGGTGTGTAATCCTCCTTCCAGTCTTTGGAGCGGGCAAGCCTCTATGATGTGTTCCATTGTTTGCTCCTCTCCACATGCGCACAGTGGGCTAGGGCTACTGCCCCATCCGTGAAGGCTGGCCAAGCAGGGGCCATGTCCAGTACTGAAGCGATTGAGTGTAGACCACTGTCTCCTTGGGAGGTTGGTGCCCGGGACCTGTTGGTTGGGGTTTATCACCAGCTGTTTGTTTGGGACCTCCTTGGTCTCCCATTCCTCTTGCCAAGCTGTCTGGATGGTAAAGTCAGCTGGGGGAGGGTTTTTCCAAATCGGCCGTCTGGATGAAAGTCGGGCAGTGGGTGGGGTGTAGATATCTGCATGGATTGGTAAGTGAGGAAAATCTTTAACTTTTTGGAGCATCCTTTGAGTTAATGCTGCTCGCCAGATGTGTGGAGGGGCTATGTTTGACAGTACAGAGAGCCAGGGGAGTGGTGTTGAGCGGATTGTTCCAGTTATAGTTCTCATGGTTGAGTTGAGCTGGGTGTCTACATGGTGTGTGTAAGATGACCTGGACCAGACAGGGGCACAATATTCTGCTACAGAGTATGAAAGGGCCAGTGCTGAGGTGCGCAGGGTGGAGACTGCCGCAGCCCATTTTGCACCAGCGAGCTTGCAGAGCAGGTTGTTTCGTACTTTCACCTTAGCAGCCATCCCCTTTAGATGTTCCTTGAAGGATAAGGTCCTATCAAGGGTCACGCCAAGATAAGTTGGATTTGGGGCATGCTTAAGCTTGAGTCCGCTCAGGTGGATGTTTAGTTCTCTGGCAGCTTTTGCATTGTGGAGATGAAATACACTGGAGACGGTTTTTGCTGGGCTTGGTTTTAGGCGCAAGATTTTGCAGAACTGGTCCAGTTTAGCAAGATCTTCCGTGAGCACCCGTTCCAGTGGTTCAAAGTCTGGTGCTTTTAACCGTTACCAGTTATAAGCCACCGCTTAATTGGCGTAGAGCGCGGCGCCAGGGGTTGTTCCAAATGGTGGGAGGGATCATCGGATCTCACTGGACAGCTACCGCCCGCCTCAAGCTGGGCAGCCCCCAGCCAATAAGGTGTTGTCCCGCCACAGCTTGCTTTCCTCATTAGGTGCATGGGGATGAGGAGAAGTCTGAACAGCAGGCTAAGAACCTTCGCACCAGACAAGACAAAAAAACAAAAGAGATCAACTCTAAAACTGGGAACTTGGAACGTCCGCACTATGATGACAGGACTCGCTGCTAACCTCAAGGACATCAACGACACCAGGAAGACTGCCATCATCAATAATGAGCTGAAGAGACTGGGAGTGGATATCGCCACTCTCCAGGAAACACGGTTGGCTGACGCAGGCACACTGAGAGAGAAGGACTACACGTTCTACTGGCAGGGAAAGGGCAGTGACGAACACAGGGAACACGGAGTGGGCTTCGCAGTGAAAAACACCTTGCTGAAGATGGTGGAACCGGGCAGCAATGGCTCTGCACGACTCCTCACCCTCCGCCTCAACACCACTCAAGGCCCAGTCACCCTCGTCAGTGTGTATGCCCCAACACTGACAGCCACACTAGAGGCAAAAGACGAGTTCTACGAGAATCTCGCAACAACTGTCAGGATCATCCCCAACTCTGAACAACTCATTCTCCTTGGAGACTTCAATGCCAGAGTGGGTGCTGACCACGACTCCTGGCCCTCCTGTCTTGGACCATTTGGTGTGGGCAGAATGAACGACAATGGACAGCGGCTGCTCGAGTTCTGCACATATCATGATCTGTGCATCACAAACTCGTTCTTCAAGACCAAGCCCCAACACAAGGTTTCCTGGTGACATCCACGCTCAAAGCACTGGCACAAGCTGGACTTGATCCTGACCAGGCGCACCTCACTGAAGAACGTGCTAATCACCCGTTCGTTCCAGAGTGCAGATTGCGACACAGACCATTCATTGGTGTGTTGCAAGGTCAAGCTGCAGCTGAAGAAATCCCATCATGCTAGACAGCCTGGAAAGGCATGGATTGACACCAGCAAGATGGCCCAACCAGAACTTGTTGAGCAGTTTGCCTCCACCTTTGAGAAGGAACTTGGTGTACCACAAGAAGGAGAATCTGCAAAGCAGAAGTGGGAAGAGCTGCGAAACACCATCCACCGCACAGCCTTGGCTACCTTTGGGAGGAAGACCTCGAAGTCACAGGACTGGTTTGATGCCAAGTTGACCGAGATGACCCCTGTCATTGAAGCCAAGCGCTCAGCACTTGCTGAGTACAAGAAGTACCCAAACGAGAAGAATCTCCAGATTCTCAGGGCTCCGAGAAGCAAAGTTCAGCAGACTGCTCGGCGCTGTGCCAACGAGTACTGGACTCAGCTTAGCCAAGACATTCAAACCACTGCCATAACAGGGTACATCCGTGGTATGTATGATGGCATCAAGAAAGCACTTGGTGCGGCTCAGAGCAAGACGGCCCCCCTTAAATCCTCCACTGGGGAGATGATCACAGAAAAGAACAAGCAGATGGAGAGATGGGTGGAACACTACTCCGACCTCTACTCCAGACAGAACACCGTGACACCATCAGCCCTTGATGCCATCGACTGCCTGTCATCCATGGACAAACGTGATGCCGAGCCAACCATTGACGAACTCAGCAAGGCCATTGATAGCTTGGCCGCTGGCAAGGCACCCGGCAACGACGACATACCCCCTGAACTGATCAAGCACTGCAAGATCGCCCTACTGCTGCCATTGCATAACGTCCTCTGCCAGTGTTGGAAGGAAGGTGCCATACCAGACGACATGAGGGACGCCAAGATAATCACCCTCTACAAAAACAAAGGGGAGAGAAGTGACTGCAACAACTACAGGGGCATCTCCCTCCTCCACGTTGTTGGCAAAGTCTACGCACGAGTTGTTCTCGTTCGTCTACAGAAGTTAGCCGAACATGTCTACCCCGAAACTCAGTGTGGCTTCCGCGCTGAGCGATCGACAGTAGACATGATATTCTACATCCGCCAACTCCAGGAGAAATGCAGAGAACAGAACATGCCCCTGTACGTCGCCTTCATCGACCTCACCAAAGTATTCGATCTGGTCAGCAGAGAGGGCCTTTTCAAGATTCTGCCAAAGATAGGATGCCCACCAAAGTTGCAAAGCCTCATCGAATCGTTTCACACCAACATGCAGGGGATAGTGCAGCACGACGGCAACTTATCAGAGCCATTCAACATACGCAGCGGAGTGAAACAGGGCTGTGTACTTGCACCAACCCTCTTTGGGATTTTCTTTGCTATGGTCCTGAGGCATGCCTTCAGCACAGCAACAGAGGGAATCTACCTGCACACAAGATCTGACGGCAGGCTTTTCAACCTCGCCCACCTGAAAGCCAGAACCAAAGTACGCGAGGCTCTAATCAGAGACATGCTGTTCGCAGACGACGCTGCAGTCACAACCCACACACAGCAGGAGCTTCAGACCCTGATGGACCACTTCTCCCAGGCATGCAAGGACTTCGGGCTTACCATCAGCCTGAAGAAGACTAACGTCTTGGCACAAGGCACGGAAGCACCACCAACCATCACCATCGATGACTACGAGCTGGAGGTCGTTAATCAGTTCACTTACCTGGGGTCGACGATCAGCAACAACCTCTCCCTTGATACAGAGATCGACAAGAGGATTGGAAAATCAGCCTTCACACTCGCTTGCCTCACAACACGAGTGTGGGAGAATCCCAAACTCTCTGTCAAGACGAAGATGGCAGTGTACAACGCCTGCGTCATCAGCAAACTGCTCTTTTGGGAGTGAAATGTGGACAACATACGCCCGGCAGGAAAAGAGACTGAACTCCTTCCACTTGCGCTGCATTCGCCACATCCTGGACATATCCTGGCAGGACAAAGTGCCCAATACAGTAGTTCTGTCCCGCTCCGGCCTTCCCTCCATGTTCACTCTACTCAGGCAGCGCAGGCTCCACTGGCTAGGCCATGTTCACCGTATGGAGGATGGCAGAATCCCCAAAGACGTCCTCTACAGAGAACTGGCGACTGGCAGGAGAGACGTTGTCCGCCCACAGCTGTGCTTTAGAGACGTCTGCAAGAGAGACATGAAGACCCTGGAGATCAACACAGAGCGCTGGTAGGACCTTGCAACGGACCGCTCCAAATGGAGAGGCACCCTGACCAGACAGCTCAAGGCGGGTGAAGAGAGACTGACTGCTGCAGCAGATGAAAAAAAGACCCGCAGGAAGAGCCGCCACAGACCCAGCAGCATGGAGACCACCCACAAGTGCGACCTGTGTGACAGGGACTGCCATTAGCGCATCGGCCTGCTCAGCCACAGGCAGTGCTGTTCCAGCAGAGTAGATGTTTAGGATTCTCTTCCATGGTCATCATAGACCGACGGAGGCCGCCGCCGCCGACAGTTATTTGTTTACTTGGGGTCTTAAATGTGGTAATTTGTGTATAATTCACATGGGTGTATTTATGGAAAAGAGGAGATGGAATTAATAAGTGTTTACTTCTTCCTTCGGTTCCAAGGTTGTCATAGCCAGGAACGGCACTGGGGTTAAGCTCCCAGTGCTTATAAAATGCTCCTTATGGCGTGCATCTCGAAAAGCCTCTGACAACTAAGTCCAACTCCTAGCCTGCCCGTGTGGTTTAGTCCCTAACCCTGGCAGAACTGCTTTTACTAATAGGAGAAGGGGCGAGGGCGGATCTCTGGCGCCTTAAGACCAGATGCTTCGGGTAGATGGTGGCTCGTCAACCTGGGAAGGTAGTCCATCTAGGGGAAGGTAAACCCTGATTTCAAACCTCCACTGCCTTGCGGCACACCCGGTCACGGAAAAGGCTTCGGGAGTCAACCCTGAGGAAAAATCCGGAGTCGGAGTTCCTAAGGCAGTTCTCTGTTGTGCTCAACATCATTCTGGCAGCTCCTGCGACAGCACTGCTGCCAAACTGTAGCAGCCCTGCTGTTCCTTTGGATTCATCAGTGACGTGGAGAGGGGGGACATGCTGCATGGGCAACATCTTGTCCTACATATCTTCCTGCCCAGGCTTGAGTTCTACAAACGCCCAACGCTGGAAGGTAGAACACCGGATCACTGGAGAGGACACTCCAGCTTCGCCTTTGGCGTAGACAAAACACGGGGAATGACAGTTACCGGTTATAAGCCACCGCTTAATTGGCATAGAGGGCGGCGCCAGGGGTTGTTCCCGACGGTGGGAGGGATCATCGGATCTCACTGGACAGCTACCGCCCGCCTCAAGCTGGGCAGCCCCCAGCCAACAAGGTGTTGGCCCGCCACAGCCTGCTTTCCTCATTGGGTGCATGGGGATGAGGAGAAGTCCAAACAGCAGGCTGAGAACTTTTGCACCAAGCAAGACAAAAAAAAAACAAAGAGACCAACTCTAAAACTGTGAACTTGGAACGTCCGCACTATGATGACAGGACTCGCTGCTAACCTCAAGGACATCAACGACACCAGGAAGACTGCCGTCATCAATAATGAGCTGAAGAGACTGGGAGTGGATATCGCCACTCTCCAGTAAACACGGTTGGCTGACGCAGGCACACTGAGAGAGAAGGACTACACGTTCTACTGGCAGGGAAAGGGCAGTGACGAACACAGGGAACACAGAGTGGGCTTTGCAGTGAAGAACACCTTGCTGAAGATGGTGGAACCGGGCAGCAATGGCTCTGCACGACTCCTCACCCTCCGCCTCAACACCACTCAAGGCCCAGTCACCCTCGTCAGTGTGTATGCCCCAACACTGACAGCCACACCAGAGGTAAAAGACGAGTTCTACGAGAATCTCGCAACAACTGTCAGGATCATCCCCAACTCTGAACAACTCATTCTCCTTGGAGACTTCAATGCCAGAGAGGGTGCTGACCACGACTCCTGGCCCTCCTGTCTTGGACCATTTGACGTGGGCAGAATGAACGACAATGGACAGTGGCTGCTCGAGTTCTGCACTTATCACGATCTGTGCATCACAAACTCGTTCTTCAAGACCAAGCTCCAACACAAGGTTTCCTGGCGACATCCGTGCTCAAAGCACTGGAACCAGCTGGACTTGATCCTGACCAGACGCACCTCACTGAAGAACGTGCTAATCACCCGGTTGTTCCAGAGTGCAGATTACGACACAAACCATTCATTGGTGTGTTGCAAGGTCAAGCTGCAGCTGAAGAAATTCCATCATGCTAGACAGCCTGGAAAGGCACGGATTGACACCAGCAAGATGGCCCAACCAGAACTTGTTGAGCGGTTTGCCTCCACCTTTGAGAAGGAACTTGGTGTACCACAAGAAGGAGAATCTGCAAAGCAGAAGTGGGAAGAGCTGCAAAACATCATCCACCGCACAGCCTTGGCTACCTTTGGGAGGAAGACCTCGAAGTCACAGGACTGGTTTGATGCCAAGTTGATCAAGATGACCCCCGTCATTGAAGCCAAGCGCTCAGCTCTTGCCGAGTACAAGAAGTACCCAAACGAGGAGAATCTCCAGATTCTCAGGGCTGCGAGAAGCAAAGTTCAGCAGACTGTTCGGCGCTGTGCCAGCGAGTACTGGACTCAGCTCAGCCAAGACATTCAAACCGCTGCCATAACAGGGAACATCCGTGGTATGTACGATTGCATCAAGAAAGCACTTGGTCTTGCTCAGAGCAAGACGGCCCCCCTCAAATCCTCCACTGGGGAGATGATCACAGAAAAGAACAAGCAGATTGAGAGATGGGTGGAGCACTACTCCGACCTCTACTCCAGACAGAACACCGTGACACCGTCAGCCCTTGATGCCATCGATTGCCTGCCATCCATGGACGAACTTGACGCCAAGCCAACCGTCGACGAACTCAGCAAGGCCATTGATAGCTTGGCCGCTGGCAAGGCACCCAGCAACGACGGCATACCCCCCGACCTGATCAAGCACTGCAAGACCGCCCTACTGCTGCCATTGCATGACGTCCTCTGCCAGTGCTGGAAGGAAGGTGCTGTACCACAGGACATGAGGGACGCCAAGATCATCACCCTCTACAAAAACAAAGGGGATAGAAGCGACTGCAACAACTGCAGGGGCATCTCCCTCCTCCGCGTTGTTTGCAAAGTCTACACACGAGTTGTTCTCGTTCGTCTACAGAAGCTTGCCGAATCTGTCTACCCCGAGTCTCAGTGTGGCTTCCGCGCTGAGCGATCGACGGTAGACATGATATTCTCCATTCGCCAACTCCAGGAGAAATGCAGAGAACAGAACATGCCCCTGTACGTCGCCTTCATCGACCTCACCAAAACGTTCAATCTGGTCAGCAGAGAGGGCCCTTTCAAAATTCTGCCAAAGATAGGATGCCCACCAAAGTTGCAAAGCCTCATCGAATCGTTTCACACCAACATGCAGGGGATAGTGCAGCACGACGGCAACGTCTCACAGCCATTCAACATACACAGCGGAGTGAAACAGGGCTGTGTACTTGCGCCAACCCTCTTTGGGATTTTCTTTGCTATGCTCCTGAGGCATGCCTTCAGCACAGCAACAGAGGAAATCTACCTGCACACAAGATCTGACGGCAGGCTTTTCAACCTCGCCCGCCTGAAAGCCAGAACCAAAGTACGCGAGGCTCTAATCAGAGACATGCTGTTTGCAGACGACGCTGCAGTCGCAACCCACACACAGCAGGAGCTTCAGACCCTGATGGACCACTTCTCCCAGGCATGCAAGGACTTCGGGCTTACCATCAGCCTGAAGAAGACTAACGTCTTGGCGCAAGGCACGAAAGCACCACCAACCATCACCATCGACGACTACGAGCTGGAGGTCATGAATCAGTTCACTTACCTGGGGTTCACATTCAGCACCAACCTCTCCCTTGATACAGAGATCGACAAGAGGATTGGAAAATCAGCCTCCACACTTGCTCGCCTCACCACACGAGTGTGGGAGAATCCCAAACTCTCTGTCAAGACAAAGATGGCAGTGTACAATGCCTGCGTCATCAGCACACTGCTCTGTGGGAGTGAGACATGGACAACATACGCCCCGCAGGAAAAGAGACTGAACTCCTTCCACTTGTGTTGCATTCGCCACATCCTGGACATATCCTGGCAGGACAAAGTGCCCAACACAGAAGTTCTGTCCCGCGCCGGCCTTCCCTCCATGTTCACTCTACTCAGGCAGCACAGGCTCCGCTGGCTAGGCCACGTTCACCGTATGGAGGATGGCAGAATCCCCAAAGACGTCCTCTACGGAGAACTGGTGACTGTCAGGAGAGACTTTGGCCGCCCACAGCTGTGCTTTAGAGACGTCTGCAAGAGAGACATGAAGGCCCTGGAGATCAACACAGAGTGCTGGGAGGACCTTGCAATGGACCGCTCTAAATGGAGAGGCACCCTGACCAGAGAGCTCAAGGTGGGTGAAGAGAGACTGACTGCTGCAGCAGATGACAAAAGAACCTGCAGGAAGAATTGCCACAGCTCCAGCAGCACGGAGACCACCCACAAGTGCGACCTGTGTGACAGGGACTGCCATTCGCGCATTGGCCTGTTCAGCCACAGGCGGTGCTGTTCCAGCAGAGTAGATGTTTAGGATTCTCTTCCATGGTCATCATAGACCGACGGAGGCCGACTTAAGACGACTTACTTCTTCCTTCTCCCTTTCGAACACTGAATACTGTTACTTTATTGCATTTGTCATTTGTTTTGTTTTTGTTATACTTTTTTGTTCGAAATAAAGTATCTATCTATCTATCTATCTATCTATCTATCTATCTATCTATCAGACTCTATCTCTATTTTTAAGAATAGGGTTAAAACCTTCATTTTTATATAGCCTGCCATTAGGGAGGGGTTATGTGTCTCTGAACCCTCCCTTAGCTATGCTGCTAATAGGTTTAGACAGCCTGGGGACCTCCAATAACGCACTGGGCTTCACTCCTTTTTTTACTCTCAATGAAATATTTTTGCTTGTCATTAACATCTGTTTGTTCTCTCCCACAGATTGAGTCCCCAATGTGCTTTTTGCTCTCTACATGTCTTTTCTTTTCGTCTTCTCTATCCCCTCATCCCCCAGCCAGTCGCAGCAGATGACTGCCCCTCCCTGAGCCTGGTTCCGCTGGAGGTTTCTTCCTGTTAAAAGGGAGTTTTTCCTCTCCACCATCGCCAAGCGCTTGCTCACAGGGGATCACCTTATTGCTGGGGTCTTTCAGCAATTGTGGGGGTTTCCCCTACAGTGGAAAGTGCTATGAGATGACTTTTGTTGTGAAATGGTGCTAAATAAATAAAGTTGATTTGAATATAAGCTGTATTTAAAGTTCAGTCATTGACTATTATTCAGTGACAACATTTTTCCATAATCTTCAGTTTTATTCATCATATTGATGGTGAATGTGGAGTGGATATGTGTGCACATCTTCTTAACTCTTGGGCACCCCGTTGTGGCCGCTCCGGTTAAAGGGGTGGGGACGAGCGGAGGAGAGGTAACATCAGCCGCAGCTTCCCCAGCCTTGAGTTCTGTGAGATCGGGGTATGGGCTGAGCAGTGGGGGAGCACGGAAGAGGAGGAGCAGACTCACCATGCAGCATAGGAGAGATAAAACACATATTAGCCAAATCTTTTGCCTTCCTTTTACCATGGTCAATTTCTCAGATTTATCATGAGATTTTGATTTTACCATCCAAGTCCAGTCCAAGTCAACCTGTCAACCCCCCCCCCCCTTTTTCCCCTTATCCATCTGAAGCCACTGTTGCCCCTGCCTTCAGGAACCCCAAACAAAAGAAAAAAATCAAATTTTCTTGCTCTGCTGGCAGGTAATTTTACTTACAATAAGCGAAAAATTTTGGCAATTGATAACGTTAGTTAAAAGTAAAAAAGATTTCTGCCAATAAAGCAAGATTAAATTGCTTGACACAAGTAACTATCATAAAGCCAGCAAACAACACCCCCCCCCCAAAAAAAAAACTGCACAAAAAAGGAATTACTGCCCAAACTATCTTGAGATAAAAAGTGAGCATCTAATACCTTTCATCTTACCAAAATACCCAGTTTAGTGTGACCTTATTATAGCTTCAGCACAAAACAAGTTAGTTCTTTCACAAACGCACACACATTCAACAGCAAGCTCAAATCACAAGCTCAAATGAGCACACACACGTTAGTAAGTGTAACGGACTCGAACTAGTCAGCTACATTAAAATAACAAAATAAAATAAATCTTGGCCAATGCAGAGAAGTAGACGTCAGGCAGGATCTCGATCAGTCAGTAGTCTGTTTATTTCTGAAACAGATTGGGGCAGACAATTTACACATGACACGGGAATGGGGACAAGTGCTGGCATTCCCCTTCCCAGGCTTCCAGCGTGTGAGAAACATAGCTTACAGCTACTTGGACTACATAACTTTAGATCGTATAGTTACAGTATACCACAAGCAAAGAAAAAGCTTAGCACCAATTACATGACAGCATTACATGACAGAGTTACATGACTGATCGTTTTTTCTATTTTTTACAACAGTACATTTAACATTTTAACATACCTGAAACAGATTGGGGCAGACAATTTACACATGACACGGGAATGGGGACAAGTGCTGGCATTCCTACAGAACAATGGACTCGTTAGCGCCTACTTAACTAGCCATCAATCATCGGTATTTATGATGCTACTTTGAATATTTTAGATCGGTATTGCAAACGAAAATGTAACAGAAAATCTTACAATCAAAATTAGTACAATAACTTAAAGAAAACTACAGTAAATCAATCACATTAATCAATTTCGTTCCCTGAGGAATTACACACAACTTACCCCTTCCCAGGCTTCCAGCGTGTGAGGAAGTTCCCAGATGTGTCACACTAATTATCGCCCCATCAGAAACACTTGACATATTTACAACACAGACATTTTGGGAAGTTCATTACTGCAGGAACATATTTATTCTTAAGACTACTACATAAGCAATCCCAAACCCACTTACTGTATAATAAGCAGATCTGGCAACCCACAGTTCTCATTGTCAATCATCTTCTGCCACTCTGAAAATACATTCATTTTTTTTTCTTACAAAGAAACCTGTAAAACATTAAAAAACACACCAACAAGCATGTGAACGACCGGACAAACAAACTGCAGTTATTGATTTGATGTATTTATTTTATTTTATTATAATTTGAGGTCATTTTATCATGTATATATTTTTAAGGATTATTTTACTTTGTTCTAGACCGGTTTTAAAATATGCCTTACGGTATTTTGGTTCTTACTATCACATTAGAGTTTTAACCTTATTATATTAGCACTATTTACGTTTTTTTAAGGTTAACCCTCACTTTATCGATGCTCACTTGTGATGTAGAGAAGATCTTGCATTGATATTTTTCTTAATCAATACTCACTTATGATGTTAATAAGGTCTTGCATTGATTTTCAATCTCTGCTCACTTGTGATATTTATAAGGTCTCACATTAATTTTTATTTCCCCGTGCGTCTATTGGTCCACTTTATGCAGTGGAAATGTATTTCCCTGCGGCCTCAAACCAGGACTCCCACCAAGCGCCTACCTTTGTCTGAACCTATTTGGACTTCGCGGTATCAAATGCTTGGTGTGCTGTTCTTTTTACGCATATTCTCAAACCCACCGTGGACTCGAACGGGGTGTCTATTTATCAAATAAATTTACTCACTGTGATCCGCCTGCGGGTTAACTCAGTCACTCCCCAGCTCCCAGCATCTTAGGACTGTGCCTCCGCTTCCACAAAAACCGGGTCATTGGTCCCGGTTAGAGGAGGGCTTTCCCCGCAGCCGTGCACAGCTGTCCGTGGTCCAAAAACACTGGAAGCAGAGGAGGGACATATGGATTCCCTGTAATTCGGGTGCAAGTATGTTAGAAAAATTCTTCTTAACTTTCAGTCAAAAAACAGGCTGGATCAGAGTTTCAGCAAATTCAATTACACTGGCCAGTGGAGAACAATAGAAAAATAGTCTCAGAGGCCATTCACACATCATTTTGACCCAAACACACATCACTCAGTTCTTTAAGCCCTCCATTATCTGAGAGGTGGAGGAGCAAATTGTCCATCATGATTGGTCCAGTACATCTGGTCAAAACTTGGTGTACACATTAGCTTTTCTCAGGTCACTCCATACCAGTCACACAGGAGCCATGCAGGGTAGACTAAAATCAAGATAGCTAGTGCAGCTGTAGCCTTGACACTTTTACACAAACTCTAAGGCAGACTCTGAGACGAAACAAATCACAAATATAAGACAAATATGAAATTTTTCTATTAGTCTATTAATCAGTGTTGGGCAAGTTACTATAGTAACTTGCCCAACTTCTGGAATTTCCCCACTGTGGGACTAATAATGGTTTATCTTATCTTGTCTTAAAAAATAGTAACTAGTTACTTTTGAGTTACTGCATGATTAAAGTAACTAGTTACTTGGAAAGGTAGCTTTCACGTTACTTTTAAATGCATACTTAAATCATCTTGCACACATAGCAAGATCAAGGGCCCCTTGTTCTCATCAGAAAAAAAAGAAGAAAAAGAAAACTGATGAGAAAAAGTCTCATCTTACAGAGAAAAAATGTCTCAGATTTCCATAAACTATTGTAATCAGCAGAAAGTAAGAAATTTACTAGAAATAAAGCTGTAAATTCACAGAGAAAACTTTGGACCCTCTGGTGGGCTGTTTTTGGCCCACGAGCTATATGTTTGACACCCCTGGACCAGCCCATTAAAAACGCATATTTAGAGGATTTACTTCCATGGAATAGTTGTATTTCACAACAGCATCTAAATGAATGAGATACAATAAAACAGAAAGCACAGATAAATAAAAGTTCACCGCTTACAAGAAGCTGTTCTTCACTGCAACAAATCAGTCACTTTTTCTCTGTGCATAAGAACACTTTAAATGCATTTAATGCGGACATTAAATGAGAGCTTCTTGCTCTAAAAATATTCATGTTTTAACCACAGAGGTAGGGGTTGTTCGGGGCCACCTAACACTGGGACAACAGGTGATCAGGGCTCGATATGAAAAGTTGCCACCGGTTGCGTGTGAACTGGGGCAGGACAGGATACCAGCCCGTGGAGACTGATGGCTGCTCCAGCTATGGTAGGATCAGTTTATTTGCGCTAAAATATCTATCCATATTAATAAAACGAGTAATGCATCTGATCAAATTTCAGTAACTGTAACGCATTACTAAATTTTTAAACAGTAATTTTGTTACACAGCACATTACTGCAAAAGTAGTGACGTTACTCACAACACTGCTATTAATATATAGGAATTTGTAACCATCCAGATCAAAGTCCATGCCTTTAGCTTCATTTATCCATGTTTCTGATATTGCAATGACGCTGAATGGTTTTGAAAACTGATCTATAAATTCTTTAATATGTCTGAAATGTGCATATAGGCTTCTGCTATTAAAATGGATTGTTGATAGTTTTCCTCTACATCAACCTTTTTTCAATCATTACCTTTTTTTTTTTTTTTTTTTTTTTTTTTTTGAATGCAAAAGATGCAATAGACTTACACAATGGTCCTCTCCGGCATACAACTAGGAACATACCGGTCGCTATGGAGGGTGAGAATATGTATGGGCACATAATCATACCATGTAGGATAACTAAATAGACGGTTATGCTGTTTCATCCCACCTAGCAACAATGCTCTGCACTGTGTGTGTTTATATATTTACATATTTATTCCATCTAGCTACAATGCTCTGCACTGGGTGTGTTTATATTTATATATCTATATATTTATTCCATCTAGCTACAATGCTCCGCACTGTGTTTTTATATATCTACATATTATTCCATCTAGCTACATTGCTCCGCACTGTGTGTGTTTATATACTTGCATATTTATTCCACCTAGCTACAATGCTCCATACTGTGGGTGTTTATATATTTACATATTTATTCCATCTAGCTACAATGCTCTGCACTGTGTGTTCATATATTCATATATTTATTCCATCCAGCTACAATGCTCTGCACTGTGTGTCTGTGTGTGTGTGTGTGTATATATATATTTTATAGTAATATGTACATATGTATATTAGCTGCTCTTGCTTGCTTGTTTTTTCTTGCCTTCTGATTGTTGCTCTGAGTGTTGCTATCCCTGTGCTGTTGCAATCCTGGAATTTCCCCGTTGTGGGACTAATAAAGGCTTATCTTATCTTATCTCTTATCTTAAAACTGTTGTTGTATCGATCTATAGTATAATAGCAACAGGTGTTTAGATTGGAGAAGAAATTATTGTCAGGGTCTATATCATGTTCCAAGTCCTGTGTGCTATGATCAGTGTATTCAAATGTGTGCAGCTCTGGCTGGTTGTGCTTACAAATGGTCTGTTCCATATAGTTATGGTCCTCAGGTGTAGGTGAGTGATTTCTATTAGAAACTGTCATATCTATGTGAGTGGATGATTGTTACCTTTAAAAATTTCATGTTAATGGTTGGTATTTGTCCAGCTCTTCCAAATCCTTGATGAGTAGTGTTTTGGCTTCCTTTGGTGTTCCATTCAACTTTATAAATATTTTGCAGTTTGCTGTCCAAGTGCTCTGAATTTTCCCTTGTTTCTTTAAGTAATGTGCTTTCCTGGCTACGCTGGCATTGTGTTTAGTTAGGTGTTCATTGATAAAGACGTTGGTCCCCTTTAGCTTTCTTTCCTGTTTGAGCAGTGTGGTTTTGTGTTTTGTGTTGACAAATCTAATGATGACTGCAGGTTTGTTTTTGCGGCTCCTTTTGGGAAGGGGGTGGCATGCCTTGATGCTCTTGGCCTCCTCGTCTCTCCCCTTAGACTGCATGAAAGCCACCACCTGTTGCTGTGCGGAGCTAGCATCCAGCTCACCAGGTTCCCCCCTGTTGTCAGCCGTCACTGCTTGGGCATATGACCTTGGTTTTATCTGGAGACCGATGATGATTACATTGTTTATCCGTGTATATTGCTCAAGATCTGTGATCCTGCTCTGTAAGTAAGCAAGCCTCTTGTCCTTTCTGCAGTTTGAGTGTGCAGAACTTTAACCTCTTCCACCAGGGCGAGAATACTTTTCTGCTGCAGCCTGACAGCAGAAACTTCTTTGGCCAGAAAATCAAGTGATTTTTTTTAAATATCCTTTATCTCCTCAATGTGGATCTTCTTCGAACCCATGCTGCCTGTCAGCTGTGTCAGTGTGGTATGGTGTGGTGTTTTTTCAATAAAGTGAAGTTGCCCTCGGGTAGCAATCTCAGATGTCTCCTGTGATTGTGTTCTTGACTGGTCCTGGATGTAGCCTGGTTGTGGCTGTCTGCCACAGGTCCTGAGCAATTCAATTCAATTCAATGCAATTCAATTCAACTTTATTTATATAGCGCCATTTCACAACAACAGTCATCTCATAGCACTTTCAACTGTAGGGGAAACCCCCACAATTGCAGAAAGACCCCAGCAATAAGGCAATCCCCTGTGAGCAAGCACATGGCGATGGTGGAGAGGAAAAACTCCCTTTTAACGGGAAGAAACCTCCAGCAGAACCAGGCTCAGGGAGGGGCAGTCATGTGCTGTGACTGGCTGGGGGGTGAGGGGATAGAGAAGAAGAAGAAAAAAACAGACATGTAGAGAGCAAACAGCATGACGGGGACTCAGTCTATGGGAGAGAACAAACAGATGTTAATGACCAGAAAAATTATTTCATTGAAAGCAGTGAAAGGAGTGAAGCCCAGTGCATTGTTGGAGGTCCCCTGGCTGTCTAAACCTGTTGACAGCATAACTAAGGGAGGGTTCAGGGGCACATGATCCCTCCCTAATTATAGGCTATATCAAAAAATGAAGGTTTTAACCCACTTCTTAAAAAAACAGAGATAGAGTCTGACCCCTGAATCCAGATTAGCAGCTGGTTCCACAGGAGAGGAGCTTGATAACTGAAGCCTCTGCCTGGTTGTAGCTGCTGCTGCAGGTCCTGGGCTTAGCCTGGTTGTAGCTGTCTGCTCAGCAAGCTATGGCTGGAATTTTTACATCCAAGAGAAGCTTTAGCCTGGTGGTAGCTGCTTCTGCCTCTGTGCCCTGGTGGTAGCTGCTGCTGCTGCCTCTGTGTCCTGGTGGTAGCTGCTGCTGATAGCTCTGTGTCCAGGTGACACGTGGTTAGCTTGGTTTTGCTTGGTAGTTGAGCCTGATAGATACTGTAGCTGGAAGCCCAGGAGCTGGAGGCTAGCTGACAAAGCTAGGTGGTGATGATTAGCTTTGTTTTCTTGGCAGTTGAGCTTGGTGGCCTGCTGACAGAACTAGGTGATGGTGGATAGCTTGGCTTTCTTGGCAGTTGAGCTTGGTGGCTAGTTGGAAGCCCAGGAGCTGGTGGCTAGCTGGCAAAGCTAGGTCATGGTGGATAGCTTGGAAGCTAGCTGAACTCCAGGAGCATATTGGCTAGCTGGCAGAGCTAAGTGATGGTGGTTTGCTAGGCTTTCTTGGCAGCATCCACTGCACCACTGTAAGGATATGTGAAGTTCTTCTTTCTCCCCTGGTTACTGCAGTCCAATAGAGTTAGGTCTCAGCCTCAGCAGCACAGGTGAGTCTGGGCAGTGTGGCTGTCATGTGCCAGTTCTGCAAACCTTCTCAGACTGTAGACGAACAGGAAGACACAAGGGCTCACAAACTTTCAAACACCACTGGAAGCGTAATGCAAGAATTCTTTTCAGTTTTGTTTTTTTTTTGTCTGACAAACAAAATTAGTAAAGCCAGTTTAGAAAGCTTGGGATCAGTCCGCCAAAGTCTCTGCCTTTGACTGCCACCTAATCCACATAGCACCGGACCCCCATGATCCCTCCTGCAGGTGGTGAGCCCACTGGAGGGCGGACCCATGTAACTCCTTCAGGCTGAGCTCGGCCGGCTGAGTCCGCCAGGGCTGCCCTTTGTTACCGATCCTGTTCATAATTTTTATGGACAGGATTTCTAGGCGCAGCCAGGAAATGGAGGGTATCATGCTTGGTGACCACAGGATCTCATCTCTGTTGTTTGCAGATGATGTTGTCCTGTTGGCTTCATCCAGTAATGACCTACAGCTCTTGCTGGGACGGTTTGCCGCTGAGTGTGAAGGAGCTGGGATGAGAATCAGCACCTTCAAGTCCGAGTCCATGGTCCTCAGCCGGAAAAAGGTGGATTGTCCTCTCTGGGTTGGGGACATGCTCCTGCCCCAAGTGGAGGAGTTTAAGTATCTTGGGGTCTTGTTCACGAGTGAAGGGAAAATGGTGCGAGAGATTGACAGACGGATTGGAGCAGCATCTGCAGTGATGCGGACGTTGTACCGGTCTGTTGTGGAGAAGAGGGAGCTTAGTTCTAAGGCAAAGATGTTGATTTACCAATCAATCTACGTTCCTACTCTCACCTATGGTCATGAGCTTTGGGTAATGACTGAAAGAACAAGATCGCGGATACAAGCGGCTGAAATGAGCTGTCTCCATAGGATTGCTGGACTCACCCTCAGAGATAGGGTGAGGAGCTCAGTCATCCGAAAGAGGCTCAGAGTAGAACTGCTGCTCCTCCACATTGAAAGGAGTCAGTTGAGGTTGTATGGGCATCTGATTAGGATGCCTCCTGGACGCCTCCCACTTGAGGTGTTTCAGGCATGTCCCACTGGGAGGAGACCCCGGGACAGACCCAGGACTCACTGGAGAGACTATGTCTCCCAGCTGTTCTGGGAACACCTCAGTATCCTCTCTGAAGAGCTGGAGCAGGTGGCTGCACGGTGGCGCAGTGGTTAGTACTGCGGCAGCACAGTTTACCCTTGGCCGGGGGATTGTGGGGATCGTGGGATCGTGGGTTCGATCCCAGCCCCCGACCAACAGTGATCTGTGTGGAGTTTGCATGTTCTCCCCGTGTTGCGTGGGTTTACTCCGGGATTTCTCCGGTTTCCTCCCACATGCCAAAGACATGCATGTTAGGTTAATTGGCTGTTCTAAATTGTCCTTAGATATCTGTTTCCTATAGGCCCTTAGAATAGAGGGTTAGTATTAATGAAAGCGCTTTGAGTGGTCTTTGTGACTAGAAAAGCGCTATATAAGTGCAGGTTAGTTAGTTAGTTAGTGGCTGGGGAGGGGGAAGTCTAGGTTTCTCTGCTTGAACTGCTGCCTCTGCGACCCGGACCTCCGGAAAAGCGGTAGAAGATGGATTGATGGATGGATGGACAAACGAAATTAAAAATAAAACAAAAACAAACAAACAAACAAAAAAAACCCTTCATTGCATTAAGCAGGTCCAAGAGAATTTTAACCATGGTTAAAACCACGTAGCATGTTAGCATGAAAGTGCCAGCATCTGTAAGGGAAAAAAATCTAAGCACTGTTTGAGTTCAAAAACACATTCAAACAAATGCACAAGTACAAATGCTGACGATGCCATAGGGCATGCATATAAGGGTACGCTTCACATAGGGTTAATGCAGGGGGTGGGGTGTGTGTGCAATTTTTAGACAAATCAATGCACTTGATGACCTTGAGCTGTGGGATATTGTGATGGGCATTTCTGACTTGGAAAAAGTATAGATCAAATGATGAGTCAAATAATTTAAAAGAATCAACACATTATTTTATAACAAAAGTTGCAGCCCGATTAGTCACCATAAACTCTTTATGACATCTTAAGCCTTACAACAAAACTACTAAAGACTCTGAAGGCAAAATAACTTATCTGTAGATTACAGATGTTAAATGCAGTTTTCAGGACCGTTTACTTTGAAAACAAGTTAAAAAGAAAAAAAACTTTAGACAGTGGTGTGAAAAAGTGTTTGCCCCTTCCTGATTTCTCATTTTTTGTATGTTTGTTAGACTTAAATGTTTCAGATTATCAAACAAATTGAAATATTAGACAAAGATAACACAAGTAAACACAAAATGCAGTTTTCAATTGAAGGTGTTTATTATTAAAGGAAAAAAAATCCAAACCTGCGGCCCTGTGTGAAAAAGTGATTGACCCCCTGTTTAAACATAAATTAACTGTGGTTTTTCACATCTTTGAAAGCTGAGTTAAATTGTCTAGCCATTTCTAAAGCTTTGGGACTCCAGCGAACCACAGTGAGAGCCATTATTCACAGATGGCGAAAACATGGAACAGTGGTGAACCTTCCCAGGAGTGGCCGGCCAACCAAAATTACCCCAAGAGCACAGTGACAACTCATCCAAGAGGTCACAAAAGACCCCACAACAACATTCAAAGAACTGCAGGCCTCACTTCCCTCAGTTAAGGTCAGTGTTCATGACTCAACCATAAGAAAGAGACTGGGCAAAAATGGCCTGCATGGCAGAGTTCCAAGATGAAAACCACTGCTGAGCAAAACGAACATAAAGGCTGGTTTCAGTTTTGCCAGAAAACATCTTGATGATCCCCAAGACTTTTGGGAAAATACCCCATGGACTGATGGGACAAAAGCTGAACTTTTTGTAAGGTGTGTGTCCCATTACCTCTGGCGCAAAAGTAACAGCATTTCAGAAAAGGAACATCATACAAACAGTAAAATATGGTGGTGGTAGTGTGATGGTCTGGGGCTGTTTTGCTGCTTCAGGACCTGGAAAACTTGCTGTAGGAAATCCATCCATCCATCTTCTTCTGCTTAATCCTTTTCGGGTCGCGGGGGGAGGGGGGAGCTGGAGCCTATCCCAGCATCTTTGGGTGAGAGGCAGGGTACACCCTGGACAGATCAACAGTCCATCGCAGGGCCAACACAGAGAGACAGACAACCTTTCACTCTCACAGTCATACCTAAGGACAATTTAGAATCCCCAGTTTTGATGCCAATTAACCTAACTTGCATGTTTTTGGCATGTGGGAGGAAACCGGAGGAATCCCAGAGTAAACCCACACAGACACGGGGAGAACATGCAAACTCCACACAGATCACTGTTGGTCGGGGGCTGGGATTGAACCCAGGATCCCCCGGCCAAGGGTGAGTTACTGTGCTGCCGCAGTGCTAAAAAGTCCGCCACTGGGCTGCCCACTGTGGGAAATGGAACCATGAATTCTACTGTCTAGCAAAAAATCCTGAAGGAGAATGTCCGGCCATCTGTTTGTGACCTCAATCTGAAGTGCACTTGGGTTATGCAGCAGGACAATGATTGATTGCAGTTGTTGCTGCAAAGGGTGGCCCAGACAGTTATTAGGTTAAGGGGGAAATAACTTCTTTTTTTTTTTCACAGGGCCATGTAGGTTTGGATTTTTTTTCCCTTAATCATAAACACCCCAATTTAAAAACTGTATTTTGTGTTTACTTGTGTTATCTTTGTCTAATTTTTAAATATGTTTGATGATCTGAAACAATTAAGTGTGACAAACATACCAAAAAAAAATGAGAAATCAGGAAGGGGGCAAACACTTTTTCACACCACTGTATATCTCCATATAAACATAACCACCAGCTGTTTGTGCAGTAATAAATAATTAGCTGTATACATCATAACTGTCTTGTGTACAACATTATTATTTTACTTACTTAACTCAGAAATCACTTGACCACGGGTTCTCATCTCTTGCATGGTTATGTCACAATATCCAAAGAGTGTACCTGATATGGTTTCACTCACCACTTGACCATAAAAGAAGTCAACAGTGACATTTTTTAACCAACATTTTCCAGTGGTGGTGTATGATGGGGGAGGAATCAAGAACACCCGACACAGTTGGCGGAGTTTAAGATCCATGGGTCTCTCTCCAAAAACACAGGCCTTGTGAACTGATGTTGAAATGGAGGTACAGGTTACCGCTGGGTGCTGGGACACTGAAACTATATTTACATGTACTTATATTCACTTTTACTTACTTTCATCTGCTCATATAACCCCCTAGATGTGTATACTGGTGACAGAATGAAGTGCACCCTGACAGGCTGACAGATGAGGTCAGGCAGGATCCAAAAAGTTCAATTTTGGTCTCATCTGACCAGACTATATACTTCCAGTATTTTACTGGCTTGTCCAAATGTTCTGCAGCAAACTTTAAACTTCAGCATGCTTTTTCTTCAGCACTGGAGTCTTGCAAGATGAGCGGGCATAGAGCCCATGTCAGTTGAACTCATTACTTGTTGTTTTCTTTGAAAGAGCAGTACCTGCTAACTCCAGGTCTTTCTGGAGCTCTCCATGGGTGGTCTTTGGCTCTTGGATAACTCTTCCGATAATTCTTTTGACTCTTCTGTCAGAAATCTTTTGAGGAGCTCCTGGTAGTGGCCTGTTTATGGTAAAATGATATGCTTTCAACTTCCAAATGATGGCCTAACAGTGCTCACTGGAACATTCACCAGTTTAGAAATGTGCGTGTAACCAGTGCCATCATTATGCTTTTCAACAATAAGGTTGCAAAGATCTAGAGAGTTCTTTACTTCTACCCATCATGAGTTCTTTGTGGTGTGACAAGCTGATATTCACAGACCTTTTGAAATGCTATCAGTCAGGACTTAACCAGCTGAAATTAATTTGCACTGATGGGGGATGGGATGGTTTCCTAAATTCTGATGGATTTCAGCAGGTAATGAATGTATGTGAATGCATGACCAGCGAAAGGCTAAAGGTGGTCTCTTAGTCCATGAGCAATTAGCCCACAAGCTAACACTGGTACCAGGATGTAAGTGCGGCTTCAATTGTTATCTTCTTCAGATCTCAGTCACCCTAATAGCCATCCCTGTTATCACCTGATTCTGCTGTGTGCAGCACATCACTCTGGCCCACATCTAATCCTTTCATCCTAACTTATAAAACCCTTAATGGTATGGCTCCTTTTTACCTGCAAGAACTCATAGTTCCCAATCATCCAACCAGAGCTCTGCGGTCCCAAAAATCCAAACTACTGGTTTTCCCCAAGGTCTCCAAAAGTAGATTGGGAGGTAGAGCTTTAAGTTATCAAGCCCCCTCCTGTGGAACCATCTTCCCAGTTCAGTTTGGGAGGCAGACACTCTCTCTTGTCGGTAAAATTACATGGTTGCTCTGTCTTTTTCACACTTCTTTATCTGCTTGCTTCACACGGTACACTGCAGAGTTTAGTTTACACCCTATAATTCATTTGCTGAAATCAGTTAGAATCAGTTCTGCACTCAGCAGAGCTGCCACATATGTGGAAATGTATTATTGATGCAATGAGGTAAAACACCTCCCTCTTGCATGAGGGAGTGGTTAAGCTTATAAAAACTATAGGGTGGGGCTTATATTATTCATATATCCATACCTACATATGTATAGACATAAGAGGAATGTTTAGAGATTGCATATGTAGAATGACCTCACGTCTCAGAGCAGGACAAGAGGTCTCGACCACCGGCGAAGATCAACGAGCAGACGGAGACGCAGCGGTGGAGACCTGAACGAACTTCCTGACCCCCCAGGGTCAGGTGGAGGAGAGAGAGGACAATAGAGAGGGATTACGCTGATGCGGGATGTCGGCTTTGATATGCAATGTCTTTTGTTGTGTGTGGGTATAAGTATGAAGGTCTGACTGCGCTCAGCCTCTTCATTCTGCTTCTGCATCGAGATGAGACATGTTAGGGACTGGAAGCTGATAATAAAACTTGATTTATAAAATCACTTCGCTTCCTCATTTCAAGCTCCCTACATAGGGCTCAATTTTGGGGTAACACACTCTCTTGGGGAATTGCCTAAAGAGTGGTGTTCCAGCGCTGCTTGTATCCATATCTCACTTTCAGTAAAAAAAGGAAAATATAGTTCATCTCTCAGCCTGGTTATTTGGCCGTCGTATCAAAGAACTGGGGTTTAAGGTAATTTAGACTGAACAATTTGGTGTTTCTGCCCGGTTACGAGGCTAAATTTTAGTTTTTGTTTTGTAAACGGTGTGAGGATTTTTTCTCTACAGACTGGTGGCCTCAACATGATAAGAGGTGAGCAGAAAACCTTTTTCAATAAATTTCTGCCTGTCCCTTCGGGGACAGCCCTTTCTGTAGAGATTAAATATTCATGCATGTGTGATTTTATTTGTGGAATGAAACTGAGATATGGTCTTGAATTTATATGTTGTTTTAAGAAATATATTTACTGAGTTTGATGAGGAAATCTCCAAATGGTTTTGACCCCGAGGGATAAGTCAGACGCGTTAAAACTGTCCCTGAAAGTCCAGTGGACATATAAATAAAGACAAAAAAAATCCTATAGGGTCACCGGGAATGTTGGAGAGAGCTTGGGCAAGAGGTTTAAACCCAGAGGTGGACATATAAAAAAGACAAAAAAAATCCTGTAGGGCCACCGAAAAAGAAGTGTTGCTCCGTTGAGCATTGCATAGTCTGGGTAAAAGGTTTAAATCCCAAGGTGGACATAAGAAAAAGACAAAAAAATCCTATATGGCCACCTAAAAAGTTCAAGCGGACATAAGAAAAAGACAAAAAAATATCCTATAGGGCCGCTGACAAAAGAAGTGATACCCGGCTGATGCATAGCTTGGCCAAAAGGTTATAATCCCTTGAAATCATTGCTTGATTTCAAAAAGGAGAAGGTTGGAACCCCTCGCATATTTAGCTCAGACCAAAAGGTTTTAACTCCTAGAGAAATTGCAACAAGTGCGTTTCTAAAAAATAGTTGGTCTTACCGCATTAGATAGGGACCTACTCTGTGTGAAATAAATGCATAAGTTTTTAGTTACCCAATTGGGATGATCGGTTCATAGGTGATATATAATAATATAACTAAACTAATTATAGTAAAAAACACGGTGATGTGTGAAGCAATATTGTCGTGAGGAAGTGGAAATAAACAAAATCATAATAATAATTTCATTCTATATCTATAAGATATTGATATTAGACTAACATTTAAAGACGGTTGGATTAAAAGGGCAACAAAACTGGATACTGATAAAAGACAATGGTAAAATGGATAATGGTAAACGCAGCTCTGAATATCCATTGGGTAGTCTAGGTTATGCTATAAATAAAATGGAGGAAGTACTGAAAACCACTTTGACAATGAAGAGTGAAAACAGCTTAAAATATGGGTAAAAAGGTTCCAAATAGATGGCTTGTTTGGCAAGTGGGCCCCCAACAGATAGTTTAGACAAAGCCGTTTATGTGGATTATTGCAGTTTGGGTAGTTTTGTCTTTCTGGAAGGTTGCTGCTTTGACCTTGTGGAAATGTGTGTGTGTGTGTGTGTGTGTGTGTGTGTGTGTGTGTGTGTGTGTGTGTGTGTGTGTGTGTGTGTGTGGTTGTTTTAGAAAAAAAGGGAGAATAAAAAAACAGGCTGTGTGGGTGCTGATCTGTGACAGGGGAATGAAAAGAGAAGTTATCTAGATATAGGTATTTTTGCAAAGTTTTGGGGTTTTACTTTTTCAATCTAACTTTGCAGGTTTTTAACTAATGTTGCGTACATGATATTTACATATTTTTTAAAGCAATTTTTGACGTATTACTGACCCTTTTTCTTTGATTGAAGCATAACAGTGCACTTTACAGGAAAAAAAAGGACCCACGACGTGACAATGTGACCACATGCACATCAAACATGAAGTTAAGTATAAATGTTTACACCTTAATCAATGTTACCAGCTTGACAATGATGAAATTAATTGAATATTATAATATCATGATGTCACTTAATAATGCCTAACCACTGAAGGCTTTATGTACAGTATACCCGACATTACATGATTTAAAGCATAGAGGTTCAAAAGAGATTGATAATTAATGTGTTTGTGCATATGATTTGCCAGAAACTACGGATTATCAAACAGAGGTCTTGATAATTGTATGTTATATTGTTGCTTTGTTTAAATAATACTATATTCACCTTTTAATAAATGACATATGCAATCTTATTTACATTTCGACCTTAGGCCTGACTTTTTCCCTCCTGGAGAAAATAGCAAGATGATGATGAAGTTTTTATTATTGGGAGATGGTAAATTTATGAACACAAAAGACAGAAATACTACAAGAATTTTGATAGATACTGAGACTGATTAGTGGGTTTTGTCAGTCTGACCTAGATAAGAATAAACAGAATCAGCCTTCAAAAAAACACAGGCCACAGACTGTGGCTCTGTGTCATAATTCTTGAAAAAAGAGATTAGGTTTATATCTACAGTTATTCATTCTAAAATGCAACACTGGTCTAAGGCTTTTAATATAGGATATTGTTTTTTTTGAATATAATCTTAAAATAAGTGATTACTCATATCAATTGGTAAAACTTCCTTGTGGTAACGTATCGTCACTTCCTGTTTTTCTGTCTGCCTGTGTGGTTTGCTTTGTGGTTTGCTCTCTAGCCACTAGCTATGGCTACTAGCTCTCTTTCCTCTCCTCCTCTGGTGTGCTCTCTCTGTCAGATGTTTAGCTACACCTCTGCCTCTTTTAGCGATAACGGTAAATGTAATAAATGTTGTCTTTTTGAGGCGCTCGAGGCGAGGTTGTCTGATTTGGAATCCCGGCTCCGCTGCATTGAAACACCGTCTGCGCCAGTTAATCTTGACGGACGCCCATTAGCTGCAGCGGAGCTAGCTAGCTTAGGTCCCACTGTCAGCGGTCCCTCGGCTCTCCTCAGCAGCGAGGAGACTGGGTGGGTGACGGTGAGAAGGAAGCCTAGTCGCAAAGCCCCGGTACACCACCAACCTGTTCACGTTTCTAATCGTTTTTCCCCACTCAGCGACACACCCGCTGAGGAAAAAACTCTGATCATTGGCGACTCTGTAGTCAGAAACGTGAACCTAGAGACTCCAGCGGCCATAGTCCAATGCATTCCTGGGGCCAGAGCAGGCGACATCGAGTCAAATTTGAAAATGCTGGCTAAAAGTAACTGTAAATATTCCACAATTGTTATTCACGCCGGCATTAATGACATCCATCTCCGGCAGTCGGAAGTCACGAAACATAATATAGAATCGGTGTGTGACTTTGCCAAAACAATGTCTGCCACTGTAGTATTCTCTGGGCCCCTCCCCAATCTGACCAGTGATGACATGTTTAGCCGCTCGTCATCCTTGAACCGCTGGCTGTCTGTGTGGTGTCCTGCAAATGACGTGGGCTACATTGACAATTGGAGCTCTTTTTGGGGAAAACCTGGTCTTATGAGACGAGACAGCATTCATCCCACTTTGGATGGTGCTTCTCATTTATCTAACAATCTGGCATCTTTTTTATCCAAATTTCCAAAACCATGACTACTCAGAGTTGGGACCAGGAAGCAGAATCGCAGTCTTACACGCCTCTCTGCAGCTCCTCTTCATCCGCCACCCCTCAGCTTAGCCCCTGTCTTCCCCATCAGAGAATCGTTGTCTGCTCCTTCCAAAGTGAATAAAAATATAATGTATAAGCATCCCAAAGTGATAAAGCAAAATATTGGTAAAACTCAAATTAAACATAAAGCCTCTAAATTGAATGATTTGGCCTCTGTTCCTCCTCATAATTTAAAAATTAAATGTGGTTTATTAAATATTAGGTCTCTAACTCCCAAGTCTCTGTTAGTCCATGATTTGTTAATTGATCATCAGATTGATTTAATTCCCCTTACAGAGACTTGGTTAGGACAAGAGGATTATGTTGGTTTAAATGAATCAACTCCCTCTGGTTATTTAAACTGTCAAAATCCCAGAAGTTCTGGTCGTGGAGGAGGAGTAGCAACAATTTACGATTCCAAATTACTAGTTAATGTAAAGCAAAAAACATGTTATAATTCCTTTGAGGGCCTGGTCCTCAGTATTGGGCACTTTAGCAATATTAGGCATATATGGCAATATATGGCATTTCTCCACACACAACCTGACATTTGCATCACACTGCATTCAACCCCCTACGTCCCTGACTCCCTCCTGCTATCTCGCCAGGAACCTCCTGCGTATTGTTCTCCCATGTTTATCCACTGTCTCTTGTCTGAGATGCTAAATAATCTGGCTCCCCCAAGGTGCTAAAATCTCATCTATTTCCTTAAGTTTTTTTTTTTTTTTTTTTTTTTTTTTTTTTCTCTCTCGGCGCCACACGAGTCGGCTGCCTTTTGCAACAGCGGCTCGATTCCGAGTCTTTTTCCCTTCCTCTCTCTTTTGATCCGTCTTTTTTTTTCACCCCACTTATATCACGGACACACAGATCGTCCTAAATGTCTCCTGAGCCGGTGGACGGAGGCACTGTCTATAGCAGGATACGATACAGCAGAGAACAGCTGCTAGCATTCAACCGCCACCCGGTCCCATTGGAAAAACTCGACATACCGAGTGAACTGAGGCGAAAACGCCGCGGCTGCCGGGCTGGAGTAAGGCGGAGGACAAAAAATATAAGGTACAGACCCTCCCTTCCATCTGTTGTCATGGGAAATGTACGGTCGATACTGGGAAAGTTAGATGAGCTAGCGGCTATCTCCCGTTATGATAGCACATACCGGGAGTGCTCTCTCCTTTTGTTTACTGAGACGTGGCTAACTGAACTAGCAGCAGATGCTAACATTGAGCTGGAGGGTTTTCACATGATACGAGCTGACCGAACACCAGACAGTGGCAAGGCTAGGGGCGGTGGAGTGATCATGTATGTTAACAACAACTGGTGCAGACCGGGACATATCACTGTTAAACAACGACACTGCAGCAAAGACATTGAGTTGCTAGCTGTTAGCATGAGGCCTACATATCTCCCGAGAGAACACTCACACGTGATCTGCATTGTTGTTTATGCAAATCCGACGGCGAACGCTGGGACAGCACGTGACGTCATCCATTCAGTAACCAGCAGGCTGCAGACAGAACACCCAGATGCTCTTCTCCTCATCTCAGGCGATTTCAACCATGTTTCACTGTCTCCCATTCTACCCACGTTCACCCAGTATGTCACATGCCACACTAGAGACAATAAAACACTGGATTTATTCTACGCAAACACTAAGGAGGCGTACACCTCATCACAACTACCCCCACTCGGGAGATCGGATCACAACTTGGTTCATCTCCGGCCGGTGTACAAACCCCTAGTGCACAGACAACCTCCGGCCATGCACACTGTGGAGTTATGGTCTGAGGAGACAATGGACACCCTAAAGGGCTGTTTTGAAGCCACCGCCTGGAAGCAGCTCTGCGATCCACATGGTGAGGACATCGATGGCCTCATTCACACCTTCACGGGCTACCTCAGCTTCTGTGTGGACAAATCCGTTCCCACCAAGACCATACGGCGTCACTCAAACAACAAACCCTGGATCAACCCTGAGATAAAAACACTTCTGAGAGAGAAGAAGAGGATCTTCAGGTCGGGGAACAGGGAGATGCTGAAGTCCGTACAGAGGGAGCTGAGGAGAAAGATCAGAGAAGGCAAGGACAGCTTCAGGAAGAAGATGGAGGACAAGCTGCAACAGAGCGACATCAGCGGGGTCTGGAGAAACCTCAAAACCATCTCGGGGCTCCAGAATACCTCCCCCCAGGCCACAGGGGGCAGGGAGTGGGCGAACAACCTGAATCTGTTTTTCAATAGATTTGACCAACCGCCCTCCCCCCTGACTGCACAACAACCACTGCTGCCTCTAAAGAAATCAAGTCCTGCTGCCCACTCCCCACTCTACCAACACCCCCCCACTCCCAACACACAGCCCCCCATCCTGACCCTGACCAGGACCCAGGTGAGGACGGAGCTGAGGAAGATCAAGGCGAGGAAGGCGCCGGGACCGGACGGCATCAGCGCAAAGCTCCTCAAGTCCTGTGCAGACCAGCTGTGTGGGATTGTGACGTATATCTTCAACATGAGCCTGAAACTGGGGAGGGTACCACAGCTGTGGAAAACATCTTGTGTGGTACCTGTACCAAAAACTTCCCACCCCAAAGACCTGAACAGCTACAGACCGGTGGCCTTGACGTCCCACTTGATGAAGACCCTGGAGAGACTGCTCCTTGCTCACCTCCGCCCCCTGGTGGAACCAGCGATGGATCCACTCCAGTTCGCCTACCAGCATGGCATTGGGGTGGAGGATGCGGTGATCTTCCTCCTTCACCGTTCTCTGTCCCACCTGGAGAAGCCCGGGAATATGGTGAGGATCATGTTCTTTGACTTCTCCAGTGCTTTCAACACCATCCAACCGATGATCCTGAAGGACAAGCTGCTGCGCGCAGGGGTGGACCAGCACCTGTCATCATGGATCCTGGACTACCTCACGAACCGGCCTCAGTTTGTGAGAACCCGGGACTGTGTGTCCGACACGATCATCAGTAGCACGGGGGCCCCCCAGGGAACGGTGCTGGCTCCCTTCCTGTTCACTCTTTATACTGCGGACTTCTCACACAACACAACACACTGCCATCTACAGAAGTTCTCTGATGACTCTGCGATCGTTGGCCTCATCTCCAATGGAGATGAAGCTGAGTACAGAGGGCTTATCCAGGACTTCGTGGACTGGTGCCATCGGAACTGCCTCCAGATCAACGCGAGGAAAACTAAGGAGCTGGTGGTGGACTGCCGCAGGCATGGGCAGCCCCTCACAGTACCAGTAAATATACAGGGAACAGACATCGAGATGGTGACATCCTATAAGTACCTGGGTATTCATCTGAACAATAAACTAGACTGGTCACACAATACTGATGCACTCTACAAGAAGGGACAGCGCAGGCTGTTCCTGCTGAGGAGACTCAGGTCTTTTGGTGTACAAGGGGCGCTGCTGAAGTCATTCTATGACACGGTGGTGGCATCAGCCATCACTTTTGGAGTGGTCTGCTGGGGCAGTGGCATTACTGCAGCCGATAGGAAGAGACTGAACAAACTGATTAAGAAAGCTAGCTCTGTCCTGGGGCAGCGCCTTGATCCGATGGAGGAGATAGGAGAGAGAAGGACGGTGGCTAAACTGTCATCTCTGCTGGAGTCCGAGTTCCACCCTATGCAGGTCATACTGAATGCACTGAGGAGCTCATTTAGCAGCAGACTACATCATCCCAGGTGCACAACCGAGAGGTTTCGTAGGTCCTTCCTACCAACGGCTGTCAGACTGTACAACCTAAGCAGGGCTGCTCGCAGAGATAGCAAAAAGACGTAACAAACTAATAGTTTTTTGAATGCAAAAGATGCAATAGACTTACACAATGGTCCTCTCCGGCATACAACTAGGAACATACCGGTCGCTATGGAGGGTGAGAATATGTATGGGCACATAATCATACCATGTAGGATAACTAAGTAGACGGTTATGCTGTTTCATTCCATCTAGCAACAATGCTCTGCACTGTGTGTGTTTAATATATTTGCATATTTATTCCATCTAGCTACAATGCTCCGTACTGTGGGTGTTTATATATTTATATATCTACATATTATTCCATCTAGCTACATTGCTCCGCACTGTGTGTGTTTATATACTTGCATATTTATTCCACCTAGCTGCAATGCTCCGTACTGTGGGTGTTTATATATTTACATATTTATTCCATCTAGCTACAATGCTCTGCACTGTGTGTTCATATATTCATATATTTATTCCATCCAGCTACAATGCTCTGCACTGTGTGTCTGTGTGTGTGTGTATATATATATATTTTATAGTAATACGTACATATGTTTATTAGCTGCTCTTGCTTGCTTGTTTTTTTTCTTGCCTTCTGATTGTTGCTCTGAGTGTTGCTATCCCTGTGCTGTTGCAATCCTGGAATTTCCCCGTTGTGGGACTAATAAAGGCTTATCTTATCTTATCTTATCTTATCTTAGGTTAAACCCAATTTTATTTGCCATAGTTTATTGTCCCCCATCAACCTACTCAGAATTTTTATCCGAATTTGCTGATTTCTTAGCTGATTTAGTGCTGAAATCTGATAGAATAATTATAGTAGGGGACTTTAATATACATGTGGATGTAGATAGTGACTGCCTTAATGTGGCATTCAATTCAATATTAGACTCGATTGGGTTTTCTCAGAAAGTAGGAAATTCTACTCATTACCTCCACCATACATTGGACCTTGTTTTGACATATGGCATAGAAATAGAAAATCTTGTAGTGTCTCCTCATAACCCTGTACTGTCAGACCATTGTCTGTTAACCTTTGATTTTACTATTTCTGACTATTTGGCTCCTAAAGAAAAATATTATTACAGTAGATGCCTCTCAGATGATGCTGTTTCCAAATTTATGCAGATTGTTTCCTCTATGCCATGTGTCAACACAACAGAAATAAGCTATAGACAGCTTGCTCCTTCTGTAATTGATAACATGGTGGATAGTGTTTCAGCTTCTCTGCATCAGACTCTAGACTTGGTGGCCCCCTTAAAAAAGAAAAAGTCTAATCAGAGATTTCTAACTCCTTGGTTCAACACAGAAACTCATACCTTAAAACAGAAGACTAGTCAATTAGAAAGAAAATGGTGCTCTACTAATTTAGATGAAATCTATTTAGCTTGGAGAAATCATCTTTTAATTTATAAAAAAATCTCTTAGAAAAGCTAGAACGAGTTATTACTCTGCATTAATAGAAGAGAACAAGAATAATCCCAGGTTTCTTTTCAGTACTGTAGCCAGGTTGACAAAGAGTCAGGACTCTGTCAATCCTAGCATTCCCTTAGAGCTTACTAGTCAGGACTTTATGAACTTTTTCAATAATAAAATTTCATCCATCAGAGATAAAATCAATCAGATTCTTCCCACAGTTAACTTAAATACTGTAACTACTACAACTCCTTCTATTGATCTCTGTCTTGATGAGTTTACTCCAATCGACCTTTGTGAGTTAGACAAAATAGTTTCCTCATCCGAACCTTCAACTTGTCTTTTAGACCCTATTCCTACCAGGTTATTTAAAGAAGTCTTCCCACTTATTGGTAGCTTTATTCTTCATATAATTAATTCTTCATTAACTTTAGGCCATGTACCGCAGGCTTTTAAAACGGCTGTAATTAAACCCTTATTCAAAATGCCAACGCTAGATCCAGGAGCTTTAGCTAACTATAGACCATTCTCTAATCTCCCTTTCATTTCAAAAATCTTAGAAAGAGTTGTTGCTACGCAATTATTTGACCACCTGCAGGGAAATGGTTTACTTGAAGAGTTTCAATCTGGGTTTAGAATCCATCATAGTACTGAAACAGCCTTAGCGAAGGTCACTAACGACCTCCTCATTGCATCTGATAATGGACTAGTTTCTGTACTTGTCCTTTTAGACCTTAGTGCAGCTTTTGATACTATCGATCATAATATTCTACTTGATAGATTAGAACACTATGTTTGACTTAATGGAACTTTGTTGCAGTGGTTTAGATCTTATTTATCTGATAGTTTCCAGTTTGTTTATGTAAACAATGAGTTTTCTTTCAACTCAAAGCTTAGTCATGGAGTTCCACAGGGATCTGTGCTAGGCCCTACTCTTTTTAGTTTATATATGCTTCCGTTAGGCAACATTATTAGAAAGCACTGTATATATTTTCATTGTTATGCAGATGACACACAATTATACCTGTCAATGAAGCCAGATGATAGTAATCAATTAGCCACGTTAGAAGCCTGTCTTAAGGAAATCAAAGCTTGGATGACTTGTAATTTCCTGCTATTAAATTCAGATAAGACTGAAGTCATTCTTGTTGGTCCAAAAAACCTTAGAAATTCCTTTCCAAATCAAACTTTCAGTTTGGATGCGGTTACTCTTTCTCTTAATAGCTCTGTGAGGAACCTTGGAGTTATTTTTGATCAGGATTTGTCCTTCAATTCACATATTAAATTTGTTTCTAAGACTGCCTTCTATCATTTGCATAATATTGCCAAGATTAGGAGCATCTTGTCTCAGAGTGATACTGAGAAACTGATCCACGCTTTTGTTAGCTCTAGATTAGATTATTGTAATTCTTTATTATCAGGCTGTCCTAAAACATCTTTAAAAAGTCTTCAGCTGATCCAAAATGCTGCAGCAAAAGTTTTAACAGGTACTAGAAAGAGAGATCATATCTCTCCGGTTCTGGCCTCCCTTCATTGGCTTCCCATAGAGTTTAGAATTAAGTTTAAAATCCTTCTTCTTACTTACAAAGCTCTAAACAATCAGGCTCCTTTTTATTTAAAAGATCTGATACTACCGTATTATCCTAACAGAGCACTACGCTCCCAAAATGCAGGATTACTTGTAATACCTAGAATCTCCAAAAGCACAATGGGAGGCAGAGCCTTCAGTTATCAAGCTCCTCTCCTGTGGAATCAGCTGCCAATCTGGATTCGGGAGTCAGACTCGATCTCTGTTTTTAAGAATAGGGCTAAAACCTACCTTTTTGATATAGCCTACAATTAGGGAGGGATCATGTGTTTCTGAACCCTCCCTTAGTTATGCTGCTAATAGGTTTAGTCAGCCGGGGGACCTCCAGTAATACACTGGGCCTCACTCCTTTCCTCACTCTCTATGAAATGTTTTTTTTTTTTTTTTGCTGGTCATTAACATTTGTTTGTTCTCTCCCATAGATTGAGTCCCCATCGTGCTGTTTGCTCTCTACATGTCTGTTCTTTTCTTCTTCTCTATCCCCTCACCCCCCAGCCAGTCGCAGCAGATGACTGCCCCTCCCTGAGCCTGGTTCTGCTGGAGGTTTCTTCCTGTTAAAAGAGAGTTTTTCCTCTCCACCGTTGCCAAGTGCTTGCTCATAGGGGATCGCCTGATTGCTGGGGTCTTTCTGCAACTGTGGGGGTTCCCCCCCTACAGTTGATAGTGCTATGAGATGACTGTTGTTGTGAAATGGCGCTATATAAATAGAGTTGAATTGAATTGAATTAAAACCTTAATTGATTCATAGAATATTTAGTGAATACTTGTTGGAAGTAGTGAACTCGCATTCAAATTGTGGAAGCTTTAGGTGCGATTTAAAGGTTTTTTTTTTTCTTTTCTGCTATTCGTTATTCTTTGTTTTTCAAAAAGAAGAGAAAAAGCATTCATTTTTTTATTTTTTTATTATTTTTTTTTTAGCTTTCACCAGGAATTAGATTTGCCAAATTAATAAGAAATCATACTATCATCATTACCTTTTAATTTAATAAATCTTTGGTGACATATGCAATGTGTAATAAAATAATAAAACAATAATTGACATTCATTGACTGAAAGGGGTGACATTGACATTGACTGACCCAGGAGAAGGGACCCCTAAATTGATAAGCATTTTTTGAAGCTAAGTATGACTTTGCATGACATTGTAAATGACATAAAGCATAACAATTTAAATGACTCTGACTTTACAAATGTAATGTTTATATGATTTTGCACTGCAGGATACAATTGATGTTACCACATAATGGTGTGACATCATATTTCAGAAATTTGACAGTAAAAAGGAATGTATTTTCTTGATGCTCAGCCGTGGCTAAGCTGGGCCTTGGGACTACATTCCACCCCATAATTTACCAAGGAATGTATAAAATGAGGCATTCTTTGTACAGAATTAAACCAAATCCTAATTAGGCAATATGCCCACCTTTCCATTGACTGAAAGAGTGTCACACAATCTTTATTCATTTATACAAATTCAACCTATCTGTGTTCAATTGGACAAACTGACCTTATTTATCAATGCTAAAGTCATCAAATCTGCACAGACAGCTATTTTGTTTTTCTTAAATGGAATTTGTAAATTAGTTCAAGAGACGTCATAAAAGAAGCCATGATTATTGAAATCTCATTTTGAAGGAGCTGTACTACCCACAAATTTTCATCTAAATTAAAAGTGGTAACACACTTCCTTTCAATAAAAGAATCAAGCAAATACCCTGTAACTTTGCTGCATGTGTGTCTCCATACATCAAACAGAAGGTATCAAAGAAATTAATTAGCAAAAATAATTAGCAATCCTCAGATAAATAGATAATACATAAAAAATATCAATAGATGATCAATCATGAAGAGAAAAGTACAAATGAAACCGTTTGATAATGGAATCACAACATTCAATTGGAGAAGTTAAAAGTTACATCAATAAATTTCCAGATATTTAAGGAAATATTTGTAGATTATTGTAAAGGAAATATCATGTCTATAAGGAACAAGGTAAACTGATATAGAAGAAAACCATGCAAATCTATGAGAAAAGTTCCAAATGTCTAAGGAAAGTCCAACTTGTGCTGAATTTATATTTACTGTGGGACTAGATTTAGAATCTACTACAAAGACAATACAGATTTTTACATTTATTAAAATTGCTTTACAAAAATTAAGTGGGTATTGGCATGAGTCCCACTGTATCAAATGCACAGTGCATCCAGGAACTTGGGCATTGGCAGAAGTCCGTGATTCATTACCTTTGTAATGCTAAAATTCTAATAAGATGCAAAAAGATGCAAAAAGACATAGGATAACATAAATATACACTTCATAATTTTTTTTTAAATTTAAAAGGGCTCTCAGAAAACAGGAGAAAATACAGTCAACATGGACAAATAAATGTAAGGTAATGATTAGAGAAATGGAGGAATTAGATAAATTTAAACCTTAGTTCTGATGTACGAATAATAGTGCAGTAAGATTATGAGTGGAGATTTTATGTTCTTTTTTCCTTAGTGTTTCTTCTTTCTTTTTTCCTTTTCCTCATTTAATAATGGAAGTATATTTGGGTAAATTGAAGTTGAAACCTTTGTCAATACTGAACAGCAACCACAAGACATTTTAGGAGATATTGACCCAGACAATAACTATTTTAATCATATTAACAATAAGTGTGCTTATTATGATCAACAATTAAATGGAATTATGAATTTAGATTAGACATTGACAATAATACATATTAATAGTAGGAGTCTCTATGCAAACTTTGATAGTATTAAAGAGTTTTAAATCAGTTTAACACCCCATTTAGGATTATTGCAATAAGTGAAACATGAAGTATAAAAAATTAAAAAAAAAGGTATATATGATAAGACAACAGCTGCATAACTACAGGGCTTCAAGGCCATCAAGCAGTCTACTCAGGAGAGAAGAAAAGAGGGGAGGCAGTGAGAGCATGAAACCCTTTAGCTGGTCACTGTGACATAAAACTTTATCTTGGAACACAAAATACAATAGACATATCAAACAGCTTGTTTATATAGCATATCAAAACAGTTCATATATGGATAAAAGTTACAGTTATATGTTGTAACACACCCACACCCACACTTGTAAAATATGTGATCTCAACAGATAAATGCATAATTAGTGAATTTCTATTACAAGGTAATATTAGATGATAAAAGTAGTTGGAAACCACACTTCAGATACAGTACATACAAAACAAAGCTGCAAAAATATGGCAATTATAAATACAATTAAGACAAATCACTTTATATCTTGCATTGCTCATTGATACTTCAAACTTGACCTATTGTATAGAGGTCTGGGGTAACAATTATAAAAGTATACTTAATTCATTGCTTACATTACAAAAAGGGCTGTCCATCTTATACACAAAGTCGGGTATCTTGAACATACTAATTTATTGCTTATACATTTAAAGTTATTGAAACTGCGGGATCTGTTTAATTATTACATAGCACAATTAATGTTTAGAAAAAGAAAAAGAAAAAAAATTGCATAATTAATCAGTCAACTTACTAAAAGAGTTATAAAATCCATAAGTTGCATATTTTAATAAAATTATTATAAAGTATAGCTTAAATTTTAGAAAAATGAAAATATAAGAACTAAAGGCTCAATAAAGCGTAATCTGGTATTGATAATCATGTAGGTAGTTGGTTTGATAATATATTTGGCAAATGGGGAAAAATAATTCAAGAAGCCCTTATAAGTATAATTATTAGTTTATTGATCTTTGTTTTTGCGGATGTTGTTGTATTCCCATGATTAAAGAATAAAAATTAAAAGAATAAAAATAAAAAAATAAAAGAAAGATCTATTTTAGTGGCCTTCTCTTCCAAAGACCTGCCTTCATATCAAGGGGACCCACCTGCCCACCTGCCCACCTATTGCCAGGATGATGATGAGGTTGTGCCACCACTGAACTTGGATGAGAACCTAGAAGACGCCGATGAGATAGTTTAGGGTCTGTAATAGGGTCTACAATGCACATTCACATGGTGTTAGATTTTGCTTTGCTGTGCTTCTTCCCTACAGGTTTCCTTTGTGATAAATGATTAATGAAAGAATAGATGCACGTATATGAATGTTTTTGTATATGCATATATATATATATATATACTGTACATATATATGCATATATGCATCTTCACATATATTCATATGTATGCATAGATGAGGATAGTTTAGTTTTGAATATATTTTACACATATAGGATTATTACCTATATTAACTCATGATGTCTGCACCACACCCGATGTCCTTATTCAAGAGTAAGTTGAATTTTTTTTCCCTTTGATAAGGCCTATAGTTAAAAATGTTGCCGCTGCCAGGCCTTCACTCTCATGAGCAGCCTAACCAGGCTTGATACTGGAATGTCTGGCTTTGAATATTGTATTTGTTATGTTTGTTTTGAATGTAGCTACTGACAGGCCTCCTACTTTTTCCTCGTTTTTCAACCCAACCAGTTGAGGTGGATGGCCGTCCTCTATGAGCTATGGTTCCGCTCGAGGTTTCTGCCCATTAAAGGGAAGTTTTTCCTTTCCTGTGTCGCTGCAGTGCTTGCGCTTAGGGGTCTCTGCTGGATTCTATAAATGTGAGAGCGTGACCTAAACCTACTCTTTTCAGTAAAGTGCCTTGAGATAACCTGTTTTGTGATTTGGCCCTATTTAAATAAAATTGAATTGAATTGAATCTCAGTGGTTTCTTCCTGATTCTGCAGTGGATCACACATACCGGTGTTATGCCGAGAACTCCCTCGTCAATCCAGGGGAGTTCTCAGCATAACAGTGGCCATTAGCCCTGGTCCCAGGCCATAAAAGTGATCATGTGCTGGGGCGGGCGATCCGCCACAGAATCATGATGAAGCTACTTGGAGATGGGCCGGAATGAACCAGGTGGTACCAGGGATGACTATTAAGGTGACTAAGATCTGAAGAAAATAACAATATAAGCCACACTTACAGTCAGCATCCTAGTACCAGTGTTAGCTTGTGGGCTAATAGCTCAGGGGCTAATAGACTACCTTTAGCCACCACTTTGATCTACATGATGGACAGCTAGGCGGGCCAATAATAGAGCACTTGGTGGGTCTTTAGTAAGGCAGTGGGTGGGCTTTTTCAAGACTCTGCCTGAGAAAATTACTTGAAAGAGTCAAAAAACGTTTTTGGGAGTTTCTCTGAGAGAAAAACAAGGTAAAGGCAATACGTTTTTTCTTCCAGATCATTGACTGGATGGAACATTTTTGGCTAATTATTTGACCAGTTAACACATTTGAGACAGTTAAAAGCTACAAACACGCCATTATTCAGCCAATCACCCCTTTAATCTAAGCATCTATTTTTTGTCTTTTACTCCAACTTTTGTTGTTTCCACAGTTAAGCTCAGCCATATATTTTGCCACATGACAAATACATGCTCTCTGTCTTTTTTCCCATATAAAGGGATATGGACCTTTGTGGGAAAACATATCATGTCTCCTTGGTTTTCTGCATGTACTATATCTTTTAAATGTAATTCTATATTAAAACTTTCCAACTTGATAAATTGAGTCACAGCAGTGCACAATTAGTTACAATGCCATTTAAGATAAGAGATAAGATGAGATAAGATAAGCCTTTTGTTATGACCCGAGCGTCGGTTCTGATCGCGCTCGGGTTAAAGTTATGTCTCGCTGCCGGCCTTGACAGCTGCGGGCGGTATTTTGGCCTCTCCGGGCTCTTATTGTGAAAGTGCTCGGATGGGTTTCCGCCTGTCAACGGTCGGTCAGCTGTGTGTCATCTGTCATCAGTCCCTGGTTATTTAAGCTGTGTGCTAGCGTCATTACGACGCAGCAGTGTCTGATCGCTAATGGTCACATTACTGATCATTATTCTGTTCACCCATCGTCACGGATGCCTGGACTACCTTCACCTCCGCTGCCTAAGGGCTTGACCGTTGTTTCACCGGCATAGTAAGTGAGCTGTATAGCCTTATTCCCGCCGGTGTAATTGGTGCTGTAAGTCCCTGCTTTAGCAGTCCAGGTGCAATTACTACCTAGCTTGTCTGTGTGTGACTGTTTCCTGCCCTGGACCCGTAATGTGTTGTATTGCCTATGCTTCCTGTTCTGCAAGGACTCTGTCATCTGCTCAGCAGCTTGTGTAAACACCCTTTCACCGTAATAAAACTCACTAAAACTCACTGGTGGACTTGTGTGCGTCTTATTGACGCACACAAGTGACAAGTGACATGACAGTACACTGCTGCCCAAACAGCGTTTTACGGTGACGCCATTTTGAGACGCTTTTTCACCAGTGAGTTGAGTTTGGGACGTTGTTTTCCCTGTCTGGGACCTTTGTATGCGAGGAATGCCGTCACCGAGGAGTCACGTGCTGACGTGTGTCTTGGAAGCGGTAGATGAGTTACTTATCTCCGCTTCCATGTTGGACTACGGCCCCGGCATACATTGGTACCTGGACGCCGCCGAAGATGTGCTCTGTAACCTCTCTCCCTGCTTCGCCAACCACCCGGAAGTCGACGTTAGGAGGGAGGACATCGCTGCCCAATGCGAACTGTTCCTGTTAATGGAGGAGGAACGCGGCATGGAGCAGGTGAAGAGGCACACCTGTTTTTCGCCTAGGGATCCTTTTCTGGAGTTCGCACCATCTGGGGGCCGGCGAAGGCGTCGGCGTCACGGCCGGGCGCATCTTCGGCAAGCTCCAGCTCCAGATCCAGTTCCGGGCCGCCGGGATGACCCCCTCAACCAGCCAGCTGCTGAGTGTGAGCCCAGTCCTGCGCCGGTGTGCTCCGTTCTTGGGTCTTTCAGCATCCAGCGAGCGAGGGAAGGAGCAACGTTCGCTACAGCTGATAACATCCTCCCCCCGGGAGACAGGCAAGTCCAAGTTCACTTTCCTTGTAGTAATAGTGATCCGTCTTGTCTGACTCCTGGGGGTGAAGCTCAGGGTCCGCAGCTCCCTGAGTTTCTTTCCCCAGCTGTAGCTATTTATATTAAACCTGCTGCCTCTGTGTCTCCTCCGGCGCAGCGGTCCTCGGCGTCCGTCCCACGCCGGCGAACGAGGTGGAGGCCTGCAGCTCTGGGAGACAGCCCGGTCTTGCAGCCTTGTGTTGGACAGAGGAGGAGAACGGACTGCAGTGAGGAGCCAGAGCCGACGAGAGAGCGTCCCCAAGGTTCTTCAGGGATGCAGCCCGAGTCAGGAGGTTCAGGATCCTCTGTCTCCACGCCATACGGGTTATTGGCATGGACGTCTGCGCATGAGGATCCAGCTGCAGAGACCATCAGGCCGGTTGTGGAACCCGACACAGCCGAGTGGGAGCCCGACGACGAGCATCTTCATGAACCTGGATCGACGAAGTCCTGGACGGCTCCAGAGCCCGAGTGCAGGCAAGTGCTCTTTCTTGTTTTCCTGTATGGTGTGTTAGAGCATTTTTGCCTGCCTCATGGGGAGGTGAGTGAGGGGCAGCCGGCCGCTGCACCCAAGCTCGTCTCGCTGGGCTCTGGCGCTGCCAGTGGAACTGATCCCGGTTCTTCCTTGTGTTCTGAGCACCTCCACAGCGTTGCCGGTCCAGAGCCAGTCAAGGTCACGGGACCGGGGGTTCCAGGTTCGGAGATGGAGGTCGTCGCCGGAGCAGTCCTGACCCGGTCGGGGTCCAACGTGTGGGCCGAGGAGACCCGGTCGGGGTCCGTCGTTTGGGCCGAGGAGACCCGGTCGGGGTCCAACGTGTGGGCCGAGGAGACCCAGTCGGGGTCCGTCGTTTGGGCCGAGGTGACCCGGTCAGGGTCTGACGCGTGGTCCAAGGAGACCCAGTCGGGGTCCAACGTGGGTGCAGCGGTGACCCAATCTGGGCCCGTCCTGACCCAGTTGGGGTCCGACGCATGGGCCGAGGAGACCCAGTCGGGGTCCAATGTGGGTGCAGCGGTGACCCAATCTGGGCCCGTCCTGACCCAGTCGGGGTCCGACGTATGGGCCGAGGTGACCCAGTCGGGGTCCAACGTGGGTGCAGCGGTGACCCAATCGGGATCCGTCCTGACCCAGTCGGGGTCCGATGAGGTCCAGTGGGGGTCCAGCGCAGGTGCAGCTGCGACCCAATCAGGATTCGAGGGGGCCCAGGGTTTTGGTTGTCCCCCTCTCAGGAGCCACCAGCTGGGGGCCATTGGTGGATTTTGTTTGACAGATCGGCACTCTCCTGTTTTGTTTTCAGGAGAGCGGCTGCACGCAATCCCTCCACGGTCCTGCTGGTTGTGGTATGCGGGTCGGCCACCCGAGGAACTGCTTGGAGCGTTCGGCATCTTGGGTTGGCCACCCAATATACTGTGTGTGTTACGGGGTGACCTGGTTCGGCCACCAGAGGACGTATTCCTGGGGGCATGGGACTGGGGCAGGCCACCTGACTGTTTCATGTACTGTAGGGTTTTCTGTGGGCCCTTATGGTGCCAATTCTTGTCTTGTACATCTTGTAATTTTTTGTTGTGTTTCCAAGTCATAGTCTTAGTCAGGTCAAGTTCGAGCAATTTTTTTGTTAATTGTCTCGTGTTTCTTTGTTTGCCTTAGTCTTAGTCAGGTCTGTGCAATTTTAGATTGCCTCTTGTTTTTTGTTTTGTTTCCTAGTCATAGTCTTAGTCTGGTCTGAGCAATTTTAGATTGTCTCCTGTTTTTTCTTGTTTTCAAAGTCATAGTCTTAGTCAGGTCTGAGCAATTTTAGATTGCTTCCTGTTTGTTTTTTTCTTGTTTCCTGAGTCTTAGTCAGGTCTGTGCAATTTTAGATTGCCTCTTGTTTTTTGTTGTGGCCTAAGTCTTAGTCTTGATCATAGTTTAGTCCGAGCTATTTTTTGTTTACCCCTTGTTTCTTTGCATGTCATAGTCTTAGTTAAGTCCGAGTTATTTTTGATTATCTCTTGTTTTCTTGTAAATCATTGTCATTGTCTAGTTAGAGCATTTTTTGTCTCTTGTTTTTTTTTTCCCTTGTGAGTCTCAGTCTTGTTATAGCCTTGTTTTGTCATGTATTTCCTTAGTCTTGTTGTTTTTTCCCCAGAGTCATGTATTTCCGGTATGGTTTTTTTTGTCTGGTCTTAGTCTTGTTTTTCCCCACAGTCATGTATTTCCTGTATGGTTTTTTTGTCTGGTCTTGGTCTTGTTTTTTTTTCCTGAGTCATGTGTTTGTATGTATTGCTTGTTCTGGTCTTGTCTTGTTTTTGTTGGTTGGTTTCTCTCCCTCCGTACCTGTCCCCCTACCTCCCACCCTGGGGCGGGGGGGGGGGGGGGCAGGGTAGTTCCTTGGGGCGTCCGGAGTCCGCCCGTGGAGGGAGGGTACTGTTATGACCCGAGCGTCGGTTCTGATCGCGCTCGGGTTAAAGTTATGTCTCGCCGCCAGCCTTGACAGCTGCGAGCGGTATTTTGGCCTCTCCGGGCTCTTATTGTGAAAGTGCTCGGAGGGGTTTCCGCCTGCCAACGGTCGGTCAGCTGTGTGTCATCTGTCATCAGTCCCTGGTTATTTAAGCTGTGTGCTAGCGTCATTACGACGCAACAGTGTCTGATCGCTAATGGTCACATTACTGATCGTTATTCTGTTCACCCATCATCACGGATGCCTGGACTACCTTCACCTCGGCTGCCTAAGGGCTTGACCGTCGTTTCACCGGCATAGTAAGTGAGCTGTATAGCCTTATTCCCGCCGGTGTAATTGGTGCTGTAAGTCCCTGCTTTAGCAGTCCAGGTGCAATTACTACCTAGCTTGTCTGTGTGTGACTGTTTCCTGCCCTGGACCCGTAGTGTGTTGTATTGCCTATGCTTCCTGTTCTGCAAGGACTCTGTCATCTGCTCAGCAGCTTGTGTAAACACCCTTTCACCGTAATAAAACTCACTAAAACTCACTGGTGGACTTGTGTGTGTCTTATTGGTAGCCCGCGAGGGCTACCATGACACCTTTATTAATCCCACAATGGGGAAATTCCAGGATTACAGCAGCAAAAGGATAGCAGCACTCAGAACAATAGTTTATAAGATACTAAGAACTGGTTAGCCAAAGCAGTAAATGAGTATACATATGCACACAATATATTCACAGTGCAGGAGCATTGCAGCTAGATGCAATAAATAGCATTGTGGTTTGCTAAGTTACCCTGCAGAATATGAATATGTGCCCAGACAGTATATTTCGTATTTGAGTCAACAATGCTGTTGACACCCTTGGTAATGATTGATATTGTCCTAGTTATATAATGGAGGGGACGATTTATTGTGCAAGGCTGTTGCATTTAGTACATTCAATGCAACCTCTACGAGCAGCCCTGGTTAGGTTATAAAGTTTGACAGCCGTAGGTAAGAAGGACCTGCAGAACTCTCTGTCGTGCACCAAGGATGGCACAGCCTACCGCTAAATGAGCTCCTCAGTGCTTTCAGCATGTCCTGCATGGGGTGGGACTCGAACTCTAGCAGAGATGACAGCTTAGCCAAAATCCTCCTCTTTCCTATCCCCTCCAGTGGGTTGAGGTGTCTCCCCAGAACAGAGTGAAAAGCATTTAAGTGAAAAACTAGTGATAGTAATTAACATCTACTGAAACACAAGTGGAATTCTTTGTTGTCTAGAAGTCTTTGCAGTCCAAATCATGCCAGCCCATCAGACTCAGCCCTTATGGTATTAAAGTTAAATAACCCTGTTCTGTGTCAACACATACTGGCAGCCTTAGCTAAATAAAATAAAGTGGAAATCTTTTCTATAATATAAAGAGATTTGATTCAGTTCAAGGTGAATCCAAACCTCATTCACTGGTAGACTTGTTTTCTTACAAACAGAATACAGCTAGTCAGAGTCAATAACACACTTTCCTCCCCAGTCAGAACAAATGTCATTGCACTTCAGGGTTGCATTAGTTCACTTGTGTTGTTCACTCTGTGCGCTGCAGACTGCAGAACCAGTGTACCCAGCCATTTCTTTCTCAAATACTGTGATGATTCCACCCTTTTATCCCTTCTGACTGGTAACAGTGAGCACAGTTTGTACTAGCAGAATGTGGAGTCCTTAGTAGAATGGTGTGACCAAAATTTTCTGATCATATACAGTATCTCACAAAAGTGAGTACAACCCTCACATTTTTGTAAATATTTTATTATATCTTTTCATGGGACAACACTGAAAATATGACACTTTGATACAATGAAAAGTAGTCAGTGTACAGCGTGTATAACAGTGTAAATTTTTTGTCCCCTCAAAATAACTCAACACACAGCAATTAATGTCTAAACTGCTGGCAACAAAAGTGAGTACATCTCTCATGAAAATGTCCAAATTGTGCCCAATTAGCAAATTTCCTTCCCCGGTGACATGTGACTCATTAGTGTTACAAGGTCTCAGGTGTGAATGCGTAGCAGATGTGTTAAATTTGGTGTTATCGCTTTCACACTCTCTCATACTGGTCAATGGAAGTTCAACATGGCACCTCATGCCAAAGAACTCTCTGAGGATCTGAAAAAAGAATTGTTGCTCTACATGAAGATGGCCTAGGTGATAAGAAGATTGCCAACACCCTGAAACTGAGCTGCAGTATGGTGGCCAAGACCACACAGCAGTTTAACAGGACAGGTTCCACTCAGAACAGGCCTCGCCATGGATGACAAAAGAAGTTGAATGCACATGCTCAGCGTCATATCCAGAGGTTGTCTTTTGAAAATAGACGTATGAGTGCTGCCAGCATTGCTGCAGAAGTTGAAGGGGTGGGTGGTCAGCCTGTCAGTGCTCAGACCACACGCCGCACACTGCATCAAATTGGTCTGCGTGGTTGTTGTCCCAGAAGGAAGCCCATTTTTAAGATGATGCACCAGAAAGCCCACAAACAGCTTGCTGAAGACAAGCAGACTAATGTCATGGATTACTGGAACCATGTCCTGTGGTCTGATGAGATCAACATAAACTTATTTGATTCAGATGGTGTCAAGCACGTGTGGCGGCAACCAGGTGAGGAGTACAAAGACAAGTGTGTCTTGCCTACAGTCAAGCATGGTGGTGGGAGTGTCATGGTTTGGCGCTGCATGAGTGCTGCCGGCACTGGGGAGCTACAGTTCATTGAGGGAACCATGAAAGCCAACATATACTGTGACACACTGAAGCACAGCATGATCAGAAACTGGGCCGCAGGGCCACACGGCAGTATTCCTACATGATAACCACCCCAAACACACCTCCGAGATGACCACTGCCTTGCTAAAGAAACTGAGGGTAAAGGTGATGGACTGGCCAAGCATGTCTCCAGACCTAAACCCAATTTAGCATCTGTGAGGCATCCTCAAATGGAAGGTGGAGGAGCGCAAGGTCTCTAACATCCACCAGCTCCTTGATGTCGTCATGGAGGAGTGGAAGAGGATTCCAGTGGCAACCTGTGAAGCTGTAGTGAACTCCATGCTCAAGACAGTTAAGGCAGTGCTGGAAAATAATGGTGGGCACACAAAGTATTGACACTTTGGGCACAATTTGGAGATTTTCACTTAAGGGTGTACTCACTTTTGTTGCTAGTGGTTTAGACGTGAATGGCTGTGTGCTGAGTTATTTTGAGGGGACAGCAAATTGACACTGTTATATAAGCTGTACACTGACTACATTGTATCAAAGTGTCATATCTTCAGTGTTGTCCCATGAAAAGATATAACAAAATATTTATAAAAATGAGAGGGGTGTACTCACTTTTGTGAGATTTGGTACATAGAAAAATAGTTTTTGACCTTTCTGAAATTGTCAATTGCCTTCATTAACATTGATAATAAAGAGATAAAACAGGTGTCTTCTTACAAATTTTTGGCAATCATGATTGATGCTACCCTGTCATAGACTCCACATATCGAATATATTTGTAAATAAACCCAGCAGCGTAGATGCGTCCTCTGCAGACTATGATCTTTAGGCTTGACTAGTCAGATTATTCTTGTCTTCTACCAGTCGGTGGTTCAGAGTGTGTTGCTTTACTGCTGTGCTACCTGGTTCAGCAGCCTTACTGTAAAACTTCAAACCAAACTCTTCAGTCAAATAAAACTGTGCAAAGATCATTGGACAACCGGTAACAGAGTTTTCTGGAAGCTCATAAAAAGAGCATCCCCAGACTGGCACACAATATCTCATCTGACTCTTCCTGTATTTTAAATGATGAATACCAATGTCTCCCCTCTAACAGATGGTTCAGAGTTCAAAATAAAGAGACACAATAAGCTGAAAAGTTCTTTCATTCATCAGTCCATCCAGCTGCTGAACCAGGATCAGTGAATCATTGACTGCAGAACATCTGAAGCCCACATATTATGTGCTGTATATTTGTCTTAATTGTTGTCTTGGTTTAGTTTGCTGGGGTGTTGTGTTGGCAGTGTATGTTTATGTTGTGTAACGGAGCAGCCCTGAAATTGACAATAAAGTGGTATCATATAGGATCATAAAAGGTGACTGCAAGCAGATTTGAGTGGAAAAGCTATAAGAATTTTGACAAATTTAATATCTTGATTATGCTGTATTGTTTTCTGTCAGGAGACTCGAAAACTTCATTGTAAGTCAACATCATTTTCTAAGCAAAGGCCACATTATAAAGGTAGTTTAAAGGGACCATTGACTGAAAATACTGGTTTTGTAGGTTTTAACCTTCCTTCTGAAAGACATCTGTTGGTAACATCATTTGTTCATCTTCAACCACTTAATCCTTTCCGGGTCACAAGGGGGACTGGAGCCTATCCCAGCATCTTTGGGTGAGAGGCAGGGTACACCCTGAACAGATCACTCGTCCATCGCAGGGTCAACACAGAGAGACAGACAACCATTCACTCACATTTATACCTAAAGACAATTTAAAATCCCCAGTTGATGCCAATTAACCTAACCTGCATGTCTTTGGCCTGAGAGGAGGAAACCGGAGTACCTAGAGAAAGCCCACGCAGACATGGGGAGAACATCCAAACTCCACACAGAAAGGTTACCGATGGTTGGGGGTTGGATCAAACCCACGACCTTCTTGCTGTGCTGCCACAGTGCTAGCAACTTCTTCACCGAGCTGTCCTCTAGCTATTCATCACGGGATTATCAAAAATGCTCACTTCTCTCTCTCTCTCACACACACACACAGACACACACACAGACACACACACACACACACACACACACAGACACACACACACACACACACACACACACACACGCGCGCGCGCACACACATACACACACACACACACACACACACACACACACACACACACACACACACACACACACACACACACACACACTACCATTTTTTCACTCCAAAAAGCAAAACTGACTGTTCCGGATTCACCACTGGATGTTATTTACATAGTGAGCCCCGCCCAGTGCCATCCTTGATACCCACCAACTGCTGTATTATTGGCTAGTGTCATCCAGCCCCCTGTCCTGCCAAAGCTGTCAGCAAACATAAGACGCAGTACACTCGAGCAAGCCAACAGCAGCAAAACAGCAGCAGCCCCTCCCTGAGCCTGGTTCTGCTGGAGGTTTCTTCCTGTTAAAAGGGAGTTTTTCCTCTCCACCGTCGCCAAGTGCTTGCTCACAGGGGATCGCCTGATTGCTGGGGTCTTTCTGCAACTGTGGGGGTCCTCCCTACAGTTGATAGTGCTATGAGATGACTGTTGTTGTGAAATGGCGCTATATAAATAAAGTTGAATTGAATTGAATTGAAAACTCCTAAAGGATGCATCTTTAAGAGAAAAGTAGCAAAAATTTACTTCAGCGGATGTTCTGGATGATTTTAACTAAAACTTATTACTTTGTTCTGGTCATTACACTATAGATTAATTCCAAAATCTTGTTAAGTATAACTTAGGTTTCAACTTAGATGTTCACTACCTAACTTAGGTTAGGTAGTGAACATCTTATTAAAGATATCATTGTATTGCATGCAGAAATGCTGTAAAATGCCTAAACATTTAAAATCTAATACCGCTGTGACTGTGGAGGGTCTGAATGGTAATTTGGTATTTGCGGCTACACAGTGTGTGCATCGGATGAGCTGCTGGATCACAATGAAACAGGTCAGGCACAGGACCAGGGGCCTCATGTACAAAGGGTACTTATGCACAAAAACATGGTGTACGTCCTTTTCCCTGGAAAATTTCAGATGTATCAAGAATGAAATGACCGTAGAAATATGCACAGCCCCACGTCAACTTCATGGCTAGCGTACTTACGTTTCTACTGTTATTGGTCCAATGGTGACACTTAGAGGTGATGTTGGGAGAATGATAAAGACGTGAAAATGATTGTGCACACCAGAGACGCATGATGAACAAACATCCAAGTGTGTGCAATTAGATGAGTGGATATAAAAGCAAGTGCAAAGAAGTGCAGAAAATGCCTCTAACAAAAGAGGATTAGAGGATATTGCAAATTGTGCAGTGAGAAGAAATTGGGTACTTTAGAGGCAGAAGATTTTCTGGCACAGGATGATGACTGTCTTGTCAGCTAGTTTAGGTTTCCATGGGCAGTCCTTGTTGAATGTGCCTGTGCGCCCCAAATATCACCCGGTCTTGAAAGGCTTCATTACAACTCAGTGATTTGAGTAAGTGACTTTCTTTGTTTTGATGATTACAGTGCATCTGGAAAGTATTCACAGCACTTCACTATTTCCACATTTTGCTATGTTACAGCTTTATTCCAAAAGGGATTAAATTCATTTTTTTTCTCCTTAAAAGTCAACGCACAATACCCCATAACGACAATGTGAAAAAAGTTTTGGTTTTTTTTTTAGATTTTTGCAAATTTATCAAAAATAAAAAACTAAGAAATCACATGCACATAAGTATTCACAGCCTTTGCTCAGTACTTTATTGATGCACGTTTGGCAGCAATTACGACCTCAAGTCTTTTTGAATATGATGCCACAAGCTTGGCACACCTATCTTTGGGCAGTTTTGCCCATATCTCTTTGCAGCACCTCTCAAGCTCCATCAGGTTGGATGGGAAGTCTTGGTGCACAGCCATTTTTCAGATCTCTCCAGAGATGTTCAACTGGATTCAACTCTGGGCTCTGGCTGGGCCACTCAAGGACATTCACAGAGTTGTCCTGAAGCCACCCCTTTGATATCTTGGCTGTGTGCTTAGGGTCATTGCCCTGCTGAAAGATGAACCATTGCCCCAGTCTGAGGTCAAGAGCGCTCTGGAGCAGGTTTTCATCCAGGTTGTCTCTGTACATTGCTGCATTCATCTTTCCCTCTATCCTGACTAGTCTCCCTGTTCCTGCTGCTAAAAAACATCCGCACAGCATGATGCTGCTACCAACATTGGCATGGTTATGAACAGTTCCTGGTTTCTAACAAACATGACGCCTGACATTCATGCCAAAGAGTTCAATCTCTGTCTCATCAGACCAGAGAATTTTGTTTTTCATTGTCTTAAAGTCCTTCAGCTTTTGGCAAAGTTCAATTGGGCTGCCATGTGCCTTTTACTAAGGAGTGGCTTCCATCTGGCCACTCTACCATACAGGCCTGATTGGTAGATTACTGCAGAGATGGTTGTCCTTCTGGAAGGTTCTCCTCGCTCCTCAGAGCAACGCTGGAGCTCTGACAGAGTGACCATTGGGTTCTTGGTCACCTCCCTGAATAAGGCCCTTCTCCCCTGATTGCTCTCTCATCAGACCAGAGAATTTTGTTTCTCATGGTCTGAGAGTTCTTCAGGTGCTTTTTGGCAAACATTAGGTGGGGTGCCATGTGCCTTTTACTAAGGACTGGCTTCTGTCTGGCCACTCTACCATACAGGCCTGATTGGTGAATTACTGCAGAGATGGTTGTCCTTCTGGAAGGTTCTCCTCTCTCCTCAGAGCAACGCTGGAGCTCTGACAGAGGGTCCATTGGGTTCTTGGTCACCTCACTGAATAAGGCCCTTTTCCCCTGATTGCTCAGTTTACATGGCCGGGCAGCTCTAGGAAGAGTCCTGGGGGTTCTGAACTTCTTTCATTTACAGATGATGGAGGCCACTGTGCTCATTGGGACCTTCAAAGCAGCAGAAATTTTTCTTTACCCTTCCCCAGATTTGTGCCTCAAGACAATCCTGTCTCGGAGGTCTACAGACAATTTCTTTGACTTCATGCTTGGTTTGTGCTTGGACATGCACTGTCAACTGTAGGACCTTATATAGACAGGTCTGTACCATACCAAATCATGTCCAGTCAACTGAATTTACCACAGGTGGACTTCAATTAAGCTGCTGAAACATCTCAAGGATGATCAGTGGAAACAGGATGCACCTGAGTTTAACTTTGAACTTCATGGCAAAGGCTGGGAATACTTACATACATGCAATTTCTTAGTTTTTCATTTTTAATAAATTTGCAAAAATCTCAAAAAAAAAAATTCACATTGTCATTATGGGGTATTATGTGTAGAATTTTGAGGGAAAAATGAATTTAATCCCTTTTGGAATAAAGCTGTAACATAATAAACTGTGTTAAAAGTGAAGCTCCGTGAATACTTTCTGGATGCACTGTAAACTACAGTTTGTCAGCATTCTACCAAGCCCCCAACTGCCTCTGTGTGTACAGTAGTTATGCCAATAAATACATGTGTAAAGTTTTAAATGCTACAGTCTCACACATTCCCCGGTGCACTTCATTTATTTACAATAGTTTGTGTGTAATCCATGTAAGTTGTAAATAACTATAAAGGATGAGATTTGCATTTTGGACATAAAATATGTACTTGCCCAGTCTAATATGATCTGCTTTCAACTGACAGGTGATCTTGGCTGCCCACTAAATAGGTTCATATTGTCTTCTTTTTCGTGACTGTTTTCCTTTATTCAACCAGCTGATCGACCCGGCTGGTCACAAATTGATTAACTGATTGATTTATTCATCGTTTAAAATAACATTGTATAAAAGATACAACATACATCTAAAAACAATGGGATGGCACAAGAAAGTGTGCACATTTATTTCCATTATGGTCCCTAAAAGAGGTCACAGCTAGTCTCATACCTGCAATCTTTTGCTTTGAAAGTTTGCACTATAACTATTGAGCTATACACACTCCAAATTAGAGTGATCAATGCTTCTGAGGACAACTGCAGACGTCAGTCTAAATACGTCAAAGTTAAATGAATTTCTCCTTCTTATCCCTGTCTGAATAAATGAAACAATAAACTAATATTATAAGGCTGTGAGCAGGCTATTAAATTACCTGTATCCAGCACTAATGCCGGAGGACAGCATGCCAAACAAAATGCTTTTACAAGCCTCTGCCTCATTCAGGAGCATCTCCAACTCACATTCAACGAAATTCTATTAAATCCATTATTTCTGATCGTGGCTACAGGAGAATCAAACGTGCTGGGCTTGTATTTATCTATTTGCATACCTATTTGCATCTAATTGCATATTCAAAGAGAGCCGTGCCAAGTGAGGAGTCCGGTATTTCCTCATGTGCTTCAATTTCAAGCAGTCCGGCATGTACAAAGGAAATGTGCTTGGATTCCTGCATACATATGGTTTCATACATCTGGATTTTTTTGCTTATGGCGTTTTCTTGATTTAAACGTACATCATTTTTCAGTAGGAAATCCATGCAAGTCTTTGTACATGGGGCCTCTGGAGTCCCGGATTTCATGTAAAATGACACAAGCTATTTATCTTTATCACAATGCAGATATATGTTCATGATGATGTTAGAATTTGAAATTAATCCACAGAAAAGGCAGTTAATGACCCCTTTAAGGAAAACGAAGGATTTCAGGGAAATAGATGGTGACAAGGCTACATCCTGTGAAGTACAGCCACAAGTGATAGAGACAGCTGACTGCACACTGAAGGCAAGGGACTGAAAGAGAAGAGGATAAAATGAATCAGTGCCCAGTTCCAGCCATATTATCAAACCATTATGTCCATCACATCAGGGGTCAGTGCCCCAGTGCTCTCCAATGTCTTGAGCTTTCAAACAGCTTTACCCCAGACTGGCCTCTGTTTGTCACTTCCACCAGAAAACAGCAGAGCTTGGGAGGTTTTTGCAGAAGCAATACAGCAGTCTGAAATAAATTACAAACCACATGGTGGAACATGGATCAACTTGGGAGGAACTTTTAGTTTCACTGTGTGACAGAGTATGATGATAACATTTCCTGATGAATAATAAAGGGTGTATTGATGTATACATGGGGGTGTATTCCACATTATTTATATGAAAGAGTATACCTCTTTGATACTGTGTCGTGAACAACTGCAGGAAATGTAAATAAGATGTTTAAATCTCCTCAGAAAACTGTGGATAGGAGTCTATCAGAGTGGCACATCTTGATGTGGCAATATTTGCCCACTCTTCTTTGAAAAAAAATGCTCCAAATCTGTCAGATTGTGAGGGGATCTCATGTGTACAGCCCTCTTCAGATCACCCCACAGATGTTTGATCAGATTCAGGTCTGGACTCTGGCTCTGGCATTCAAAAACCTTAATCTTCTTCTGGTGAAGCCATTATTTTGTTGATTTGGATTTCTGCTTTGGGTCATTGTTGTGCTGAAGGATGAAGGTCCTCTTCCTCTTCAGCTTTCTAGCAGAAGCCTGAAGATTTTGACTGGTATTTGGAACTGTTCATAATTCCCTCCACCTTGACTAAGGCATCAGTTCCAGCTGAAGAAGATCAGCCCCAAAGCATGATACTGCCACCACCATGCTTCACTGTAGTTATGGTGTTCTTTTGGTGTTGACCAGTTTTGTGTTTGTGCCAAATACGTATACCTTTTGAAATTATGGCCAAAAAGTTCAACTTTGGTTTCATCAGACCATAACACATTTTCCCACATGCGTTTAAAAGATTTCAAATGTGTTTTTGCAAAATGTAGAAAGGCTTGGATGTTTTTCTTCATAAGATAAAGCTTTTGTCTTGCTACCCTACCCCACAACCCAGACATATGAAGAAGATGGGAGATTGTTTTCACATGTACTAAACAGCCAGTCCAGACCACGTGGGACACCATGTTGTGTATGGGGCGGCGCCTATCTCCATTTCACTGACCCGAGGCCACACAGCTACTGTGAGTAATGAAAATAACAGTGGGGGGGGGGGGGGGGGTCAGTCCTGTGGTAGCTATGTGCTTTAATTTTCTTTTCCCCCATTGTATTATGCTGAGCACCAAGCTAGAAAGTGTCATTTTCATATGGTCTTTGGTATGACCTGGCCAGGACTTGAACCCATGACCTACCCAATTGTAAAGCAGATGCTTTACCAACTTGGCCACCACTCTGGTTCTAAACAGCTAGTACTTTCCAGAACTTCCTGCAGCTCCTTCAATGTTGCTGTCAGCCTCTTGGCAGCCTCCCTGACCAGTTTTCTTCTCGTCTTTTCATCAATTTTGGAGAGATGTCAATTTCTTGGTAATGTCACTGTTGTGCCATATTTTCTCCACTTGATGATGACTGTCTTCACTGTGTTCCATGGTATATTTAATGCCTTGGAAATTATTTTGTACCCTTCTCCTGACTGATACCTTTGAACAATGAGATCCCTTTGATGCTTTGGAAGCACTCTGCAGACCATGGCTTGTGCTGTAAGATATGACTACAAAAATGTCAAGAAAAGCCTACTACAACAGGTGAACTTTATTTGGGGTTAATCAGAGGCACTTTAAATGGGTGAAGGTGTGTGCTGACTCCCATTTAACATAAGTTTGAGTGTGCCCAAAGTAAATCAAAAGCTGTTCTTCAACCCTTTGCAGCATCCTCATGGGGTTGGTCTCATTTAAAAGAAAACACTTTGAATTTTTTGGAAAAACAGTCATAATCTCTCTAAGTGCTCCGGCCACTGAGTTGCAGTCATCTAAACATACTGAACTTGAAGAAAATAAATTTGGCCTGGGTGGTTTTTTTGATACAAATGCTTGCAAATAACACACAGCTTCAGATCCGGGCTGGAAAATGCAACAGAAATGTAGAACCAAGTGTTATCCAGCTGAGGTCAAAATTTTGTAACAATACCACAAAAAATGAATATATTACACAGCTTTTTCCTCAGGTAGTTCCCAGGCGTTTTTGAACTGTGCCAAATTGTGCCAAATGGCACAGTTTGGAAAAACGTCTGTAACTTTTGAATGATTCAATATAGAAGCTTCATCTTGGGCTCCAATGAAAGGTGACACTCAGGGCTGTGTGTGTGTGTGTGGGGGGGGGGTTGCCCCCCCCCCTCGCTACAGATGACGGACATCGGCCATTGCTACATGACGGAATAGTCATGTAGCGGGGGGTGGGGGAGCCGCGCAGTCACCGCGGCTTTTCCCCCCCTCGCTACAGAAGAGCAGCGGGGGGGGGGGGCGTTCATGGTCCTGACACAGCGCACGAACCGTGTACCGCGGCGCACGGACTTCGGACTTCGTGCGCCACACAGTTGTAATTTACCGATCGGTCAAAAGTCATTTTTGATTACAATTTTCAGGGATAAAGAATAATTTAGCTTATAACACTTACCTCTTCACAGCAGCAGTGTCCTGGCGAACTTCTCTTCCTCAATGTCAGACGAACGCAACGCTGGTCCCTTGTTACGGACTCGTGGTTCTGGTCTCGCGACCCGGTAAAAACATAATTCCATTATTGCGGTTTTGCGCTTCCATGATTGCGGTTTTGGCGAATGATTTACGACCTTCGTCGTCGGCCTCCGTTGGTCTATGATGACCATGGAAGAGAATCCTAAACGTCTATTCTGCTGGAATAAAAAAAAAAAAAAGGCACCGCCTGTGGCTGAACAGGCCGATGCGCGAATGGCAGTCCCTGTCACACAGGTTGCACTTGTGGGTGGTCTCCGTGCTGCTGGGTCTGTGACGGTTCTTCCTGCGGGTCCTTTTTTCATCTGCAGCAGTCAGTCTCTCTTCACCCAGCCTTATACAAAACAGCTTTCGAACTTCTGTGCTTCAATTGGCTCGCTGCATTCGCAGCCGTTGGTAGGCGGGTCCTTCTTGCTAGGTTTTCAGTCATTGGTTCTTCAAGGTTTCAGAAACCCAATTCAAGGCTCTTATTAGTCGAATGAGAGGTCAATCATATCTGATCTGTTCGCGGCTGTGTCTGTAGTGGAAGAACAGAAATGCAGCTTTTTTTTTTCAGTGCGCTCTTGGCGCAGCACCCTCGTGCGTCCTAGAGCGCACGAGAGTGCCCTCGTGCACTCTAGGACGCAGAGACGTGCCCGTCCGCGGAACACAGGAGTGCAACAGGTTAAAGATTTCAGATTGTTTTGCAATTTGGTTGACTTCCGGCGCCACACGAGTAGGCTGCCTTTTTGCAACAGCGGATCAGTGTCTTCCTATTTCTATTTACTATCTGGCTTCTCTTGCTAATGTTTCTGATCCTGCGACACCTTATACATCGGACGGACACACGGATCACCCAAATGTCTCCTGAGCCGGCAGACGGAGAAACTGTTTTTAGCAGGATACATTACAGCAGAGACTAGCAGTTAGCACTTAACCGGACCAAGATGCTAGCGCAAGACCTCGACATACCGGGTGAAATAAGACAACGTGGATGCCGTGCTGGAGCAAGATGGCAGGAGAGAAATATAAGGTACAGACCCATCCTTCCATCTGTTATTATGGGGAACGTTCGATCGCTACTCAATAAGACAGATGAGCTAGCGGCTATCTCCCGCTACGAGAGCGTCTTCAGAGAGATTAGCTTGATGTTGTTTACTGAGACGTGGCTAACAGAACTAGCAACAGATGCTAACATCGAACTGGAGGTTTCCATGCAATACAGGCAAACCGGACACCAGACAGTGGGAAGGCAAGGGGCGGAGGAGTGATAATGTATGTCAATAACAGCTGGTGCAGACTGGGACGTATCACAGTTAAACAACATCACTGCAGCAAAGACATTGAGTTGCTAGCTGTTAGCATGTGGCCTACCTATCTCCTGAGGGAATACTCACATGTGATTTGCATTTTTATTTATGCAAATCCGATGGCGAACGCTGGGACAGCGCGTGACGCCATTCACTCAGTAAATGGCAGGCTTCTGACAGAACACCCAGATGCTCTTCTCCTCATCTCAGGTGATTTCAACCATATTTCACTGTCCCCCATTCTGCCCACGTTCACCCAGTATGTCACATGCCACACTAGAGACAATAAAACACTGGACTTATTCTATGCTAACACTAAGGAGGCATACACCTCATCACCACTCACCCCACTCGGGAGATTGGATCACAACTTGGTTCATCTCGTGCCGGTGTACAAACCCCTAGTACACAGACAGCCTCCGGTCATGCGCACTGTGAAGATATGGTCTGAGGAGGCAATGGATGTTTTAAAGGACTGTTTTGAAACCACTGCCTGGGAGCAGATCTGTGATCCACATGGTGAGGACATCGATGGCCTCACTCACAACATCACGGTCTACATCAACTTCTGTGTGGACAACACCGTACCCACCAAGACCATACGGTGTTGCTCGAACAACAAACCCTGGATCAACCCTGAGATAAAAACACTTCTGAGAGAGAAGAAGAGGATCTTCATGTCAGGGAACAGGGAGATGCTGAAGTCCGTACAGAGGGAGCTGAGGAGGAAGATCAGAGAAGGCAAGGAAAGCTTCAGTAAGAAGATGGAGGACAAGCTGCAACAAAGCAACATCAGCGGGGTCTGGAGAAACCTTAAAACCATCCCTGGGCTCCAGAATACCTCCTCCCAGGTCACGGGAGGCAGGGAGTGGGCGAACAATCTGAACCTGTTTTTTAATAGGTTTGACCAACTGCCCTCCCCCCCAACTGCACACCAACCACTGCTGCCTCTACCGTCATCGAGACCTGCTGTCCACATCCCACTCCACCAACACCCCCCACTCCCAGCACACAGCCCCCCAACCTGACCCTCACTAAGACCCAGGTGAGGACGAAGCTGAGGAAGATCAAGGCGAGGAAGGCCTCGGGACCGGACGGCATCAACGCAAAGCTCCCCAAGTCCTGCGCAGACCAGCAATGTGGGATTGTGGAGCACATCTTCAACCTGACTCTGAAGCTGTGGAGGGTACCACAGTTGTGGAAAACATCTTCCGTGGTACCTGTACCAAAGACTTCCCACCCCAAAGACCTGAACAGCTACAGACCAGTGGCCCTGACGTCTCACAGGATGAAGACCCTGGAGAGACTGCTCCTTGCTCACCTCGGCCCCCTGGTGGGACCAGCGATGGATCCACTCCAGTTCGCCTACCAGGATGGCATTGGGGTGGAGGATGCAGTGATCTTCCTCCTTCACCATTCCCTGTCCCACCTAGAGAAGCCCAGGAATGCGGTGAGGATCATTTTCTTTGACTTCTCCAGTGCTTTCAACACCATCCAACCGATGATCCTGAAGGACAAGCTGCTGTGCACAGGGGTGGACCAGCACCTGTCAACATGGATCCTGGACTACCTCACTAACCAGCCACAGTTCGTGAGAACCCGGGATTGTGTGTCTGACACGATCACTGGCAGCACAGGGGCCCCCCAGGGAACGGATTTCGCTCCCTTCCTGTTCACCCTTTATACTGCGGACTTCTCACACAACACAACACACTGCCATCTACAGAAGTTCTCTGACGACTCTGTGATCGTCAGCCTCATCTCCAACGGAGATGAAGCTGAGTACAGAGGACTTATCCAGGACTTCGTGGACTGGTGCCATCGGAACTGCCTCCAGATCAACGCGAGGAAAGCTAAGGAGCTGGTGGTGGATGCAAAAGACGCAACAGACTTACACAAATGGTCCCCTCCAGTATACAGCTAGGACAATATCAGTCGCTGTGGAGGGTGACAATATGTATGGGTACATATTCATACCATGAAGGGTAACTAAAAAGACGGTTATGTTGTTTAGTTCATCTAGCTACAATACTCCGCACTGTGTATATATATTTATATATTTATGTGTACATATGTATATTCACTGCTCTTATTTTCTTATCTTCTAAATTATTGCTCTGAGTGTCGCTATCCCTGTGCTGTTGCAATCCTGGAATTTCCCCAATGTGGGACTAATAAAGTCTTATCTTATCTTATCTTATCTTAAAAGTTATAGGTCACATTAATGGTTGAAAAAGTTTTGAAATGATCTATCTTGGTCTCATTTTTTTTACATCACAAAAACCTGGCATGTGCAGACTTTGTGTAGACTTTTTATATCCACTGTATATGTGGCAACATTACTAATGACAATCTGCTTCCCCTCAGAATATTCAAATCGACATGTTTGACAGCATGCATGGTTTTCACATGTTTAAAAGCATCTCATATGACAGATTAAAAAGCTCAGTGTGACTCTACATGATGTTAGATATTGTTTTATATGAAAATATTGAGTTTTGTAGAATATTTCCCCTCACTGTTGTGGACTCTACAGTTAGAATGTGTCTCACTGCTGCTGGATGAAAAAGTGTCACTGCTTATGGACATGCTCAGAGATGAGTAGTAATGAGTTCAATATACTCAAGTACATGTACTGAAGTATTCTTTAGATTAAATTGTAATGTCAGTGCATCTGGAAAGTATTCACAACGCTTGACTTTTTTCACATTTTGTTATGTTACAGCCTTATTCCAAAACAGATTAAACTCGTTTTTTTCCTCAAAATTCTACACACAATACCCCATAATGACAATGTGAAAAAAAGTTGTTGGTTTTTTTATATATTTTTTTTTATTTTGATTTGAGATGTGCAAATTTATTAAAAATTAAAAACTAAGAAATCACGTGTACATAAGTATTCAAAGCCTTTGCTCAATACTTTGGTGATGCACCTTTGGCATCAGTTACAGCCTCAAGTCTTCTTGAATATGATGCCACAAGCTTGGCACACCTATCTTTGGGCAGTTTTGCCCATTCCTCTTTGCAACACCTCTTTAGCTCCATCAGGTTGGATGGGAATCGTCTGTGCACAGCCATTTTCAGATCTCTCCAGGGATGTCCAATTGGATTCAAGTCTGGGCTCTGGCTGGGCTACTCAAGGACATTCACAGAGTTGTCCTGAAGCCACTCCTTTGATATCTTGGCTGTGTGCTTAGGGTTGTTGTCCTGCTGAAAGATGAACTGTCACCCAAGTCTGAGGTCAAGAGCGCTCTGGAGCAGGTTTTCATCCAGGATGTCTCTGTACATTGCTGCATTCATCTTTCCCTCTACCCTGACTAGTCTTTCAGTTCTTGCTGCTGAAAAACATCCCCACAGCGTGATGCTGCCACCACCATTGGCGTGGTTATGAACGGTGCCTGGTTTCCTCCAAAGATGATGCCTGGCATTCACGCCAAAGAGTTCAATCTTTATCTCATCAGACAAGAGAATTTTGTTTCTCATGGTCTGAGAGTTCTTCAGGTGCTTTTTGGCAAACATCAGGTGGGGTGCCATGTGCCTTTTACTTAGGAGTGGCTTCTGTCTGGCCACTCTACCATACAGGCCTGATTGGTGGATTACTGCAGAGATGGTTGTCCTTCTGGAAGGTTTTCCTCTCTCCTTAGAGGAATGCTGGAGCTCTGACAGAGTGACCACTGGGTTCTTGGTCACCTCTCTAACTAAGACCCTTCTCCCCCATTGCTCTGTTTAGACGGCTGGCCAGCTCTAGGAAGAGTCCTGGTGGTTCTGAACTTCTTTTGTTTACGTATGATGGAGGCCACTGTGCTCATTAGGACCTTCAATGCAGCAGACATTTTTCTGTACCTTTCCCCAGATTTGTGCCTCGAGACAATCCTGTCTCGGAGGTCTACAGACAATTCCTTTGACGCCATGGTTGGTTTGTGCTCTGACATACACTGCCAACTGTGGGACCTTATATAGACAGGTATTTGCCTTTCCAGATCATGTCCAATTAACTGAATTTATCACAGGTGGACTCCAATTAAGCTGTAGAAACATCTCAAAAATGATCAGTGGAAACAGGATGCACCTGAGCTCAATTTTGAGCTTCATGGCAAAGGCTGTGAATACTTATGTACATGTGATTTCTTAGGTTTTTATTTTTAATAAATTTGCAAATACCTAAAAAAAACCTTGTTTTTTCACATTGTCATTATAGGGTATTGTGTGTAGAATTCTGCGGGAAAAAAATGAATTTAATCCCTTTTGGAAAAAGGCTAACATAACAAATTGTGGAAGAAGTGAAGCACTGTGAATACTTCCCGGATGCACTGTACATGAGAAGTTTTACTGCAGGATACTTTCTACTCATACTTGAGTAGATTTTTGAGGAAAAAAACTGTAGTTTTACTCAATTACATTTTGTTGAACTGTTTTAATTAATTTTGATTTTATAGATTTTAAATGAATGCTATTCTTGCTTTTTATAACCAGTTTTTCTTCCAATTAGACCTTAAGTCATGTTTCTTTTTTTTTTTTTTTGTTTTTTTAATTCTGGCTTAAGGTTAGCACACGATTGAGACAAAGCTTAAACTGGTGAACAAATCTGTAAGGAAAAAAAAAATCAAAAGAAAACAGTAGTGAACTTACAAAAAAAAAAAAAAAAAAAAAAACACATTATAAAATGAGAAAAAATACAAATGAAGACTTCCAAAAGGTGAGACTAAAGTTTCTTGAGTAACTGTTTTAGTTGATGCTTTCGTAATCTTTCTCAGGCAATTTCTTTGGTGGCTATACACACAGCAGTGAAAATAAGTACTGAACATGTCAACATTTTTGTCATTAAACATATTTCTGATGGAGCCATTGACCTGAGATTTTAACCCGATATCAGCAACAACCCAATTAATCCATATATACAAAGAAATCAAGGCAACTGTGTTCACAAAACAAGTTATATTTAATAAAGTGGAATGACATAGGGAATAAGTATTGAACATGCTTGGTGAAATTCATTTCATATTTAATAGAAAAGCCTTTGTTGGTAATACAGCAACATTACATCTGATGCATTATTATTATTATTATTATTATTATTATTATTATTATTATTACAGCTTCCAGATGCCTCCTGTTTTGAGAATCTAGGCACAGACATTGCTCAGGAGTGATTTTAGCCCATTCTTACACACAAACTGTCAAATCTTGAAGGTTCCGTGGGTGTCTTCTATGAACTCTGATCTTCAGTTCGCTCCATAGATTTTCAATTGGATTCAGGTCAGGTGACTGGGCCATTCTCACAGCTTTATTTTGTGTGTTTGGGATCATTGTGTTGCTGAAGTGTCCATCCTTGTTTCAGCTTCAGCATCTTGGCAGTTGGACACAGGTTCTTATCAAGGATGTCTCTGTATATTTGTCCATTAATCTTTCCTTCAATTATATGAAGTCTGCCTGTACCATATGCTGAAAAACACCCCCGCACCATGATGCTCCCATTTCCAAACTTCACTGTTGGTATGGTGTTTTGGGCTGATGTGCAGTGCCATTTCTCCTCCAAACATGCTGTGTGTTGTGGCATCCAAAAAGGTCAATTTTGGTCTCATTTGACCAGACTATATTCTCCCAGTATGTTCCTGGCTTGTCCAAATGTGCAGCAAATGTTAAATGAGCTTCAGCATGCTTTTTCTTCAGCAATGGAGTCCTGCAAGGTGAGCAGGTATAGAGCCCATGTCGATTGAGTTCATTACTTAATGTTTTCTTTGAAACAGCACTACCTGCTAACTTCTGATATTCACCAACCTTTTTTAAAGGCTACCAGTCAAGACTTAGCCAGCTGAAATTAATTTACACTGATGGGGGATGGGATGGCTTCCTAAATTTTGATGAATTTAAACTGGTTTCTTGCCTTTCAGTGCCCTTTTGCACCTCTTTTCTTCAGGTGTTCAATACTTATTCCTTGTGTCATCCCACTTTATTAAATATACGTAATTTATTTTGTGAACACAGTTGTCTTGGTTTCTTTGTATGCATGGATTACTTGCATAGTTACTGATATACTGTATGGCAAAAATCTCAGGTCAATGGCTCCATCAGAAACATGTTTAGCAAGAAAAATGTTGACATGTTCAATACTTATTTTCCATGCTGTATTTATACTTGAGTAATTCATATAAAGGAATACTACCTTTCTTTGAGTACAATTTTTGACTACTCTCCTCTAGTCTTGTTATTGTGATTAGTTTATTGACTGAAACTTGGTTTGACCTGGAGGAAATTAATGATGCATCACATTACAAAGTATTGCATGAGTTTACAATTAATTCAGATCCTTTCACAAACCCTGTGGTCTTAAACAAAGTCCACTTCATAAGCAAAACCACACATTTGAAGTTGTATTAAATCCTTTATCATCCAGCTGTACATATTGTAACTTCCATTATTATGAACATATCTGACAAACGGATACATGAGGGTGGGGGGGTTAAAAAATCCAATGGGGGATTGAAAACTTCATAGGCTGACCATGATGCACTGGTCAAATTTGATCAAATGTGGTTTATTGTACCCATACTCTTGACAGTTCTCTAACTCTCAGCTCTGCTCTGCCCTCTTTTTTTTCTAGGCCACTGAAGCACAAATGCTAGTGGTTCAGTACCTACAGACTTGGACAAAATTGTTGGTACCCCTCTGTTAATGAAAGAAAAACCCACAATGGTCACAGAAATAACTTGAATCTGACAAAAGTGGTAATAAATAAAAATTCTATGAAAATTAACCAATGAAAATCAAATGCTTTTGAATTGTGGTTCAACAGAATTATTTAAAAAAAACAAACTCATGAAACAGGCCTGGATAAAAATGATGGTACCCTGAACTTAATATTTTGTTGCACAACCTTTTGAGGCAATCACTGCAATCAAACGATTTCTGTAACTGTCAATGAGACTTCTGTACCTCTCAGCAGGTATTTTGGCCCACTTCTCATGAGCAAACTGCTCCAGTTGTCTCAGATTTGAAGGGTGCCTTCTCCAGACAGCATGTTTCAGCTCCTTCCACAGATGTTCAATAGGATCTAGATCAGGGCTCATAGAAGGCCACTTTAGAATAGTCCAATGTTTCGCTCTTAGCCATTCTTGGGTGTTTTTAGCTGTGTGTTTTGGGTCATTATCCTGTTGCAAGACCCATGACCTGCGACTGAGACCAAGCTGTCTGACACTGGGCAGCACATTTCTCTCTAGAATACCTTGATAGTCTTGAGATTTCATTGTACCCTGCACAGATTCAAGACACCCTGTGCCAGATGCAGCAAAGCAGCCCCACAACATAACAGACCCTCATCCATGTTTCACAGTAGGGACAGGTTCAGGTTCAGGTTACTTTATTTGTACCCGTAGGTAGATTTGTTTTGCAGTCTGGTGATATCCATATTTACAAGCCACAAATTACATTCAACATAGACACAAACATAGGCACACATGAAATTGACTATGAACATGATAAAAATACTCAGGGCTCTGTCACCATGGGATGAGACGCCATCTCGGCGCTCAGCCCATGTCTCCTCATCCCTGCCTCTCTTTAGGCAGCATCTCTGTCACCATGGGAGGAGACGCCATTTCGGCGCTCAGCCCATGTCTCCTCGTTTCCGCCTCTCATTGGACAGCGTCTCAGCTGGCTCCCAGCTGTCAGTATTACGGGACGGCTGGGGCCAATTAATCCTCATCAGCTGGGGCGCTGCTAATGAGAATAAAAAGGAGCAGCCTCGATCACTCGGGGCTGCGACTTAAAGCACTACAGGCTGAAACCCCTATTCCCGGCGTCAGCCCTTACTCCTCTTGCAGTAACCTTGTGAGTGTTCCCTGCTGTGAGTATTATGCTTTGGTATCCTGTTTTCCGGTGCCAGCCCTTTACTCCTGTACCATTCTACTCGTGAGTTTAACCTGTTTATGAGTAGCTGTGCTTTGGGTCTACAACAACCGTGTTCCTTACCCCGTGTCCTTATCCCTTGTTCCTAACCCTTCCTTATAATAAACATCTCAGCTCACTGGCTTGCCCTCGGCTCTTATTGCGTTGCTCCCTAGAGCCACGTGTAACAGTAAGTCGCAGCCAGACGAGTTGCCGGCGGCCGTGAGTTTGTGGAACTGTACCTTCCTTGTCCGGGTGTTAGCGCCATTAGCACGCCGTTTCCCAGGAGTCACTCCCGACGCCAGGGCGACGAGCTGAGGTCCATCTCGGGGGCTGTCGACAGGATGCTCTTCACCCTGCACAACGCCTCCAATTCGAGACGCTGGTATCCGGGCCGTGCTGAGGATCTCCTGGACTGTCACCCTCTTTCTTTGTTCCATCTCGAGGTCAGTGCCAGGATTGACGCCATGGTCACAAAGCGAGAGAAGCTCCGCGGGTTGGATGGAAACCCCGGCAGGACGCCGAAGTTGATGACGTTGCCCCCCGCTTCGGGACCCCGTTCCTGCTGCCATTCCTGCCCGGGAGTCCGCGGGTTGGATGGAAACCCCGGCAGGACGCTGAAGTGGATGATGTTGCCCCCCGCTTCGGGACCCCGTTCCTGCTGCCGTTCCAGCCCGGGAGTCCGCGCCACCCAGAGGGCTTCCCCCGTTCTGCATTACGTCACTCGGGATTTCCCCCATGGAGCCGCAGCTGACAGCAGTTACGTCTGGGACCGAGCGGCTGACGCGATTCCCGCTGTGTATCCATTCACCATCTGCAGGCACGTGGCGGCGGCAGTGAGATTGGTGGAGAGGACTCCAGAGCAACGAAGCCTTCCCAAGCTCAATGCCTTCCTCGCCTCGGTCTCTGACCAGGAGCGGCGATTCCTGGGTTCCCCCCTCGCTTCGTCCCCTGGGAGAAGTCTTCGTCACATCGCCAAGTCACCTCAGCATGAACCCCGTCCGGACCCAGTTCTGGGCTGCTGCCAGGACCTCTCCTCCCAAGCAACTGTCACCTTCTCGCCTCGTCAGTGTGGAGATTTCACAGCCTCGCTCCCTGAGCCTCATTCCCCCACTGTCATCCCAGGACATTCGGGCTGGCTCACCGCGGCTGTCACCCCCTCCTCCTTGATGCGTCTCCTGACTACTGTGTGTGCCTGGAACCCCGGCCTGGTGAGCCCTCTCCTGGAGACAACGCGAGCGGTCCCCAGACGATTTCACAGAAGGTCCTCCGTTATCGCCTGGCGGGGAGAGGAAGAAGCTATGTCCACGACAGCAGGCGCCATCGAACCTCCAGGAGGCAGGCAAGTCTTAGTTTATTTACATCAGTTTTATGATTTGCTCTGTCACACTCCTGGAGGTGGAGTTCGGGGTCCGCAGCTCCCTGAACTCCCACCACCTGCTGTAACCTGTGCCTTTAATCCTGCATCCTCTGTGTCTCTCTCCGCCGAGCGATCCCCGGCTCCGGGTCAACGTGGTGGGATAAGGAGAGGGCCTGTGGTTCCGCAGCTACATTGTGGAAGGAGGAGGAGGACTGACTGCTACGTGGAGTCTGCGCCGACGACCAAGCGTCCCCGGGTCTCCATGGAGGTGCGGTTCGGTCCAGCGGGACGAGGTTCTCCTGCCATCACTCCGCGTGGACCGTCGGTGTGGTTACCAATGCGGGAGGAACCTCAAGCTGCGCTGACCATCGTGCTGGCTGCGGGGCCCGACACAGCTGAGTGGGAGCCTGACAACGCCCTCCGGACGACGGATCCTGGATCTTTGCAGTCCTAGACGGCGTCGGAACCCGAGATCAGGCGAGTGCGCTCCTCTCTTTTCTCTGAGCACTTTTGCCTGTCTCTAGGGGGGATGAGCCGGGTCCAGCCGCCCGCTGCATCCGAGCTCATTTCGCCGGGTTCTGGCGCTGCCGGTGATCCTGATCCCGGTTCTGTTTTTTCTCCCAAGCCTTCTTCCAGGGTCACCGGCGAGGAGTTGCCGTTCCTCGTGATGCTGGAGGGTCCAGGTTCAACGTTGGAGGTCGGTTCTGGTACAGTGCCGACCCAGTCGGGGTCCGACGCGGGTGCTGCTTCGGTGGTGTCCGACATGGGTTCGCCTAAGACCCAATTGGGGTCCGACGTGGGTGCTGCGCCAACGCTGTCCAGGTCCAGTGAGGAGGTGTCTGTCTCCCAGCGGCCTGACGCTCGTTGCCCTCATCATCGGCTCTCCCCTGTGCCTCGTCCACCGGGACCCGCTTTGACCCTTCGTCCGTCTCAACGGTCCTGGTGGTTGAGTGATGCGGGTCGACAGCCCGACCCGAAAGACGTCGGTTCGGCGATCTGGTCCAACTCCCTGACGAACTTTGTTGCTTCTGGGTGGCCTGGCACGGCTACCGGCGGACTGGTTTCTCGGGATCTGGGTTTTGGCTTGGCCGCCTGAACATTTTCCTCTTCCCCGTATATTTAGCGCTGTGTATTGTGTTTTTAGCCTTGTTAACCGTACTCAGCATCTTATCCCGCTGTTATCCTATGTACCTGTCACCGTTATTCCTCTAGGTGACCCCTCGTATATTAAGTGCTGTGTATTGTGTTTTTTCCCGTATTAACCGTACTCAGCATCTTATCCCATTGTTATCCTATGTACCTGTCACCAGTATTTCCCTAGGTGACCCCCCGTATATTTGGTGCTGTGTGTTGTGTTCTCTCCTTATCAACCATACTCAGCATCTTACCTCATTATCCTGTGAACCTGTCACCATTCTCCCTCTAGGGGACCTCCCATATATTTAGCGCTGTGTATTGTGTTTTCCCCTTATTGACCATATTCAGCTTTTTACCTTATTGTTGTCCTGTTATCCTGTCACCGTTATTCCTCTAGGTGACCCCTCGTGTATTTAGTGCTGTGTATTGTGTTCTCTCCTTACTAACCATACCCAGCATCTTATCTCATTGTTCTCCTGTGAACCTGTCACCAGTATTCCCCTAGGTGACCTCCCGTTTATTTAGTGCTGTGTATTGACCATACTCACCATCTTATCTTATTGTTGTCCTGTTACCCTGTCACCGTTACTTTCCTAGGTGTCCTTCTTTGCATATGGTACCGTGTATTTTGTTATCTTTCTACTTACCGGTGCACGTCATTCCTACTATTTTTGTCCTGGTCTTAGCCTGCTATTGTTTCATGGAGTAATGTGTTTTGGTTCCTTTATCAACCATACTCTGTGATCACCTTCCTGTTCTATTTAACGTTGTGTATTGTGTTTGCTATTTATCACTTGTACTCAGCGTTTTTGCTCTGTTACGTTTTAGTGGGTTTTTTTTCCTTGCCCTGAGCCACACATTGTTTGTATTTCTGGGTAGTGTGTTACCAGTGTCTGACTCAGTTTTCTCCCCATCTGTGCCCTGGGTTAATTATTCCCTGTTTTGTAATGTATTGTATTTGGGTTTTTTTTTCTCTCTGCCCTGCTACCCTACATTGTCCATTGGGGTTTTTTTGTCCTTCCCTTTGCATGTCCCCTCCGGTCCTGCCCCCCTTCCACCCACCCTAGGTGGGGGGGGGGAGCTGGGGTGTTCCTGGTCGTTCGGGAGCCCGACCTTGAGGGGGGGGATCTGTCATCATGGGATGAGACGCCATCTCGGCGCTCAGCCCATGTCTCCTCATCCCTGCCTCTCTTTAGGCAGCATCTCTGTCACCATGGGAGGAGACGCCATTTCGGCGCTCAGCCCATGTCTCCTCGTTTCCGCCTCTCATTGGACAGCGTCTCAGCTGGCTCCCAGCTGTCAGTATTAAGGGACGGCTGGGGCCAATTAATCCTCATCAGCTGGGGCGCTGCTAATGAGAATAAAAAGGAGCAGCCTCGATCACTCGGGGCTGCGACTTAAAGCACTACAGGCTGAAACCCCTATTCCCGGCGTCAGCCCTTACTCCTCTTGCAGTAACCTTGTGACTGTTCCCTGCTGTGAGTATTATGCTTTGGTATCCTATTCTCCGGTGCCAGCCCTTTACTCCTGTACCGTTCTACTCGTGAGTTTAACCTGTTTATGAGTAGCTGTGCTTTGGGTCTACAACGACCGTGTTCCTTACCCCATGTCCTTATCCCTTGTTCCTAACCCTTCCTTATAATAAACATCTCAACTCACTGGCTCGCCCTCGGCTCTTACTGCGTGGCTCCCTAGAGCCACGTGTAACAGGCTCCATCAATCAGGGTATAAAAACACAAAGAGATGAGAGAAAAAACAGAGGTAAGAGAGAAGAGTCATATTAAAAGTTAAAAACTAGTCAAAGAGGTTAAAAACTCAAAGGTCTAAAACTCAATAAAATATTTAGAACTCAAGTAACATCCTACAAAAATAAGTAAATACAAAATGGAGTTAATAAATAGGTACCTAAATTATGTGCAATATATTGTTACAGCTTGTTCAACTCTTTGACAGCAGCAGGAATAAAGCTGTTTTTGTAGCGCTGGGTTTTACTTTTTGGGACAGCAAACCTCCGTCTTGAGGGAAGAAGCTGAAAGTTGCAGTGCAAAGGGTGGGAGTCATCATTTAAAATGGAGGTAGCCATCCTCTGTACTTGTCTGGTGTACAGGGATGTCAGGCTCAGCTGTGACTCACCAAGCAAACGATTGGACCATCTAACTACCTGATCCAAGGATTTCCTCTGTTTCAGTTTTATCTGACCAAACCATGACACTAAAGAAAAGGATAAAACAGATTCAATAAAAGCCTGTTGCTGACCCTTTTTTGCACACCCTTTCACAGTTCTCCTCAAACTTTAAATTACTATCAATAATCGTCCCAAGATATTTGTAGGATTGTACACATTCGGTGGTCTGGCCTTTTAGTGTGGTGACTTTGTGCCTGGGAGTTTTCCTCCTAAAGTCAATAATCATGTCTTTAGTTTTTGTCGTATTCAGCTGCAGGTAGGAATCCTCACACCAGTGAACAAAATCATCAACTACTGGGCTGTGGCCACTCTCACCATCCTGGAGGAGACTGACAATAACTGAATCATCAGCATACTTTATGATATGTCTGTTGTCATGTCTGCTCCGACACACGTTTGTGTACAGGATGAAGAGTAGTGGTGACAACACACATCCCTGAGGAGAGCCAGTAGAAGAGCACTTGAGGTCAGACAATGTACCATTGACCATTACTCTCTGCGTCCTGTTGGTTAAGAAATCCAGAATCCAGCCCACCAGATTATTGCTCAAATCAAATTGTTGCAGGAGCCTTTCAGCTAAGATATGAGGTTGGATTGTATTAAAGGTGGAGGAAAAGTCCACAAATAAAAGCCTGGCTTGTGTCCCATTAAAATCCAGATGTTTAAAAAGCATGTTAAACAGAGTGACAGTGGCATCCTCCACTCCTCTGTGAGGCCTATAGGCAAACTGCAGAGGATCCAATGCATGCTCAGTCTGCTTTAGGACCTCACATCTGACCAGTTTTTCAAAAATTTTCATTAAAATTGAAGTCAAAGCAACTGGACTAAAGTCGTTTACCGTTTTAGGACAGCTGGATTTTGGAATGGGAACAACCTCGGCTTCTTTCCAGATCTTAGGCACATGTTGTGTCTGTAAGGACTTATTGAAAATGTAATGAAATATAGGACTCAGTTCATGTGCACAGGACTTTACCAAGCGCCCACATATATTATCAAGGCCCTGACTTTTGTTGACTTTTACAGTGCAGAACTCCCTTTTAACATCCTGCACCTCAATATTAAAGTGCTGATTGTCTTTGAGTTCCTGTTTCAAATCTTGGGTTTCAGTGCTAAAATCAAAGGAGTCAAAACGACCATAAAAACAATTAAGAGCATTAGCCAGCTCTGTGTCTGAATTAAAACCATCTAAAAACACACGGTGACTGCGCTCTGTGCTCTGAAGGCCTGCAATAGTTTTCACACTGGCCCAGGCTGAACCAAGTTTCTTTGTTGCCATCTTGCTTTCCAGTTCTGATTTATAATTCTGTTTTGCTCTTAAAATTTCGGATTTCAGCTCTTTTGTGGCAACCTGTAGCTCAGAAACAGACCCCTGTTTAAAGGCAAGTGCTTTCCTCTGTAAGCAGGATTTAACTGATTTTGTAACCCATGGTTTGTTGGGATATATTTTGACACGTTTATGTGGAACGATCTTATTTTTACAGAAAGCCATGTATGAACATGTGACGTCCACCAAAGAGTCCAAATCATCCCCGCAGGCCAGTGTGAACATCTCCCAGTCTGTACAGTCAACGCATTCCTGGAGGCTGTGCACTGAATCTTCTGTCCACACATCAATGTCTCTCGTCTCCACCTTGCCTCTTCTGAGATCAGTTTTATATGTGGGCAGCAAATGTACACAGTTGTGATCTGAGGATCCTAAAGGAGGAAGGGGAGTGATTTATAGGCCCTCTCTATGGATCCATAGCACAGGTCCAATGTCTTTTTTCGCCTGGTTGGGCAGGAGACATACTGATAAAAGTTTTTAAGTGTCTTCTTTAAAGAAACATGGTTAAAATCCCCAAGAATGAAGTTTGGCGCCTCTGGAGAAATTGATTGCAGCTGCTGGATCACATCAAAGATTGTGCTGCAGGCGGAGTCAGCGTCTGCCCTCGGATGAATGTACACAATTGTGATGAAAAGTTGGGGGAACTCGCGAGGCAAATAAAAGAGGCGTAGTGACACAGACAGCAGCTCCACATCAGGTGTACAGATGCGCTCTCTGACTGTGACAGATGTGCAGTACTGCTTATTAATGTATAAACATACGCCGCCACCCTGACGTTTCACCGTTACCTCTTCCTGCCGATCTGAGCGCAGTGGGGCTCCAAAGCCGTCAATCCACAGGTCTGCATCTCGGTCATGCGAAGTAAGCCAAGATTCGGTGAAGGCCATGACGCAGCAGTTCTTAAAGTCCTTCTGGTGGACAGTGTTCTTTTCTTGGTATGCTTCATTTTTGCGTCTATGAACATAGAGCTGATGAACCTTGCCAAAAAGTTCCAGTTTTGTCTTGTCTGTCCATAGGACATTCTCACAGAAGCTTTGTGCCTTGTCAACCTGCAGTTTGGCAAATTCCAGTCCGGCTTTTTTATGGTTTGTTTTCAACAGTAGTGTCCTCCTTGGTCGTCTCCCATGAAATCCACTTTGGCTCAAACAACGACCGATGGTGCGATCTGACACTGATGAACCTTGACCTTGGAGTTCACCATGAATGTGTTTAGAGGTTGTTCTGGGCTCTTTTGTTACCATTCATATTATCCGTCTCCTCCTGCGGCCACGTCCAGGGAGGTTGGCTACAGTCCTGTGGATCTTAAATTTCTGAATGATATGTGGAACTGTAGTCACAGGAACATCAAGCTGCTTGGAGATGGTCTTATAGCCTTTACCTTTAACATGCTTGTCTATAATTTTCTTTCTAACCTCCTTTGCTTCCTCTGGTCCATGTTTAGTGTGGTACACACCATGTCACCAAACAGCACAGTGACTACTTGTCACCCTTTAAATAGGCCGACTGACTGATTACAAGTTTGTAGACACCTGTGATGTTAATTAGAGGACACATCTTGGTTGAACATGTCCCTGTGGTCACATTATTTTCAATCTTTTCTAAGGGTACCATAATTTTTGTCCAGGCCTGTTTCATGAGTTTGTTTTTTAAAATAATTCTGTTGAACCATAATTCAAAAGCATTGTTTGATTTTCATTGGTTAATTTTCATATAACTTTAGTCATTTTCAAGTTATTTCTGTGAGTTTTTCTTTCATTAACAGAGGGGTACCAACAATTTTGACCAACTTTGAGACCAACTCTAAAACTGGGAACTTGGAACATCCGCACTATGATGACAGGACTCGTTGCTAACCTCAAGGACATCAACGACACCAGGAAGACTGCCATCATCAATAATGAGCTGAAGAGACTGGGATTGGATATCGCCACTCTCCAGGAAACACGGTTGTCTGATGCAGGCACACTGAGAGAGAAGGACTACACATTCTACTGGCAGGGAAAGGGCAGTGACGAACACAGGGAACACGGAGTGGGCTTCGCAGTGAAGAACACCTTGCTGAAGATGGTGGAACCGGGCAGCAATGGCTCTGCACGACTCCTCACCCTCCGCCTGAACACCACTCAAGGCCCAGTCACCCTCGTCAGTGTGTATGCCCCAACACTGACAGCCACATCAGAGACAAAAGACGAGTTCTACGAGAATCTCGCAACAACTGTCAGGATCATCCCCAACTCTGAACAACTCATTCTCCTTGGAGACATCAACACCAGAGTGGTTGCTGACCATGACTCCTGGCCCTCCTGTCTTGGACCATTTGGCGTGGGCAGAATGAACGACAACGGACAGTGGCTGCTCGAGTTCTGCACTTATCACGATCTGTGCATCACAAACTCATTCTTCAAGACCAAGCCCCAACACAAGGTTTCCTGGCGACATCCGTGCTCAAAGCACTGGCACCAGCTGGACTTGATCCTGACCAGGCGCACCTCACTGAAGAACGTGCTAATCACCCGGTTGTTCCAGAGTGCAGATTGCGACACAGACCATTCATTGGTGTGTTGCAGGGCCAAGCTGCAGCTGAAGAAATTCCATCGTGCTAGACAGCCTGGAAAGGCACGGATTGACACCAGCAAGATGGCCCAACCAGAACTTGTTGAGCAGTTTGCCTCCACCTTTGAGAAGGAACTTGGTGTACCACAAGAAGGAGAATCTGCAAAGCAGAAGTGGGAAGAGCTGTGAAACACCATCCACCGCACAGCCTTGGCTATCTTTGGGAGGAAGACCTCAAAGTCACAGGACTGGTTTAATGCCAAGTTGACCAAGATGACCCCCGTCATTGAAGCCAAGCTCTCAGCACTTGCTGAGTACAAGAATTCAATTCAATTCAACTTTATTTATATAGCGCCATTTCACAACAACAGTCATCTCATAGCACTATCAACTGTAGGGGGGAACCCCCACAGTTGCAGAAAGACCGTACCCAAAGAGAAAGAAGTACCCAAAGAGAAAGAAGTACCCAAACGAGAAGTACCCAAACGAGAAGAATCTCCAGATTCTCAGGGCTGCGAGAAGCAAAGTTCAGCAGACTGCTCGGCGCTGTGCCGAGTACTGGACTCAGCTCAGCCAAGACATTCAAACCGCTGCCATAACAGGGAACATCCGTGGTATGTACGATGGCATCAAGAAAGCACTTGGTCCGGCTCAGAGCAAGACGGCCCCCCTCAAATCCTCTACTGGGGAGATGATCACAGAAAAGAACAAGCAGATGGAGAGATGGGTGGAACACTACTCCGACCTCTACTCCAGACAGAGCACCGTGACACTGTCAACCCTTGATGCCATTGACTGCCTGCCATCCATGGACGAACTTGACGCCGAGCCAACCATCGACAAACTCAGCAAGGCCATTGATAGCTTGGCTGCTGGCAAGGCACCCGGCAATTACGGCATACCCCCCGACCTGATCAAGCACTGCAAGACCGCCCTACTGCTGCCATTGCATGATATCCTCTGCCAGTGCTGGAAAGAAGGTGCCGTACCAGAGGACATGAGGGACGCCAAGATCATCACCCTCTACAAAAACAAAGGGGAGAGAAGCGACTGCAACAACTACAGGGGCATCTCCCTCCTCAGTGTTGTTGGCAAAGTCTACGCACGAGTTGTTCTCGTTCGTCTACAGAAGCTTGCCGAACGTGTCTACCCCGAGTCTCAGTGTGGCTTCCGCGCTGAGCGATCGACGGTAGACATGATATTCTCCATCCGCCAACTCCAGGAGAAATGCAGAGAACAGAACATGCCCCTGTACGTCGCCTTAATCGACCTCACCAAAGCGTTCGATCTGGTCAGCAGAGAGGGCCTTTTCAAGATCCTGCCAAAGATAGGATGCCCACCAAAGTTGCAAAGCCACATCGAATCGTTTCACACCAACATGCAGGGGATAGTGCAGCACGATGGCAACGTCTCACAGCCATTCAGCATACGCAGTGGAGTGAAACAGGGCTGTGTACTTGCGCCAACCCTCTTTGGGATTTTCTTTGCTATGCTCCTGAGGCATGCCTTCAGCACAGCAACAGAAGGAATCTACCTGCACACAAGATCTGACAGCAGGCTTTTCAACCTCACCCGCCTGAAAGCCAGAACCAAAGTACGCAAGGCTCTAATCAGAGACATGCTGTTTGCAGACGACGCTGCAGTCGCAACCCACACACAGCAGGAACTTCAGACCCTGATGGACCACTTCTCCCAGGCATGCAAGGACTTCGGGCTTACCATCAGCCTGAAGAAGACTAACATCTTGGCGCAAGGCACGGAAACACCACCAACCATCACCATCGACGACTACGAGCTGGAGGTCGTGAATCAGTTAATGTACCTGGGGTCCACGATCAGCAACAACCTCTCCCTTGATACAGACATCGACAAGAGGATTGGAAAATCAGCCTTCACACTCGCTCGCCTCACCACACGAGTGTGGGAGAATCCCAAACTCTCTGTCAAGACGAAGATGGCAGTGTACAACGCCTGCGTCATCAGCACACTGCTCTATGGGAGTGAGACGTGGACAACATATGCCCGGCAGGAAAAGAGACTGAACTCCTTCCACTTGCGCTGCATTCGCCACATCCTGGACATATCCTGGCAGGACAAAGTGCCCAACACAGAAGTTCTGTCCCGCGCCGGCCTTCCCTCCATGTTCACTCTACTCAGGCAGCACAGGCTCCGCTGGCTAGGCCACGTTCACCATATGGAGGATGGCAGGATCCCCAAAGACGTCTTTTACGGAGAACTGGCGACTGGCAGGAGAGACCTTGGCCGCCCACAGCTGCGCTTTAGAGACGTCTGCAAGAGAGACATGAAGGCCCTGGAGATCACGTCTGTACAATCATGACTCCTCCTTAGTAATTTTCACAAATATTTGAGCAAATACAGTGGGGCAAAAAAGTATTTAGTCAGCCACCAATTGTGCAAGTTCTCCCACTTAAAAGATGAGAGAGGTCTCCAATTTTCATCATAGGTATACCTCAACTATGAGAGACAAAATAAGGAAAAAAAAAATCCAGAAAATCACATTGAAGGATTTTTAATGAATTAATTGGTAAATTCCTCGGTAAAATAAGTATTTGGTCAATAACAAAAGTTCATCTCAATACTTTGTTATATACCCTTTGTTGACAATGACAGAGGTCAAACGTTTTCTGTAAGTTTTCACAAGGTTTTTACGCACTGTTGCTGGTATTTTGGCCCCTTCCTCCATGCAGATCTCCTCTAGAGCAATGGTGTTTTGGGGCTGTCGCTGGGCAACACAGACTTTCAACTCCCTCCAAAGATTTTCTATGGGGTTGAGGTCTGGAGACTGGTTAGGCCACTCCAGGACCTCGAAATGCTTCTTACAAAGCCACTCCTTCGTTGTCCGGGCAGTGTGTTTGGGATCATTGTCATGCTGAAAGACCCAGCCACGTTTCATCTTCAATGCCCTTGCTGGTGGAAGGAGGTTTTCACTCAAAATCTCACGATACATGGCTCCATTCATTCTTTCCTTTACACAGATCAGTCGTCCTGGTCCCTTTCCAGAAAAACAGCCCCAAAGTTTGATGTTTCCACCCCTATGCTTCACAGTATGTATGGTGTTCTTTCTCCTCCAAACACGACAAGTTGAGTTTTTACCAAAAAGTTCTATTTTGGTTTCATCTGACCATATGACATTCTCCCAATCCTCTTCTGGATCATCCAAATGCTCTCTAGCAAATTTTAGACGGGCCAGGACATGTACTGGCTTAAGCAGGGGGACACGTCTGGCACTGCAGGATTTGAGTCCCTGGTGGCGTAGTGTGTTTCTGATGTAGCCTTTGCTACTTTGGTCCCAGCTCTCTGCAGGTCATTCACTAGGTCCCCCTGTGTGGTTCTGGGATTTTTGCTCACCGTTCTCGTGATCATTTTGACCCCACGGGGTGAGATCTTGCGTGGAGCCCCAGACTGAGGGAGATTATCAGTGGTCTTGTATGTCTTCCATTTTCTAATAATTGCTCCCACAGTTGATATCTTCACACCAAGCTGCTTACCTATTGCAGATTCAGTCTTCCCAGCCTAGTGCAGGTGTACAATTTTGTTTCTGGTGTCCTTTGACAGCTCTTTGGTCTTGGCCATAGTGGAGTTTGGAGTCTGACTGTTTGAGGTTGTGGACAGGTGTCTTTTATATTGATAACGAGTTCAAACAGGTGCCATTAATACAGGTAACGAGTGGAGGACAGAGGAGCCTCTTAAAGAAGAAGTTACAGGTCTGTGAGAACCAGAAATCTCGCTTGTTTTTAGGTGACCAAATACTTATTTTACTGAGGAATTTACCAATTAATTCATGAAAAATCCTTCAATGTGATTTTCTGGATTTTTTTTTCTCATTTTGTCTCTCATAGTTGAGGTATACCTATGACGAAAATTGGAGACCTCTCTCATCTTTTAAGTGGGAGAACCTGCACAATTGGTGGCTGACTAAATACTTTTTTGCCCCACTGTGAATGAATGAATGAATGAATGAATCTTTATTTTTGGATAGTACAGGTTAAAAGGAACTGAATAATATAGCAAAGTGGGAAAGAAAATCCAACAAGGTCAAATTAGACAATAACTCCTGTGATTATACAATTCAACATAAGTTATCCGAAATGGGTGATGGCTGAAGCCGCAGCTTATATTGCCCACCCATATTCCATCCAAGAATTCAAAAGAAAAAAAAGACAAAACAAGAGCGATTACAATTCAAAAAAAAAAAAAAAAAAACGAAGCTAAGACAAAGTGTGACAGAAAAAAACTAAGCTACAACACAACACAGGCTGGATATGACAATCCTTATGTGATTTTACATGTCATCTTGTACATATGTTTGGAGTATTTCTTCCTTTAGTTTTAGTTTAAATTGTCCAAGCGTTGTACATGATTTTAATTCAGGTCCAAAATCGTTCCATAATCTGACTCCTTGCACTGAAATACAGTGTTGCTTGGTGGTAGTTCTCACTGAAGGTTTTTGAAATATACATGTTCCTCTAAAATGATATTGTTTCTCCCTTATTTGGAACAACTTTTGGATATTTGCGGGCAGTGATAGATTCTTCACTTTAAACATTATTATTGCAGTTTTAAAGTCAACCAGATCTTTCAACTTGAGAGCTTTTAGTTTTAGAAAAAGTGGGTTTGTTGGTTCCCTGTAAGCTGCTTTGTTTATTATTCTAATAGCTCTCTTCTGAAGCATAAAGAGTGGATATATGTTTGTTTTATATGTATTTCCCCATACTTCATTACAATATGTCATGTATGGGAGTATTAATGAATGATACAAGGTATATAGTGTGGATTGATTCAGTAAATATTTCACTCTGTGTAATATTGCAATTGATTTGGATATTTTACCTTTAACATAATTAATATGTGACTTCCAACACAGTTTATTATCAATTATTACTCCAAGAAATTTAGTTTCAGATACCCTTTCAATCTCTACACCATTTACACTGAGTTTAGATACTGAGTTGTTGTGATGGTTGTTAAAGACTATAAATTTTGTCTTACTTAAATTGAGCATTAATTTGTTTGAATCAAACCACAGTTTAAGCTTTCCTAATTCCTTTCCGAGTGTATCCAGAAGTTGTTCCAAATTGTTTCCACTGCATAATAGATTAGTGTCATCGGCAAACAATATTAAGTCCATTTTTTCTGAAACTTTACATATATCATTTATATACATATTGAATAATAATGGCCCTAAAACTGAACCCTGTGGGACTCCACAAGTAACCTTCAGTAACTGTGAGTTTTTGTTACCAACACATACATACTGATATCTATTCTTTAAGTAACTACTTAACCAGGACAGTGCTACCCCTCTAATACCACAATTTTGTAGTTTCTTTAATAATAAATTATGATCCACTGTATCAAATGCTTTTTTAAGATCCAGGAATACTCCAACTGAATACTTTTTATTTTCAGTGGCAGTTGATATTTTTTCTATAAATTCCATTAGAGCAAATGCAGTTGTCCTCTTGTGTCTGAACCCATATTGCTGCTCACACAATAAATTATTCTTCAGTATGAAGTTGTCAATTCTCTCATAGAATATTTTTTTAAGTATCTTGGAAAATTGCGGCAATAGTGAAATTGGTCTATAGTTTGAGAATTCCCCTCTGTCACCCGTCTTGTATATCGGAATTACTTTAGCTATTTTCATTGCATTGGGAAATATACCTGTTTGGAGAGATAGGTTACACTAAGCATTCAATAATAGTTTTGACTAAGAGCCTGTCAATACCATCACAGTCCATAGATGTTTTACTTTTAAACGATTTAACAATTTAAATGACCTCTTTCTCGTCTGTGCTCTTTATGAAAATTGAGTCTTTTATAGCAGTGTTATTGCATATTGTATCACCTGTAGGCGCCGTAGTGGGTATTTCTCGAGCCAAATTACTGTATGTACAAAAAAAAAAAGAAAATATGTTGTGAGTCTTAAAATGCACATTCCTGTCAATGAAACATGTTAAACTGTGGCAATTAGGGTTAAAAGAAAGTCTAATCTTGGAATGTACAGCGGGGAAAATAAGTATTGAACATACACCCATCTTCTACCCCTTTTCTGGAGGTCCATATCATGCAGGCAGCAGTTCAAGCAGAGAAGCCCAGTCTTCCCTCTCCCCAGCCACCTGCTCCAGCTCTTCAGAAAGGATACCAATGTGTTCCAAGACCAGCTGGGAGACATAGTCTGTCCAGTGAGTCCTGGGTAGGTCCCGGGTCTCCTCCCAGAGGTACATGCCCAAGACACCTCACGGGGAGGCATCCAGGAGGCATCCTGATCAGATGCCCACACCACCTCAACTGGTTCCTTTCAATGTGGAAGAGCAGCGGTTCTACTCTGAACTTCTCCCGGATGACTGCCCTCCTCACCCTATCTCTAAGGGTGAGTCCAGCAATTCTGCGAAGAAAGCTCATTTCAGCTGCTTGTATCCATGATCTTGTTCTTTCAGTCATTATCCAAAGCTCATGGCCATAGGTGACGGTAGGAACGTAGATTGACTGGTAAATCGACAGCTTTGCCTTACAGCTTAGCTCCCTCTTCACCACAACAGACCGGTACAACGTCTGCATCGCTTCAGATGCTGCTCCAATCTGTCAGTCAATCTCTCGCTCCATTCTCCCCTCACTTGTGAATAAGACCCCAAGATACTTAAATTCCTCCATTTGGGGCAGGAGCTTGTCCCCAACCCGAAGAGGACAATCCACCTTTTTCCGGCTGAGAACCATGGACTCTGACTTGGAGGTGCTGATTCTCATCCCAGCCGCTTCACACTCAGCGGCAATCCGTCCAAGTAAGACCTGTAGGTCATTGCTGGATGAAGCCAGCAGGACAATATCATCATCAAACAACAGAGATGAGATCCTGTGGTCACCAAGCATGGCACCCTCCATTCCCTGGCTGTGCCTAGAAATCCTGTCCTTAAAAATTATGAACAGGATCGGTGACAAAGGGCAGCCCTGGCGGAGTCCAACTCTCACTGGGAATGAGTCCAACCGAGTGTTGGCAATATGAACCAAACTCTCACAACGGTTGTACAGAGACTGAATAGCTCGTAACAACAAGCTCAATACCCCATACTCTCGAAGCACCCCCCACAAAAAAAGCCACGAGGGATGTGGACAAATGCCTTCTCCAAATCCACAAAACACATGCAAACTGGTTGGACAAACTCCCACAAACCCTCGAGGATTCTCGAGAGGGTAAAGAGATGGTCCGATGTGCCACGGCCAGGACGAAAACCAAACTGGTTCTCCTGAATCTGACGTTTGACCAATGGCCGGACTCTCCTCTCCAGTACCTTGGCATAGACATTTCCAGGGAGGCTGAGGAGTGTGATCCCTTTAAAGTTGGAGCACACCCTCGGGTCCCCTTTTTTGAAGGAGGGAACCACCACCCCAGTTTGCCATGCCAAAGGCATTCCCCACTACCTCCATGCAATGTTGCAGCCATTACAGCCCTACAACATCCAGGGCCTTGAGGGACTCAGGGTGAATCTCATCCACCCCCTGGGCCTGGCCACCAAAGAGATTTTTAACCACCTTGGCGACCTCAGCCCCTGTGATAGACGAGTTGGCCCCTCGTCCACAAGCCCTGCTTCCTCTGTGGAAGGTGTGTCAGTGGGATTGAGGAGATCCTCAAAGTATTCCTTCCACGATACCCCCTGTTGAAGTCAGCAGTGCCCCATCCGCACCATACACAGTGTGGACGGGGAGCTGCTTCCCCCTCCTCAGCCACGGGGCAGTTTGCAGAATCTCTTCAAGGCCAACCGAAAGTCTTGTTCCATGGCCTCACGGAACTCCTCCCATACCCAAGTTTTTTCTTCAGCAACCACCGAGCCGCACTCCGCTTGGCCTGCCGGTACACCTCAGCTGCTTCAGGAGTCCCGCAAGCCATCCAAGCTTGATAGGACTCCTTCTTCAGCTAAATGACCCCCCCTCATCACTGGAGTCCACCACTTGGTTCAGGGGTTGCCACCACGAGATGCCCCGATGATCTTAGGGCCGCAGTTCTGTGCAGCAGCTTCAACAAGGCATGAAAACACAACAACAAAATCAATCATCGACCTGCGACCTAGGGTGTCCTGGTGCCAGGTGTAGAGAGCTTGAAATAAGGAAGCGAAGTGATTTTATAAATCAGGTTTATTGTTGGCTTCCAATCTCCAACATGTCTCATCTCAATGCAGAAGCAGAAAAGAGGCTGAGCGCAGTCAGACCTTCGTACTTATACATCACATAACAAAAGACATCGCATAACAAAAGCCGACATCACACATCCGCGTTATCTCCTTCTATTGTCCTCTCTCTCCTCCACCTGACCCTGGGGGGTCAGGAAGTCCATTCAGGTCTCCACCGCTGAGTCTCCGTCTGCTCGTTGATCTTCGTCGGTGGTCGAGACCTATTGTCCTGCTCTGAGACGTGAGGTCATTCCACATATGCAATCTCTAAACATTCCTCTTGTGTCTATACAAATGTAGGTATGGATATATGAATAATATAAGCCACACCGGGTGCACATATGGACACCCTTATCTTTGAACATGGTGTTCGAATGGACAAACTGCAGTTAGCACAGAAGTTCAATAACTGAACACCACTCAGGTTTAGATCGGGCAGGCCGTTCCTCCCAATAACCCCCCTCCAGGTTTCACTGTCATTGCCCACATGCGCATTGAAGTCTCCAAGTTGGGCCCCATTGGGCGCATGTGCACGCAGCGACCGGCAGCGGGTGAAAAAAGATTGACGTCTGTGTCTCTGTTTTTATGCACTTTAAGGTGTTTTAACGTAATTCTCTGTGCAGTTTTTGTCCTTGAATGTTTGTGGACTGTATAACGAAGAGCTTCCTGGTTCCATCAGTATAGATTTCCTTCTTGTTTTTGCACTGTCGTTTCTTTCTTACCGGCTCTTTGTTTTGGAGGTAAGTGCAATAGCGGTCACACCGGGAAGAACGCAGTATTCCAGAGACATGTTACTGCATTTAAACATGGATAATGCAGCATCTGTGTTTGAGTCTGTGCCGCAACTGCCGGACTTTATTTTAAGAGATTTTCATCGACAAAGCAATGAAAAGAGAGACAAGAGGAGGAAACGCGGAAAGCGTGGAGGAGTAAGATTAAGCCTGAGGAGGCATCAGCTTAACCGCATTCCTCTTCCTTCCATTATTATGGGGAACGTACAATCCCTGAGAAATAAAGTGGATGAAATTCAAGGAAATGTACGATATCAGAAGGATTTCAAGAACTGCTGTGTCATGGCTTACATAGAGGCGTGGCTTACGGTGCATGACCTGGACCCGGACCTGTGTATTGACGGCTTTGGAGCCCCACTTTGCTCGGATCGGCAGGAAGAGGTAATGGGGAAATGTCAGGGGGGTGGCGTATGTTTATATATTAATAAACAGTACTGTACATCTGTCACAGTCAGAGAGTGCATCTGTACACCAGATGTGGAGCTGCTGTCCGTATCACTATGCCTCTTTTATCTGCCCCACGAGTTCCCCCAACTTTTTATAACGACTGTATACATTCACCTGAGGGCGGATGCTGCCTCCGCCTCCAGTACTGTCTTTGATGTGGTACAGCGGTTGCAGTCGATTTCCCCAGAGGGTCCAAATTTTATTCTTGAGGATTTTAACCATGTGTCTCTAAAGAAGACACTTAAAAACTTTTATCAGTATGTCTCTTGCCAAACCAGGCGAAAAAAGACATTGGACCTGTGCTATGGATCAATAGAGAGGGCCTATAAATCTATTCCCCTTCCTCCTTTAGGATCCTCAGATCACAACTGTGTACATTTGATAAGATAAGATAAGATAAGATAAGATAAGCCTTTATTAGTCCCACAACGGGGAAATTCCAGGATTGCAACAGCACAGGGATAGCAACACTCAGAGCAACAATCAGAAGGCAAGAAAAAAAAAAAACAAAAAAAAAAAAACAAGCAAGCAGGAGCAGCTAATATACATATGTACATATTACTATAAAATATATATATACACACACACACACACACATACACACAGTGCAGAGCATTGTAGCTGGATGGAATAAATATATGAATATATGAACACACAGTACGGAGCATTGCAGCTAGGTGGAATAAATATGCAAGTATATAAACACACACAGTGCGGAGCAATGTAGCTAGATGGAATAATATGTAGATATATAAAAACACAGTGCGGAGCATTGTAGCTAGATGGAATAAATATATAGATATATAAATATAAACACACCCAGTGCTGAGCATTGTAGCTAGATGGAATAAATATGTAAATATATAAACACACACAGTGCAGAGCATTGTTGCTAGGTGGGATGAAACAGCATAACCGTCTATTTAGTTATCCTACATGGTATGATTATGTGCCCATACATATTCTCACCCTCCGTAGCGACCGGTATGTTCCTAGTTGTATGCCGGAGAGGACCATAGTGTAAGTCTATTGCATCTTTTGCATTCAAAAAACTATTAGTTTGTTACGTCTTTTTGCTATCTCTGCGAGCAACCCTGCTTAGGTTGTACAGTCTGACAGCCGTTGGTAGGAAGGACCTACGAAACCTCTCGGTTGTGCACCTGGGATGATGTAGTCTGCTGCTAAATGAGCTCCTCAGTGCATCCAGTATGTCCTGCATAGGGTGGAACTCGGACTCCAGCAGAGATGACAGTTTAGCCACCGTCCTTCTCTCTCCTATCTCCTCCATCGGATCAAGGCGCTGCCCCAGGACAGAGCTAGCTTTCTTAATCAGTTTGTTCAGTCTCTTCCTATCGGCTGCAGTAATGCCACTGCCCCAGCAGACCACTCCAAAAGTGATGGCTGATGCCACCACCGTGTCGTAGAATGACTTCAGCAGCGCCCCTTGTACACCAAAAGACCTGAGTCTCCTGAGCAGGAACAGCCTGCGCTGTCCCTTCTTGTAGAGTGCGTCAGTATTGTGTGACCAGTCTAGTTTATTGTTCAGATGAATACCCAGGTACTTATAGGATGTCACCATCTCGATGTCTGTTCCCTGTATATTTACTGGTGCTGTGAGGGGCTGCCCATGCCTGCGGCAGTCCACCACCAGCTCCTTAGTTTTCCTCGCGTTGATCTGGAGGCAGTTCCGATGGCACCAGTCCACAAAGTCCTGGATAAGCTCTCTGTACTCAGCTTCATCTCCGTTGGAGATGAGACCAATGATCGCAGAGTCATCAGAGAACTTCTGTAGATGGCAATGTGTTGTGTTGTGTGAGAAGTCCGCAGTATAAAGAGTGAACAGGAAGGGAGCCAGCACCGTTCCCTGGGGGGGCCCCCGTGCTACTGATGATCGTGTCGGAAACACAGTCCCGGGTTCTCACAAACTGAGGCCGGTTCGTGAGGTAGTCCAGGATCCATGATGACAGGTGCTGGTCCACCCCTGCGCGCAGCAGCTTGTCCTTCAGGATCATCGGTTGGATGGTGTTGAAAGCACTGGAGAAGTCAAAGAACATGATCCTCACCATATTCCCGGGCTTCTCCAGGTGGGACAGAGAACGGTGAAGGAGGAAGATCACCGCATCCTCCACCCCAATGCCATGCTGGTAGGCGAACTGGAGTGGATCCATCGCTGGTTCCACCAGGGGGCGGAGATGAGCAAGGAGCAGTCTCTCCAGGGTCTTCATCAAGTGGGACGTCAAGGCCACCGGTCTGTAGCTGTTCAGGTCTTTGGGGTGGGAAGTTTTTGGTACATGTACCACAGAATATGTTTTCCACAGCTGTGGTACCCTCCCCAGTTTCAGGCTCATGTTGAAGATATACGTCACAATCCCACACAGCTGGTCTGCACAGGACTTGAGGAGCTTTGCGCTGATGCCGTCCGGTCCCGACGCCTTCCTCGCCTTGATCTTCCTCAGCTCCATCCTCACCTGGGTCTTGGTCAGGGTCAGGATGGGGGGCTGTGTGTTGGGAGTGGGGGGGGGGGGTCGGTGGAGTGGGGAGTGGGCAGCAGGACTTGATTTCTTAGAGGCAGCAGTGGTTGTTGTGCAGACAGGGGGGAGGGCGGTTGGTCAAATCTATTGAAAAACAGATTCAGGTTGTTCGCCCACTCCCTGCCCCCCGTGGCCTGGGGGGAGGTATTCTGGAGCCCAGAGATGGTTTTGAGGTTTCTCCAGACCCCGCTGATGTCGCTCTGTTGCAGCTTGTCCTCCATCTTCTTCCTGAAGCTGTCCTTGCCTTCGCTGATCTTTCTCCTCAGCTCCCTCTGTACGGACTTCAGCATCTCCCTGTTCCCCGACCTGAAGATCCTCTTCTTCTCTCTCAGAAGTGTTTTTATCTCAGGGTTGATCCAGGGTTTGTTGTTTGAGTGACGCCGTATGGTCTTGGTGGGAACGGATTTGTCCACACAGAAGCTGAGGTAGCCCGTGAAGGTGTGAATGAGGCCATCGATGTCCTCACCATGTGGATCGCAGAGCTGCTTCCAGGCAGTGGCTTCAAAGCAGTCCTTTAGAGTGTCCATTGTCTCCTCAGACCATAACTCCACAGTGTGCATGGCCGGAGGTTGTCTGTGCACTAGGGGTTTGTACACCGGTCGGAGATGAACCAAGTTGTGATCCGATCTCCCAAGTGGGGGGAGTTGTGATGAGGTGTACGCCTCCTTAGTGTTTGCGTAGAACAAATCCAGTGTTTTATTGTCTCTAGTGTGGCATGTGACATACTGGGTGAAAGTGGGCAGAATGGGAGACAGTGAAACGTGGTTGAAATCGCCTGAGATGAGGAGAAGAGCATCTGGGTGTTCTGTCTGCAGCCTGCTGGTTACTGAATGGATGACGTCACGCGCTGTCCCAGCGTTCGCCATCAGATTTGCATAAACAACAATGCAGATCACGTGTGAGTGTTCTCTCGGGAGATATGTAGGCCTCATGCTAACAGCTAGCAACTCAATGTCTTTGCTGCAGTGTCGTTGTTTAACAGTGATATGTCCCGGTCTGCACCAGTTGTTGTTAACATACATTATCACTCCACCGCCCCTAGTTTTGCCACTCTCTGGTGTTCGGTCAGCTCGTATCATGTGAAAACCCTCCAGCTCAATGTTAGCATCTGCTGCTAGTTCAGTTAGCCACGTCTCAGTAAACAAAAGGAGAGAGCACTCCCGGTAAGTGCTATCATAACGGGAGATAGCCGCTAGCTCATCTAACTTTCCCAGTATCGACCGTACATTTCCCATGACAACAGATGGAAGGGAGGGTCTGTACCTTATATTTTTTGTCCTCCGCCTTACTCCAGCCCGGCAGCCGCGGCGTTTTCGCCTCAGTTCTCTCGGTATGTCGAGTTTTTCCAATGGGACCGGGTGGCGGTTGAATGCTAGCAGCTCTTCTCTGCTGTATCGTATCCTGCTATAAACAGTGGCTCCATCCACCGGCTCAGGAGACATTTGGGATGATCTGTGTGTCCGTGATATAAGTGGGGTGAAAAAAAAAAAGTGATCAAAAGAGAGAGGAAGGGAAAAAAAACTCGGAATCGAGCCGCTGTTGCAAAAGGCAGCCTACTGGTGTGGCGCCGAGAGGAGAAAAAATTTGCTGCCCACATACAAAACTGCTTTCAGAAGAGACAAGGCGAAGACCAGAGACATAAACGTGTGGACAGAGGATTCAGTGCACTGCCTCCAGGAATGCTTTAACTGTACGGACTGTGAGGTGTTCATACTGTCCTGCGGAGATGATTTGGACTCTTTAGTGGATGTGACATGCTCAAACATGGCTTTCTGCAGAGACATGATCCTTCCACGTAAACGTGTCAAAATATATCCCAACAACAAGCCATGGGTTACAAAATCAGTTAAATCCTGCTTACAGAGGAAAGCACTTGCCTTTAAACAGGGGGTTGTTTCTGAGCTGCAGGTTGCCACAAAAGAGCTGAAGGCCGAAATTTTAAGAGCAAAACAGAATTATAAATCAGAGTTGAAAAGCAAGATGGCAACAAAGAAACTTGGTTCAGTCTGGGCCAGTATGAAAACTATTGCAGAGCACAGAGCACAGTAATTGTGTGTTTTTCGATGGTTTTAATTCAGACACAGAGCTGGCTAATGCACTTAATTGTTTTTATGGTCATTTTGACTCCTTTGATTTTAGCACTGAAACCCAAGATTTGAAACTGAAACTCAAAGACAATCAACACTTTAATATTGAGGTGCAGGATGTTAAAAGGGCGTTCTGTGCTGTAAAAGTGAACAAAAGTCAGGGTCCTGATAATATATGTGGGCGCTTGGTAAAGTCCTGTGCACATGAACTGAGTCTTGTATTTCACTACATTTTCAATAAGTCCTTACAGGCACAACATGTGCCTAAGATCTGGAAAGATGCTGTGGTTGTCCCCGTTCCAAAAATCCAGCTGTCTTAAAAAGGTAAATGATTTTAGACCAGTTGCTTTGACTTCAATTTTAATGAAATTTTTTGAAAAACTGGTCAGATTTGAGGTCTTAAAGCAGACTGAGCATGCATTGGATCCTTTGCAGTTTGCCTATAGGCCTCACAGAGGAGTGGAGGATGCCACTGTCACTCTGTTTAACATGCTTTTTAAACATCTGGATTTTAATGGGACACACGCCAGGCTTTTATTTGTGGACTTTTCTTCAGCCTTTAATACAATCCAACCTCATATTTTAGTTGAAAGGCTTCTGCAACAATTTGATTTGAGTAATAATCTGGTGGGCTGGATCCTGGATTTCTTAACCAACACGACACAGAGAGTAAGGGTCAATGGTACATTGTCTGACCAAAAGCGTTCTTCTACTGGCTTTCTGCAGGGGTGTGTGTTGTCACCACTACTCTTCATCCTGTACACAAACATGTGTCAGAGCAGACATGACAACAGACGCATTATAAAGTATGCTGATGACTCAGTTGTTGTCAGTCTCCTTCAGGATGGTGAGAGTGGCCACGGCCCAGTAGTTGATGATTTTGTTCACTGGTGTGAGGATTCCTATCTGTAGCTGAATATGACAAAGACTAAAGATATAATTATTGACTTTAGGAGAAAAACTCCCAGGCACAAAGTCACTGTACTTAAAGGCCAGACCATTGGATGTGTACAATCCTACAAATATCTTGGGACGATCATTGATAGTAATTTAAACTTTGAAGAGAACTGTGAAAGGGTGTGCAAAAAGGGTCAGCAACATTTGCATTGTTTAAGGAAACTTACACACTTCCAAATTGACCGAACCATAATGACAATGTTTTATCGGGCTTTTATTGAATCTGTTTTATCCTTTTCTTTAGTGTCATGGTTTGGTCAGATAAAACTGAAACAGAGGAAATCCTTGGCTCAGGTAATTAGATGGTCCAGTCATTTGCTTGGTGAGTCACAGCTAAGCCTGACATCCCTGTACACCAGACAGGTACAGAGGATTGCTACCTCCATTTTAAATGATGACTCCCACCCTTTGCACTGCCACTTTCAGCTTCTTCCCTCCAGACGGAGGTTTGCTTTCCCAAAAAGTAAAACTCAGCGCTACAAAAACAGCTTTGTTCCTGCTGCTGTTAAAGAGTTGAACAAGATGTAACAATATATTGCACATAATTTAGCTACCTATTTATTAATTTTATTTTATATTTTCATATTTTTGTAGGTTTTTTATTTGGGTTCTGAATCTTTTATTGGGCTTTAGACTTTTGAGTTTTTAACCTTTTTGGCTAGTCTTTAACTTTTTAATATGACCCTTCTCTCTTGTCTCCTTGTTTTTTTTTTTTTTTCTTTTATCTCTTTGTCTTATGTCCTGATTGGTGGAGCCTTGAGTACTTTTATCATGTTTATAGTCAGCTACATGTGTGCCTGTGTTTGTGTTCATGTTGAATGTAATTGTGGTTTGTAAATATGGATGTCACCTGACTGCAAAGCAAATCTACCTGCAGGTACAAATAAAGTAACCTGAACCTGAACCTGAACAAGTAGGACAATGGAGTCTCCAAGAGGAGCACTCTCCAGCACCCCTGTCAGAAACTCCAAAAATGGTGGGTACTCTGAACCATCATTTGGTGCATCGGCACACATGATGGTCAGGACTTATTTACCAACCCAAAGGTGCAGGGAAACTGTCACGCCGCGCCATTCATCAGCGGCGCCACCTGCTCACGCACCTGCCAATCATCAGCGGCGAGGGATAAAGGCCGTCTCGCCCGGAGGCTCGGCCTGAAGCCGTCAGACTTCGTCCCTCACCGTTGTGAGCATACTTCCCTTCAGCGTAACCATTTTGGTAAGAAGATCGCTTACCTTTTCTCTTCAGTCTTCTCCCCTGTGCACAGGTGGATTTCCCAGCGGCGGACATCTCCTCTCCATCGCCCAATCCTCGCTGCTGCACGGAGCTCTCCAGGTGGCTGTCTTCCGGGCTTCACCCCCTTGTTGTGCCAGCTGTCCTGACCCACCAAGTAAGTCCTTCTCTCGCCATAAATTCCTCCTGTGTTGGTGTATGCCCGTCACCCTCTCCCTGTGCTCTCTCCATAGGGTTGCTCGGCTGTACGGTCACCTGCCTCTGTGCCTGGAGCAGACACCATCACCAACACATTTACATCCCGCAGACACGCACTCATTCACTCCTGTTGTTAATAAACTCTTTGAACTACTCTAAGCCTGTGTGTGTGCGTCTCCTGAGCCGTGCGTTATGTCAGTACGGCTTCAGCAGAGCGGCTCGGCGGACGGCGGGCTCGCACACCGGTTTTCCACTCTCGAGGCTAGAGTGGATCAAATAGCTTATCAACAACAGGTGATCTTTAATCAATTATTGAATTTAACTAACCGGTTGGGCCGCTTGGATCCTCAACAGCCGTTCCCCCCGGCTCGCCAGGGTGGCGCGGCTCCTGCTGTTCCAGCGGCCGTCCAGCCGGCTCCAGTGGCACCGGTTCGGCTCACACCGATTCCGACCCCCGCCCGCTTTAGCGGTAAGCTCGGCGGAGCGCGGGGGTTCATTATGCAGTGTGAGTCCGTGTTCCACCGTGTGCCCGGAGATTTTCCCTCGGATCACAGTCGGATTGGTTACATAGGGAATCTTCTGGAGGGGCGTGCGTTAACTTGGACCTACGCCGTAATGGCGAGGCCCAGTTATGCCACCCTCACCTATGACCAGTTCGTGAGGCGCTTCCTGGAGGTCTTTGACCATTCTCAAACCGAGACGGTCCGGGTCGATCGGCTCCTCGCTCTCCAGCAGGGAGGCCGGTCGGCAGCGGACTACTCGGTCGACTTCCGGGTAGCGGCGGAGGAATTGGGCTGGGAGGATCGCTCCCTCTGTGGCCTGTTCCTCCGCAGCCTCAATAGTGATCTGAGGGATGAACTGGCTGGACGGGATATCCCTGGGACGCTAGCGGAGCTGACATCCTTAGCGATAAGTTTGGATAACAGGCTGCGCGAGCGCTCCTCGGGGCGGAAGTCTTCTTCTTCTCGCCCTCGTGGAGTCTCGCCGCACCTGTTCCAAGCTCGCCCCCTGGCGGCGCCGCCAGCATTGTGCCCCGAGGAGTCGGAGCCGATGGTGACGGGCTGGACCAAGCTTTCCCCTGCGGAGAAACAACGCCGCCGTGAGTTGGGCCTCTGCATGTATTGCGGAGGTGACCAACACACTGTGGAGCGTTGCCCGCGGAAAGCCAGTCGGCGGGGTCCGCGAATCGCTGTAGGGAGCCTCGCGGATCCCAACCGGTTAGACTCTCTCACCCAATTAAAGCTGCCCATCCGTTTTTGCCACAATCCCACTGGGCACCTCACCCACGCACTGGTGGATTCGGGCGCAGAGGGCAGCTTCATTTCACAAGGCCTGGCAACCCGATTGGGCATCCGCTGTCAGGCATTAAAACACCCCATCTCCCTGGTCCATCTCTCCCGTGCCTCCCTTGGGAGAGTTTCTCACCAGACCATGCCTGTCCCAGTCATCATCTCAGGGAACCACCGGGAGGAGATGGTATTTTACGTCCTGCCCAACTCTGTGTCGCCCGTCATCCTGGGGTATCCCTGGCTACGCCTCCACAACCCTGTCCTGGACTGGAGGTCCGCTGGGGTATCGGCATGGAGTACCTTCTGTATGGGCACCTGCCTTCAGTCCGCTGCCTGCTCCCCATCCGCGGCTCCCCCTGTGGCGGATACAGCACCTCCGGACCTGTCACTGGTGCCTCCAGAATTTCACGACCTGGGTATGGTATTTAGCAAATCGAAAGCTATGTCTCTTCCCCCGCATCGACCATATGACTGTGCCATCAACCTCCGCCAGGGGGCTCCCCTGCCATCTGGTCGGCTCTACAGCCTGTCGGCGCCGGAGAAGGAGACCATGAATACATACCTAAAGGAATCTCTGAGCGCTGGGATTATTCGCCCATCGTCGTCACCCGTGGGGGCAGGGTTTTTCTTTGTCGGGAAAAAGGACGGATCCCTCCGCCCCTGCATAGACTACCGAGCGCTGAATGACATCACTGAGAGGGACCGTTACACCCTGCCCCTCATGGACACTGCCTTTCACTCCCTCCAGGGGGCGACCTGGTTTACCAAGCTGGATTTACGCAGCGCTTACCACCTCGTCCGGATCCGGGAGGGAGATGAATGGAAGACAGCCTTCCGTACCCCGAACGGCCACTTTGAGTATCTCGTCATGCCGTTCGGGCTGACCAACGCTCCTGCCGTCTTTCAGCGCCTCATTAATGACGTCCTCCGGGATTTCATCGGCCTTTTTGTGTTCGTCTACCTGGATGACATCCTTATCTTCTCCAGGTCCAGGGACGAGCACCAGGTCCATGTGAGGCGGGTCCTCCAAAGACTGCTGGAGAATCGTCTGTACGTGAAGGCTGAGAAATGCGAATTCTACGCTAGGACCACATCCTTCCTGGGATTCATCATCGCTCAAGATCAGGTGCTCCCAGACCCAGAGAAGGTGAAGGCGGTGGTGGAGTGGCCTACTCCCGCATCCCGGAAGCAGGTGCAACAGTTTGTTGACTTCGCCAATTTTTACCGCCGCTTTGTCCCAAATTTCAGCTCGATCGTCGGACCGCTGACCCGCCTCACGTCCCCGAAGGTCCCGTTCCGGTGGACTGAAGAGGTCGCTGCTGCCTTTAGGGCGCTGAAGGCGGAGTTCTCCTCCTCCCGGGTCCTTCGCCAGGTCGACCCCGCGCTGCAGTGCATTGTGGAGGTGGACGCATCGGACACGGGAGTGGGAGCAGTGTTATCCCAGCGGTCACCTGACGATGGCGCCAAGCGGCCGTGCGCCTTCTTCTCCCGGCGCCTGTCCCCGGCGGAGAGGAACTACGATGTGGGGGACAGAGAGCTCCTGGCCATTAAACTCGCCTTACAGGAGTGGCGCCACTGGCTAGAGGGGGCGGACCTGCCGTTTGTGGTCCTGACGGACCACAAGAACTTAGAGTATTTACGATCTGCCAAGCGCCTGAATGCCCGCCAGGCGCGCTGGTCTTTGTTCTTCGCCAGGTTCCGCTTCTCGATCACCTTCAGGCCAGGCTCCAAAAACGGCCTGCCTGACGCCCTCTCTAGGCAGTTCACCCCCGTGGAGGCTGAGGAGACGCCCCACACTATCCTGCCCAGGTCGTGCGTCCTCGGTGCCATCTCTTGGGACATTGAAGACAAGATCCGGAAGGCGCAGGAGGTGGAACCTGATCCTGGCGGCGGACCGGAGGGAAGACTGTTCGTCCCATCTGCAGTCCGAGGAGAGGTCATCCACTGGCTCCACACCTCCCGGCTCACCTGTCATCCCAGCACCTCTCGGATGATCAGCCTCCTCCAGCGGTCCTTTTGGTGGCCAGGCCTGCGGAGGGATGCAGCCCGCTACGCCCGGGCTTGCCCAATCTGTGCCACCAGCAAGTCGGGAAATGCCCCCCCAGCGGGTCTGCTCCAGCCTCTGCCCGTCCCCGGCAGGCCCTGGTCGCACATCGCACTGGACTTCGTCACCGGACTCCCCGTTTCCAACTCCTTTGACACCGTCCTGACCATTGTGGACCGTTTCTCCAAGGCGGCGCACTTCATTCCCCTGCGGGGTCTCCCTACTGCCCTGGAGACGGCGGGCCTCCTCGTCCAACACGTGGTCAGGCTGCACGGGATTCCGGTGGACGTGGTCTCGGACCGGGGCCCCCAATTTTCGTCCGAGGTTTGGAGATCCTTCTGTAACGCCATCGGAGCCAAGGTGAGCCTCTCCTCCGGCCATCACCCCCAGTCTAACGGGCAGTGTGAGAGGACCAATCAGGAGCTGGAGGCTGCGCTCCGCTGTGTTACCAGATCCAAGCCGACGTCCTGGAGCAACCATCTCGCCTGGGTGGAGTATGCCCACAACACCGCCCGCTCTTCTGCAACGGGGATGTCCCCCTTCAAGGCGTCCCTGGGTTACGACCCCCCGCTGTTTCCAGCGCAGGAGAACGAGGTGACTGTCCCCTCCGTTAGGGCGCACCTTAGGCAGTTCCGCTCCACCTGGGCTGCCGCGCGTCATGCGCTTTTACGCACAGCGGAGCGCAACAGGACCGTGGCGGACCGGCACAGAAGACCTGCCCCGGCGTACAGAGTTGGGCAACTCGTGTATGTGTCTACCCAGGACGTCACATTAAAAGGCGAGAGGAGGAAGCTGGCACAGCGATTCATGGGTCCCTTTCCCGTCACCCGGATCATCAACCCGGTGGCTGTGCGCGTGGCTATCCCCCCCTCCCTCCGCATCCATCCCACTTTCCATGTGTCGAGGGTGAAACTGGCAGTCACTGACCCCCTTTGCCCTCCTCCTGCAGCGCAACCCGCGCCCCGGATGGTTGGTGGCCATCCGGCCTGGTCCGTCTCCTCCATCCTGGACTCCCGGCGCCGAGGCCGTGGGTTGCAATACCTGGTGGACTGGGAGGGCTATGGGCCCGAGCATCGGCAATGGGTGCCCCCGTCGTTTGTGTTGGACCCATCGCTCATCGCGGACTTCCACCGAGCGCACCCGGATAAGCCATCGCCAGGAGGCGCTGCTAGAGGGGGGAGTACTGTCACGCCGCGCCATTCATCAGCGGCGCCACCTGCTCACGCACCTGCCAATCATCAGCGGCGAGGGATAAAGGCCGTCTCGCCCGGAGGCTCGGCCTGAAGCCGTCAGACTTCGTCCCTCACCGTTGTGAGCATACTTCCCTTCAGCGTAACCATTTTGGTAAGAAGATCGCTTACCTTTTCTCTTCAGTCTTCTCCCCTGTGCACAGGTGGATTTCCCAGCGGCGGACATCTCCTCTCCATCGCCCAATCCTCGCTGCTGCACGGAGCTCTCCAGGTGGCTGTCTTCCGGGCTTCACCCCCTTGTTGTGCCAGCTGTCCTGACCCACCAAGTAAGTCCTTCTCTCGCCATAAATTCCTCCTGTGTTGGTGTATGCCCGTCACCCTCTCCCTGTGCTCTCTCCATAGGGTTGCTCGGCTGTACGGTCACCTGCCTCTGTGCCTGGAGCAGACACCATCACCAACACATTTACATCCCGCAGACACGCACTCATTCACTCCTGTTGTTAATAAACTCTTTGAACTACTCTAAGCCTGTGTGTGTGCGTCTCCTGAGCCGTGCGTTATGTCAGAAACAACCCTTTCGTCTGTCGGGGAAAACTCCAATATAGAAGCAGCAAGGTGGGGGGATACAAGAATACCCACCCCTGCTCCTCGCCTCTCGCCCGGAGCAACTCCAGAATAGGCCAAGCCCCAGCCCCTCTCCAGGAGACTGGTTCCGGAACTGGAGCTGCATGTTGAGGTGAGGCCGACTATATATCCAGCTGGTATCTCTCAACCTCATGTGCCAGCTCAGGCTCCTTCCCCACAAGAGAAGTGACATTCCACGTTCCAAAAGCCAGTTTAGGAAGCTTGGGATCAGACCGCCAAGATCTTCACCTTTGACCACCACCTGATTCACAAACCACCGGACCCCCAGTGGTGTCTCCTGCAGGTGTTGAGCCCACTGGAGGGCAGACCCATGTAGCTTCTTCTGGCTGAGCCCGGCCGGGTCCCACGGGCAGAAACCTAGCCACCAGACGCTAGCCATTGAGCCCCTCCACCATACCTGGCTCCAGGGTGGGGCCCCGGTAATCCCATACAGGGCGGGGCACACTGAATCCTTGTTCTAGCATTCATCATGACAGTCCGTTGGATCTCTCTTAGTCTGGCCTTTCACCCAGGACCAGTTTGCCTTGTGTGACCCTACCAGAGGCAAATTTCCCCAGACAACATAGCTCCTGGGATCACAAGGGCACGCAAACCCCCCACCACGATAAGGTGACGATCCATGGGAAGAAGTATTGAACATAAGATAAGATAAGATAAGATAAGCCTTTATTAGTCCCACAACGGGGAAATTCCAGGATTGCAACAGCACAGGGATAGCAACACTCAGAGCAACAATCAGAAGGCAAGAAAAAAAAAAACAAGCAAGCAAGAGCAGCTAATAAACATATGTACGTATTACTATAAAATATATATATATACACACACACACAGACACACAGTGCAGAGCATTGTAGCTGGATGGAATAATATATGAATATATGAACACACAGTGCAGAGCATTGTAGCTAGATGGAATAAATATGTAAATATATAAACACCCACAGTACGGAGCATTGCAGCTAGGTGGAATAAATATGCAAGTATATAAACACACACAGTGCGGAGCAATGTAGCTAGATGGAATAACATGTAGATATATAAATATATAAACACCCACAGTACGGAGCATTGCAGCTAGACGGAACAAATATGCAAATATATAAACACACACAGTGCAGAGCATTGCCGCTAGATGGAATGAAACAGCATAACCGTCTACCCAGCTATCCTGCATGGTATGATTATGTGCCCATACACACTCTCACCCTCCATAGCGACCGGCATGCTCCTAGTTGTATGCCGGAGAGGACCACTGTGTAAGTCTATTGCATCTTCTGCATTCAAAAAACTATTAGTTTGTTACGTCTTTTTTGCTATCTCTGCGAGCAGCCCTGCTTAGGTTGTAAAGTCTGACAGCCGTTGGTAGGAAGGACCTACGAAACCTCTCGGTTGTGCACCTGGGATGATGTAGTCTGCTGCTAAATGAGCTCCTCAGTGCATTCAGTATGTCCTGCATAGGGTGGAACTCGGACTCCAGCAGAGATGACAGTTTAGCCACCGTCCTTCTCTCTCCTATCTCCTCCATCGGATCAAGGCGCTGCCCCAGGACAGAGCTAGCTTTCTTAATCAGTTTGTTCAGTCTCTTCCTATCGGCTGCAGTAATGCCACTGCCCCAGCAGACCACTCCAAAAGTGATGGCTGATGCCACCACCGTGTCATAGAATGACTTCAGCAGCGCCCCTTGTACACCAAAAGACCTGAGTCTCCTCAGCAGGAACAGCCTGCGCTGTCCCTTCTTGTAGAGTGCATCAGTATTGTGTGACCAGTCTAGTTTATTGTTCAGATGAATACCCAGGTACTTATAGGATGTCACCATCTCGATGTCTGTTCCCTGTATATTTACTGGTACTGTGAGGGGCTGCCCATGCCTGCGGCAGTCCACCACCAGCTCCTTAGTTTTCCTCGCGTTGATCTGGAGGCAGTTCCGATGGCACCAGTCCACGAAGTCCTGGATAAGCCCTCTGTACTCAGCTTCATCTCCATTGGAGATGAGGCCAACGATCGCAGAGTCATCAGAGAACTTCTGTAGATGGCAGTGTGTTGTGTTGTGTGAGAAGTCCGCAGTATAAAGAGTGAACAGGAAGGGAGCCAGCACCGTTCCCTGGGGGGCCCCCGTGCTACTGATGATCGTGTCGGACACACAGTCCCGGGTTCTCACAAACTGAGGCCGGTTCGTGAGGTAGTCCAGGATCCATGATGACAGGTGCTGGTCCACCCCTGCGCGCAGCAGCTTGTCCTTCAGGATCATCGGTTGGATGGTGTTGAAAGCACTGGAGAAGTCAAAGAACATGATCCTCACCATATTCCCGGGCTTCTCCAGGTGGGACAGAGAACGGTGAAGGAGGAAGATCACCGCATCCTCCACCCCAATGCCATGCTGGTAGGCGAACTGGAGTGGATCCATCGCTGGTTCCACCAGGGGGCGGAGGTGAGCAAGGAGCAGTCTCTCCAGGGTCTTCATCAAGTGGGACGTCAAGGCCACCGGTCTGTAGCTGTTCAGGTCTTTGGGGTGGGAAGTTTTTGGTACAGGTACCACACAAGATGTTTTCCACAGCTGTGGTACCCTCCCCAGTTTCAGGCTCATGTTGAAGATATACGTCACAATCCCACACAGCTGGTCTGCACAGGACTTGAGGAGCTTTGCGCTGATGCCGTCCGGTCCCGGCGCCTTCCTCGCCTTGATCTTCCTCAGCTCCGTCCTCACCTGGGTCCTGGTCAGGGTCAGGATGGGGGGCTGTGTGTTGGGAGTGGGGGGGTGTTGGTAGAGTGGGGAGTGGGCAGCAGGACTTGATTTCTTTAGAGGCAGCAGTGGTTGTTGTGCAGTCAGGGGGGAGGGCGGTTGGTCAAATCTATTGAAAAACAGATTCAGGTTGTTCGCCCACTCCCTGCCCCCTGTGGCCTGGGGGGAGGTATTCTGGAGCCCCGAGATGGTTTTGAGGTTTCTCCAGACCCCGCTGATGTCGCTCTGTTGCAGCTTGTCCTCCATCTTCTTCCTGAAGCTGTCCTTGCCTTCTCTGATCTTTCTCCTCAGCTCCCTCTGTACGGACTTCAGCATCTCCCTGTTCCCTGACCTGAAGATCCTCTTCTTCTCTCTCAGAAGTGTTTTAATCTCAGGGTTGATCCAGGGTTTGTTGTTTGAGTGACGCCGTATGGTCTTGGTGGGAACGGATTTGTCCACACAGAAGCTGAGGTAGCCCGTGAAGGTGTGAATGAGGCCCTCGATGTCCTCACCATGTGGATCGCAGAGCTGCTTCCAGGCGGTGGCTTCAAAACAGCCCTTTAGGGTGTCCATTGTCTCCTCAGACCATAACTCCACAGTGTGCATGGCCGGAGGTTGTCTGTGCACTAGGGGTTTGTACACCGGCCGGAGATGAACCAAGTTGTGATCCGATCTCCCGAGTGGGGGTAGTTGTGATGAGGTGTACGCCTCCTTAGTGTTTGCGTAGAATAAATCCAGTGTTTTATTGTCTCTAGTGTGGCATGTGACATACTGGGTGAACGTGGGTAGAATGGGAGACAGTGAAACATGGTTGAAATCGCCTGAGATGAGGAGAAGAGCATCTGGGTGTTCTGTCTGCAGCCTGCTGGTTACTGAATGGATGACGTCACGTGCTGTCCCAGCGTTCGCCGTCGGATTTGCATAAACAACAATGCAGATCACGTGTGAGTGTTCTCTCGGGAGATATGTAGGCCTCATGCTAACAGCTAGCAACTCAATGTCTTTGCTGCAGTGTCGTTGTTTAACAGTGATATGTCCCGGTCTGCACCAGTTGTTGTTAACATACATGATCACTCCACCGCCCCTAGCCTTGCCACTGTCTGGTGTTCGGTCAGCTCGTATCATGTGAAAACCCTCCAGCTCAATGTTAGCATCTGCTGCTAGTTCAGTTAGCCACGTCTCAGTAAACAAAAGGAGAGAGCACTCCCGGTATGTGCTATCATAACGGGAGATAGCCGCTAGCTCATCTAACTTTCCCAGTATCGACCGTACATTTCCCATGACAACAGATGGAAGGGAGGGTCTGTACCTTATATTTTTTGTCCTCCGCCTTACTCCAGCCCGGCAGCCGCGGCGTTTTCGCCTCAGTTCTCTCGGTATGTCGAGTATTTCCAATGGGACCGGGTGGCGGTTGAATGCTAGCAGCTGTTCTCTGCTGTATCGTATCCTGCTATAGACAGTGGCTCCGTCCACCGGCTCAGGAGACATTTAGGACGATCTGTGTGTCCGTGATATAAGTGGGGTGAAAAAAAAAAAGACGGATCAAAAGAGAGAGGAAGGGAAAAAGACTCGGAATCGAGCCGCTGTTGCAAAAGGCAGCCGACTCGTGTGGCGCCCCTAGTGTTAAAAACATGTCAACATTTTTCCAGTTAAATATATTTCTGATTGAGCCATTGACCTGAGATTTTGACCAGACATCAGTAACAACCCAATTAATCCACACATACAAAGAAATCAAGGCAACTGTGTTACAAAACAAGTTATATTTAATAAAGTGGAATGGCACAGAGAATCAGTATTAAACACGTTTGGTGAAATTCATTTAATATTTAGTAGAAAAGCTATTGTTGGAAATAACAGCTTCCAGATGTCTCCTGTATGGAGAAACTAGGCACAGACATTGCTCAGGAGTGATTTTAGCCCATTCTTACTGTCAAGAATCTCTGAAAACACTTAGAATATGATCGTATATTAGTTCATTACCTCAATAAAGATTCAAGACACAATAATATTCTTTTTAAAAGCTTTACTTGTACAAGGAGCACGAACCTGAGTACAGGAAGTCAGTGCTGAAGACTGGCTTCAGCAAGCAGGCTTATATGTGAGAGACAGTTGCAATACACAAACGGTTTCAGCTGAATACATCACAGACAGAAAGGGGTGAAACAAGTCTGGCACATTATTAGCAGCGTTGACAGAGTTTGTTAATCCGGAATCAGGTGTATTGACCTTCTTAAAAGAACAAAGGGGGCCCTGCTCCCTTTCTCGCTCCGCAGGGGGCTCTTTGTGTCCTCTTGCTCCACAGGGGGCTTCCTGTACCTTTCTGGCAGAACTGGCTTCCTGCATTCAGTCTTCGTGTTAATCCAGAGGAACACGCTTCTCCGGTACTTTTCCACACTTCTACACTTGTATAAGGCTTAGACATAAAAAATGGTAACATATGTGTACATTTTTCTGACAATTCCCTCCTGTTTATCATTTTTATCATTGTTGTATTCACATGCAAACATCAGTACAATGCATCTTCTCATGATTTTCTACATTGTCATCATTGAGCATCACTTCCAAATCTAAACAGTAGTTCTGTCATCACAATCACCATCACTTTGTTGTCTCAAGGCAGTATATTGTACAGGAACTTCCCTTTGGAGCATAACAGATTGTAACATGAAAGTGTGTTGAGTAAGAGCTCTACTTATCATGGAATGACACACATGAATAGTACACAAGATAGAATCAATGCAACTGTTACTGAAGTTAACCACTTCAAGAGAACTTGCCACCATCGACCAGAAAGGAACCAAGAGGACAGGTCCCAATTTTGTGGCACATCCTTCAAGCCATTCAAGTGTTGTTGCAGTCCTCTCAGCCAATCGATTATGCCTCCTTTCTCTCAGTGAGGTCCTCCAAGGCCCAAAATACACCATTCATTCTGCGATTGAAATAGGCCACTCCAAATGAGGGGAATGCTGTCATAGGCTGTCGTCTCCCTTCTTGGTTATCAAGTTGGCGTCGGGAGAAGTGATCCATATTATTCCTGCAAATACACCTGTCACACCAGTGCCGCTGGTGTGACAGGTTTTACTTCCACCTGAGAGAGTACCCCTCCGGGCCTCTGTCTTCACCAGGTTTGAGATGGCCGTGTCCTTAAAAGGACACGCCCCCCTTTGTAACTGGACTTACTCAGGGAAGCAGGTTAATTCACTTGCAGGCACTTTTAGTCTCTTCACATGTGAAAGATGGATCCATGATGGTTGTTCAGCGACCCTTACTGAGTCCCAATGCTGCCGGTGATGATTTTTCACGAAGATAAAGTCACCAGGCTGCAGTGGGTTGATCACTTCCTCCTGTGGAGTGGAGAGAGCTTCGACAGAGTCAATGTATTCCTTGGTGTTCACTAAGAGCCTTATGTTTGTGTGGTATTAGTAATGACAGACATGTCAGTACATAAGGGCGGTGAAAAGCATGGTCCCGTTTTCTTATCTGGGATGGTATTAATTATTAATTTCACTATCTTAAGAGCTTCAGGCCACGTAATGGCCTTACCATGCGTGGTTTTTGCCAGCATTTGTCTGATTGTCTGCATAAATGATCTCTGGTATTCCAAAAGTTGGGAATATACTATTTTGCAAAAACCTTACAGAAAAACTTTTGCATCTGCCTTAGTAGTAGGATGTATTTCTGTCCATTTTGTAAATGTGTCAATTAGAACAAGGCAGTGTTGGAGTTGACCCACTATAAAATCCATGCACCATTGAGAAAAGGGTGCTTTTGGTAGTGAAAAACTCCTCTGTCTAGTTCTCATTGCACCTTGGGCATTATTTTGACTGCAAACTTTTTCATTTCTTTTAGAATTCCTGGACAGAAGAAGTGTTTTTCAGCTATCTTAATTATATCCCTCTTGTTGCACATCGTGCCATCCAGCGGTGCAGTGAGGGAGGGAGAACAATTTTGTCATTGGCAGTGCAGTAAAGTTTGTTGACATTTAAGTATGTGTGGGGTGGCATAGTCATGTTTTTCAGCTCATACTAGCATGCAAATTTCCTTGTGGGCCCTGAAGTAGTGCGTACAGTGGAGCCGTGTGTTGTGAGAGTTTTGGCAAACACTGGCGGCAGTAGTTCAGGGTACCTAATGGTGCCCTTTTTGTTGTAAAATTGCAACTTTTTCACATGAATTTGCTACTTATTTTCATAAATCTGCAACTTTTTTTCTCATACATTTTATTTTGTCTTGAAAACATGTAACTTTTCTCCTCATAAATTCACATATTTTTTCATCATAAATCTACAACTTTTTTGTTGTAAATTTATGACTTTCTTTTAAATTTGCTGATTAAGTTTGCTTTTTTGTCTGTGGCAAAGGTAAGTTTTGAATGGTCTTTATTCTATCTGGTTCCAATGTTTTCCTGTCGGCAATAAGCATATGGTCAGGGAATTTAACCTCAGGTTGACAAAACTGCAGCTTTTTCTTGCTACATTTTAGTCCATGTTCACACAGGAAGTGCAGCAGGTCCAAAGAGTCCTGTCGACATTGTTCCTCAGTGGGGGAGGCAACCAAAATGTCATTCACATATAATATAATCTTTGAACCGGCTGGTGGGCTAAATTTGGCCATTAGAGCAGTCATTTCCTGTGTGAAAATGGTCGGACTTTCACAATAACCTTGAGGTAATCTGGTGTATGTGTATCTTTTTCCCTTAAACATAAATGCAAACTAAAACTGGCTTTCTTCATGCACAGGGATAGTAAAACATGCATTACTCAAATCTACTACAGAGAAAATGGGTGAATCTGTCATATCCGGCTCTAGGGAGCCGGGCAATCAGAGCCAGGGGCAAGCCAGTGAGTCGTGATATTTTATTCAGGGTAAAGGGGAAGGGATGAGGAGAGCACAGATACTCATGCAGAGGTACACTCACAGGTTGCACAGCGCAGAGGTAAGCAGCTCGTACCGGACGTGGGGGTAGCAAGACGTACATCCTCACAGCGGGATACAAACACAGGAATGCTGCAAGAGGAGTATAAGCTGACACCAGACGAAGGGGCTTCAGCTTAGCAATGTGTTTATGTCGCAGCCCCGAGTCATCGAGGCTGCTCCTATTTATCCTCATTGGCAGCGCCCCAGCTGATGAAGACTAATTGGCCCCAGCCGTCCATAATGCTGCCAGCTGGGGGCCAGCTGAGACGCTGCTCAATGGGAAGCAGGGATGAGGGAAAACATGGGCTGAGTGCCGAGACGGCATCTCAACCCATGGTGACAGAGCCCCTCCCTCAAGGTCGGGCTCCTGAACGACCAGGAACATCCCAGCCCCCCCCCCCCACCACCTAGGGTGGGAGGAAGGAAGGCGGACCGGAGGGGAAGAAGCCAAGGGAAGGACAACACCAATGGGGCAATGTAGGGTAGCGGGAAAGACAAACCCAAATACAATACTGACAAAACAGAATAATTAACCCAGGTACAGATGGGGAGAAGAACTGGGTCAGCACGCCGGTTACATACTACCCAGAGAGTACCAACCATGCGTGACCCAGAGCAAGGAAAAAAGAACCACCAAAAAGGTACAGGGCAAAAAATGCTGAGTACGGTTAAATAAAGGGGAACCTATACACAGCGCTAATTTAAGTACATACACACACAGTCACCAAGAAAAGTGAGGGTGACTGGAACAAATGACAATTATAGAGCATGGTGTTACGGAAAACAAGGCACATGACTCTATAATGAACCAACAGGACAAAAAAAGAAATACTGAGTGCAGGCAAAGAAAAACCCCCACACACAAATATATAAATACCCAGTCACCTAAAGAAATGAAAGTGACTGGAATAAATGGATAACTGCAGAGCATGGTGTTACGGAAAACAAAACATAACTCTACAATACAAAAAACGAGGCTAAAAACATGGCACAAAAAGTAAAATGCTGAGCATGAGCGATGGAAAACACAGCACTATAAAAACGAATCCACCAACAGGACAAAAAATTACACCCGAGTGACCTTAATAACAAAAGAAAAAGTGACACCCGAGGTGAATGGCAGGCAGAGTCCAAAAATGGCCGAGATGGCTCCGGAGATCTCCCCGCCCATCGTCCAGCTGGCGAATCAGGGGAAGAGAAGTGTTCGGACGGCGAACTCTGGACCCAGATCCCAGGAATCCAGTCCACCGGCAGCCGAACCAGGCTGCCCAAAGGGAAACAGACCAGTGGGGGGAACCAGATCACCGAACCGAAAGTTCTGTGGGTCGGGTCGTCGACCCGCATCACTCAACCACCAGGACCGTTGAGACGGGCGAAGGATCAGAGCGGATCCCGGTGGAAGAGGCTCAGGGGAGAGCCGATGACGAGGGCGGCGGGCGTCAGGCCGCAGGAAAACGGCCACCTCCTCACCGGACCTGGACAATACTGGGGCAGCACCCACGTCGGACCCCGATCGGGCCTCAGGCGAACCCATGTTGGACCCCGACTGGGTCTCGGGCGAACCCACGTTGAATACTGCACCAGAACCGACCTCCAACGTTGAACCCGGACCCTCCAGCACCACGAGGAACAGCAACTCCTTGCCGGTGACCCTGGAAGAAGGCTCAGAAGAGAAAACAGAACCGGGATCAGGATCACCGGCAGCGCCAGAACCCGGCGAGACGAGCTCAGACGCAGCGGACGGCTGCACCCGGCTCGTCTCCCCTGGAGATAGGCTGAAGTGCTCGGGGATAAAAAGAGAGAAAAGAAAGGAGAGCACTCGCCTGATCTCGGGTTCTGACGCCGTCCAGGACTGCGAAGATCCAGGATCCGTCGTCAGGAGGTCGTTGTCAGGCTCCCATCTAGCCGCGTCGGGCCCCGCAGCCAGCACGATGGTCAGCGCAGCTTGAGATTCCTCCAGCTCAGGTGACCCCACCGACGATCCACTCGGCGTGAAGCCAGAAGAATCTCGTCCCGCCGGACCGAACCGCTCCTCCGTGGAGACCCGGGGACGCTCAGTCGTCGGCGTAGACTCCACGCAGCAGTCAGTCCCCCTCCTCCGTCCGCAATATAGCTGCGGAACCACAGGCCCTCTCCATATCCCACCACGTTGACCCGGAGCCGGGGACCGTTCGGCGGAGAGAGACACAGAGGATGCGGGATTAGGAATACAAGTTACAGCAGGTGGGGAGAGTTCAGGGAGCTGCGAACCCTGAACTTCTCCTCCAGGGATGTGACAGAGCAAATCATTAAGCAGGTGTGAAAAAACAATGACTTGCCTGCCCCCTGGAGGTTGAGTATCGCCTGCTGTAGTGGATTCTGCTTCTTCCTCTCCCCGCCTGGTGATAACGGAGGACCCCCCGGGAATTCGTCTGAGGGTCGCTCGCGTTGTCTCCAGCAGAGAGCTCACCAGGCCGGGATTCCAGGCACACACAGCGGTCAGGAAGCGCGTCGAGGAGGAGGGGGAAACAGCCGGGGTGAGCCAGCCCGAATGTCCAGGAATGACAGCGGTGGAACGAGGCTCAGGGGACGAGGCTGTAGAATCTCCACACTGACGAGGCGAAGGGATGACAGCTGCGTGGGAGGAACGGTCCTGACGATGACCCAGAACTGGATCCGGACGAGGTTCGTGCAGAGGTGACTCGGCGATGTGATGACGACTACTCCCAGGGGACGAAGCGAGGGGGAAACCCAGGATTCGCCGCTCCAGATCGGAGATCGAGACGAGGAAGGCGCCGAGCACGGGAAAGCTTCGTAGCCCTGAAGTCCTCACCATCAATCTCACTGCCGCCGCCACATGCCTTAAGGCGGTGACAGGAAACACAGTAGAGCTCGCGACAGCCACTCGACCCCGGACATAACTGCTGTCAGCTGCGGCTCCTAAAAGGGAATCCCGAGTGACGTGGCGCAGGTCGGGGGAAGTCCTCTGGTTGGCGCGAACTCCCGGACTGGAATGGCGGCAGGAACGGGACTCCGAAGCGGGGAAAGACGTCGCCCACTTCGACTCCCTGCCGGGATTTCCATCCACCCCGTGGAGCTTCTCTCGCTGTGTACCTGCAGCGTCTATCCTGGCACTGTCCTCCAGATGGTACAGAGAGTGAGGGTGACAGTCCAGGAGTTCCTCAGCACGGCCCGGATGCCAGCGTCTCGCGTTGGAGGCGTCGTGCAGGGTGAAGAATGTCCCGTCGACAGCCTCCGAGATGGACCTTAGCTCGTCGCCCTGGCGCCGGAAGTGACTCCTGGGAAACGGCATGCTAACAGCGCTGACACTCGGACAGAAAGGTACATTTCCACAGCGACTCACGGCCGCCGGCAACTCTTCTGGCTGCGACATACTGTCATATCCGGCTCTAGGGAGCCGGGCAATCAGAGCCAGGGGCAAGCCAGTGAGTCGTGATATTTTATTCAGGGTAAAGGGGAAGGGATGAGGAGAGCACAGATACTCATGCAGAGGTACACTCACAGGTTGCACAGCGCAGAGGTAAGCAGCTCGTACCGGACGTGGGGGTAGCAAGACGTACATCCTCACAGCGGGATACAAACACAGGAATGCTGCAAGAGGAGTATAAGCTGACACCAGACGAAGGGGCTTCAGCTTAGCAATGTGTTTATGTCGCAGCCCCGAGTCATCGAGGCTGCTCCTATTTATCCTCATTGGCAGCGCCCCAGCTGATGAAGACTAATTGGCCCCAGCCGTCCATAATGCTGCCAGCTGGGGGCCAGCTGAGACGCTGCTCAATGGGAAGCAGGGATGAGGGAAAACATGGGCTGAGTGCCGAGACGGCATCTCAACCCATGGTGACAGAATCGTGACCCAAAGGGTCATGACCACCTGTAAAGGCGTCATAAATAGTCCTGCGGATTGTGAGTATTACACATTTTTCTTAGGAGTTTTCACCCAATCGGTTACATGATTTGCCTTCTCAACCATTTGTCCACAAGCAGCCCAAAAGTAATTGTCTGGTCCCTATAGGGAGTGTTAACATAATGCAAGGAGGTAACATCTTTGGGCAATTTCACCGACAGTGCAGCTGCTCCTTGCTCATTGAAAATTAAATTGTCCATCTGCACTGTGATGACATCTTTGTCATACAATTTGTCAGCCAAGGCACAATCAAAAAGTTCAAAACATCTGATATATTTCATAATAACGTGCAGTGGCTGTGGACTTCCTAGTCCTTCAAGGATATGACCTGGCAGTACAGCAGCCATGAGGGCGGTGCTTTTTGTACACGATGTCGTGACTGCTGCACTGTCTTAGCCAAACAATGTGCCTCGCCCTTGATCATTGGGTTTGTCATTGTCTGCCAGAAATGTCTGTTCTGTTCTTAAAACAGTATAATCATCTTTTAATTTATATAGAAAATCTTTTAGAAAGGATAAAACAAGTCATTATCAGTTATTGATAATTATTATATATTACCTATTTTTCTGAGTATTGCTAATTATTTGCTAATTAATTCCCCTGATACCCCCTGTTTTGATACATGGAGACACACATGCAGCAAAGTTACAGGGTATTTGCTTGATTCTTCTGCTGAAAGGAAGTGTGCTACCATTTTTAATTTTAGATAAAATTTGCAGGTAGCCCAGTTCCCTCAAAAATAAGATTTCAATAGTCACAGCTTAACTAGTTTACAAATTTCATTTAAGAAAAACAAAATAACCATCTGTGCAGTTTTGATATGCTTCAGCATTGATAAATAAGATCAATTTGTCCAGTTGAACACAGACGGGTTGAATTTGAATAAATGAATAAAAGTTGTGTCACACTCTTTCAGTCAACGGAAAGGTGGATGTTTTGCCTAATTAGAATGTGATTCAAATTTTTCCTTGAATGCCTCATTTTATATATTCCTTGGTAAATTGTGGAGTGAATGTAGTTTACCCTGACCCAGCTTGGCCACCGCCAAATCAGGAAAAACACATTCCTCATTACTGTCATATTCCTGAAATATGACGTATCATATATCACATATATCACATAACACACCATTATGTGGTGAGTAACATCAAATGCATACCCTCTGTTGGGGAGGAACATAACTGGGGTGTTAGATTGATTTTAAATAACCGAGTATATAGTAAGGCTATAATCTTCGCTGTGAGTGTTTGCTCATTACTAAATAAATGTTAATATTCACAATTAAGGAAATGCACTGAAAGAATGGACACCTAATGCCTCATTGCTGCTTTAAGTATTTGGAAACATTTAAGACGGCTGCCTGCATTTGTGCCTTCTTCCTGGCACTCTTAGCCAAAAATTTAATTTATTTATTGTCGGTTTTCTGTTTGTTTGTTTTTTAAAGCTACAGCTTCAAATCTTACGTGGATCTTTATTTTTCTTTAGTTACACATGCTCTGCTTTCATTTCTTTTTCCATATCCATCAGAAATATTTTCTACACTTGCTAAACCCACCGTTCTTCTTCTCTTCCCCTACGTACTTTTTCCATCAGAAACACTCACTCATTTCATTTCCATCCACTATCCATCTGTGTACAAGGCTTCACCTTTCCCTGGACTAGCTGATGAAACATCTCACATCTATAATTTCTTTCAGTATTAAAACTTCCTTCATCCATCTGGTCTCCGTTCTCTTTAGCCTTCATCAACATTCTGTTACCACCTGCTTGTCTTATTCATGATTCACTGTCCCATCGTTCATACTACTGACTACTGTCCACAGCTAATGCTCCATGCAAGATCCTGAACATAAAAGTGATCGGTTTCATTCTGGAAAGTCAGCTTTATACCAAACCAACATGGCTCAATTCAAAATTCTGTTTTGTGACAAAACTCATCTCTTGATTTCTACCCTGGCATTGGGTGCCTGACCTTTTGAATTTGTTTTGGAATTGAATAATGCCTCTGGGTCTGAACATCTGCCTATCAAGGAATGTATTAAAATAAGACATCTGCTGGTTGCTCTGAAAATTAAAGTTAACAGAGTCATCTGTATTTTGGTGTGGTGGAGTCTTGTCTTTTTCTCCTGATCAGATAACTCCATATGAGCTAACACCATGCCTACAAGACTATAACCTGGTGAGAAAAGTACAGTAGCACTTTCTAGAAATCCCTTAATTTCCTTACTACCTTCAGGCTCCCCCTTAGCTGTTTGTGATGGCCCGTTTTTAATCACCATCAGGGGGGCCAGTTTTCACATCCTGCAAACATTCCTCTGTCCTGCATTTGTTTGACCCATCTGGCAAATCTCTTCCTTCCTTTCTTTTGATCTATGACTGGGACCTTTGTCTGATAATCCATAGCCTCTGGCAGATCATATGCACAGACACATTAATTATCAATCTCTTTTGAACCTCTGTGCTCTAAATCTCACGTTGTCACATGTCAGTCCTTCCCATAAAGTGCACTGTCATGCTTCAGTCAAAGAAAAACGTCAGTCACAGCACTTCAAAACCTGCTCTTTCAGCAGCCCCTCCTTTCACATTTACTGTTCATGCTTCTATTTTTTACAGAGCAAGCCTGTCGCTCGCCTCTCTGATCATTCTGAAATCTTCTTAAGATAAGATAAGATAAGCCTTTATTAGTCCCACAACGGGGAAATTCCAGGATTGCAACAGCACAGGGATAGCAACACTCAGAGCAACAATCAGAAGGCAAGAAAAAAAAAAAAAACAAGCAAGCAAGAGCAGCTAATATACATATGTACATATTACTATAAAATATATATATACACACACACACACACACACACAGACACACAGTGCAGAACATTGTATTCTTCTACCTCTACTTGGTACCCTGCCACAGAGCAAGCCTGTCGCTCGCCTCTCTGATCATTCTGAAATTTTCTTCTACCTCTACTTGGTATCCTGCCTCCAAATCCACCTCTTTGGCCAAACCTGCAATCACGGGCCCAGTGACCAGGTTTGCCACAGTTAAAACAAACATCCCAATTTCCATCATTCACTTGCATTGACCTGCCTGTCTTGGGTCTAACCCCACAGAGTTATATTGAAAAAATAAAAACCCAAAACCTTGTAAAAGTACCCATATTTAGACCACTTTTTTCACACAGATCAACCATACACACACAAACAGAGAACAGAGGAGTTTTGTTCTCTCTACACTGTCGCTGCCTCTATCTAAGGCTCACACACAAAGAATAGATAAAATAACTGTTTCTCATTTTCCATTTTAACGTTATCCGGTTTTGTTGCCATTTAATCCGTCCGTCTTTAAATATTATGGTCTAATTATTATGATTTTATTTACTTCCTCCTTTACCCAACCTCTTGGGCTTCTTTTAATAATTTGCCGTATGGACCCTCCTTAGGATCGCGGCATTGATAAGTTGGGGGAGGATTATCTTTTTCATTTAATAATGGTTCGATGCTTGGTTGGTTTTGATATTTATCTCTTTTTGTTGTAAGTTTTTCCGTCAACGCTAAGACTGTGCATTCATCCACATCCAGTGTGGGTTTAAAGGAATAATCTTTTTTCCCCATTTGTTTAAATATTTTTCAGGATCCTTTATCTGATCTTTTTCTTTTAACTGGTTATTGTAATTTTTTACCATTCGGCGCGCAGTTTCCTCTTTTTTCTTTTGCTTATTTTTCACTTTATTTGTTTTTCCTGTACAGTTACCCATTTTTTTTGTTGTTTATATAGTCAGGAACGTTGTCAGTCCACCCATTGCAACACTATTACTGCCCAATTTTTTTTGAAGTGCGCTCACTTGTTGATGGAGATAGATCTTACGCCTTCAGGATACGCTCACTTGTTGATGGGACTAGATCTTACGCAACCTATATTAGGGCTCCTGTAATTTCTTACAGGATCATTACCTGGTATGATCAGATAGGAAAAATATATAGGACGCCGCCTTATATTACCATTACTCAGCTAAAGCTTGACCTATCAGTCAATACGCAGCACCTTTTATTTTTTGAAACCTGACTCTTCGGCTGGAAAACAATACAATCGCGACTTTAACCCGAACAAACCTTTTTACTTTGAAACTATACAGTCGGGACTTTAACCCGAACTTTTTACTTTGTTGCAACTAATTACTTCCTTATCACGTTAATCACTCGCGGTTGGATTTAGGAGGATCTTGTAACATATTTAGGAACACATCCTATTTACATTAGTAATATGTTGGAGCGGCCTATTTTAAATTAGTAATATTTTTAGGAGCGCATCCAATTTTTGATATTGGAGCGGCCTATTTTTTCATTAGTAATATATTTAGGAGCGCATCCCATCTTACATTAGTAACATATTGGAGCGGCCTATTTTACATTACTCACTCAAGGCTGGATTTGGGAGGATCTTCTAACGCATGTAGTATATACTATATCCTTTTACTTTAATAATAAAAAGATGTCACTTACTTTATGACCCTACTAGTGAGGATGACCGTCACTTAGACAGAGTCAGGAGCCAGTCTCCTCCCCGGCGTTCCCTGAAGGCGGGTTTCCAAAACTGACCGTGGGTCAGACCATGCATGGGTCTGAAGACCGGGAAAGGCTTGGTTGTCCTGGCCCGTCTAGGGTATTGGTCATCCAGGTCACGGCACCATGTATGTCAAGAATCATTGAAAACACTTAGAATATGATCGTATATTAATTAATTACCTCAATAAAGATTCGAGACACAAGAATATTCTTTTTAAAAGCTTTACTTGTACAAGGAGCACGAACCTGAGTACAGGAAGTCAGTGCTGAAGACTGGCTTCAGCGAGCAGGCTTATATGTGAGAGACAGTTGCAATACACAAACGGTTTCAGCTAAATACATCACAGACAGAAAGGGGTTAAACAATTCTGGCACATTATTAGCAGTGTTGACAGAGTTTGTTAATCCGGAATCAGGTGTATTGACCTTCTTAAAAGAACAAAGGGGGCCCTGCTCCCTTTCTCGCTCCGCAGGGGGCTCTTTGTGTCCTCTTGCTCCACAGGGGGCTTCCTGTACCTTTCCGGCAGAACTGGCTTCCTGCATTCAGTCTCAGTGTTAATCCAGAGGAACACGCTTCTCCGGTACTTTTCCACACTTCTACACTTGTATAAGGCTTAGACATAAAAAAATGATAATATATGTGTACATTTTTCTGACACTTACCCACAAACTGTCAAATCTTGAAGTTTCCATGGGTGTCTTCTATGAACTCTGATCTTCAGTTCGCTCCATATATTTTCAATTGGATTAAGGTCAGGTGACAGATTGGGACATTCTAACAGCTTTATATTCCTTCTCTGGAGCCAGATGAGACTTTCCTTTGTTGTGTGTTTGAGATCATTGTCTTGTTGAAGTGTCTACCCTCGTTTCAGCTTCAGCATATTGGCAGCTGGCAACAGGTTCTTTTCAAGGATGTCTCTGTACATTTGTCGATTCATCTTTCCTTCAGTTATATGAAGTCTGCCTGTATCATGTGCTGAAAAACACCCCTACACGATGATGCTCCCACCTCCAAACTTCACTGTTGGTTTTTGGGCTGATGTGCAGTGCTATTTCTCCTCCAAACATCCTGTGTGCTGTGGCATCCAAAAAGTTCAATTTTGGTCTCATCTGACCGGACTATATCCTCCAGGTATTTTACTGGCTTGCCCAAATGTTGTGCAGCAAACTTTAATGAGCCTCAACATACTTTTTCTTCTGCAATGAAGTCTTGCGAGGTGAGCGAGAATAGATTCTATGTCAGTTGAGTGCATTTCTTCTCGTTTTCTTAAAAACAACTGTACTTTCTAACTCCAGGTCTTTCTGGAGCTCTCTACGAGTGGTGTTAGGCTCTTGGATCACTCTTCTGATAATTCTTTTGACTCTTCTGTTAGAAATCTTGAGAGGAGCTCCTTGTCATGGCTGGTTTATGGTAAAATGATGTTCTTTCCACTTGCAAATGACGGCTCTAACAGTGCTCACTGAAACACCTAGCAGTTTAGAAAAAACTTACCATTTGAGTCTATAGATTAGGCATTAATGTATATTTTTTTAAGGGGAATGAATGAATGAACAGGGAGCATGTGTGCCAGTGTGGGGAGGGCTCTTCCGCCTTACCTCTGCCAGCAGGTGCACAGAGATCAGCATTATAATAAAGAAGTGTTCAGCTCCACTCCTGGCGTCATTGCTGTCTCGAAGTTACAACATAAGAAATAAGAAATAAGATAAGCTTTTATTAGTCCCACAATGGGGAAATTCCAGGATTGCAATAGCACAGGGATAGCAACACTCATAGCAATAATTTAGCAGATAAGAAAATAAGAGCAGTGAATATACATATGTACACAAAAATATACCGTATAAATATATATACACAGTGCGGAGCATTGTAGCTAGATGGAATAAACAGCATAACAGTCTATTTAGTTACCCCACATAGTATGAATATGTACCCATACATATTGTCACCCTCTGTAGCAATTGATATTGTCCTCGTTGTATACTGGAGGGGACCATTTTGTGTAAGTTTGTTGCATCTTTTGCATTCAATACTATTAGGTCGTAACTTTTTTTTTTTCTATCTCTGCGAGCAGCCCTGCTTAGGTTATACAGTCTGACAGCCGTAGGTAGGAAGGACCTGCGGAACCTCTCGGTCGCGCACCTAGGATGATGCAGCCTACTGCTAAATGAGCTCCTCAGTGCGTTCAGAGTGCCCTGCATAGGGTGTGATTCGAACTCCAGCAGAGATGACAGTTTAGCCACCATCCTTCTCTCTCCTATCTCCTCCACTGGGTCAAGGCACTGCCCAGGACAGAGCAAGCTTTCCTGACCAGTTTGTTCAGTCTCTTCCTGTCGGCTGCTGTGATGCCACTGCCCCAGCAGACCACTCCAAAAGTGATGGCTGATGCCACCACTGAATCGTAGAAAGTCTTCAGGAGCACCCCTTGTACACCAAAAGACCAAGCCTCCTCAGTAGGAACAGCCTGCCCTGTCCTTTCTTGTAGAGTGCGTCAGTATTGTGTGACCAGTCTAGTTTATTGTTCAAACAAACACCCAGTACTTGTAGGATGTCACCATCTCAATGTCTGTTCTTTGGATGTTTACTGGTGCTGTGAGGGGTTGTCCTTGCCTGCGGCAGTCCACCACCAGCTCCTTAGTTTTTCTTGCAATGATCTGGAGGCAGTTCCAATGGCAACAGTCCACCAAGTCCTGAATAAGTCCTCTGTACTCAGCTTCATCTCCGTTGGAGAAGAGGCCGATGGTCGCAGAGTCATCAGAGAACTTCTGTAGATGGCAGTGTGTTGTGTTGTGTGAGAAGCCCGCAGTATAAAGGGTGAACAGGAAGGGAGCGAAATCCGTTCCCTGGGGGGCCCCCATACTTCCGATGATTGTGTCGGACACACAATCTCGGGTTCTCACAAACTGTGGCTGGTTTGTGAGGTAGTCTGAGGATCGTCACTTCCTTGTGGTAACGTAACGTATCGTCACTTCCTGTTTTGCTGTCTGCCTGTGTGGTTGCTCTCCAGCTATTAGCTATGGCTACTAGCTCTCTTTCCTCTCCTCTGGTGTGCTCTCTCTGTCAGATGTTTAGCTACACCTCTGCCTCTTTTAGCGATAACGGTAAATGTAATAAATGTTGTCTTTTTGAGGCGCTCGAGGCGAGGTTGTCTGATTTGGAATCCCGGCTCCGCTGCATTGAAACACCGTCTGCGCCAGTTAATCTCGACGGACGCCCATTAGCTGCAGCGGAGCTAGCTAGCTTAGGCCCCCCTGTCAGCGGTTCCCCGGCTCTCCTCAGCAGCGAGGAGACTGGGTGGGTGACGGTGAGAAGGAAGCCTAGTCGCAAAGCCCCGGTTCACCACCAACCTGTTCACGTTTCTAATCGTTTTTCCCCGCTCAGCGACACACCCGCTGAGGAAAAAACTCTGATCATTGGCGACTCTGTAGTCAGAAACGTGAACCTAGAGACTCCAGCGGTCATAGTCAAATGCATTCCTGGGGCCAGAGCAGGCGACATCGAGTCAAATCTGAAAATGCTGGCTAAAAGTAACTGTAAATACTCCACAATTGTTATTCACGCCGGCATTAATGACATCCGTCTCCGGCAGTCGGAAGTCACCAAACTTGATGTAGAATCGGTGTGTGACTTTGCAAAAACGATGTCTGCCACTGTAGTATTCTCTGGGCCCCTCCCCAATCTGACCAGTGATGACATGTTTAGTCGCTCGTCATCCTTGAACCGCTGGCTGTCTGTGTGGTGTCCTAAAAATGACGTGGGCTACATTGACAATTGGAGCTCTTTTTGGGGAAAACCTGGTCTTATGAGACGAGACAGCATTCATCCCACTTTGGATGGTGCTTCTCATTTATCTAACAATCTGGCATCTTTTTTATCCAAGTTTCCAAAACCATGACTACTCAGAGTTGGGACCAGGAAGCAGAGTCGCAGTCTTACACGCCTCTCTGCAGCTCCTCTTCATCCGCCACCCCTCAGCTTAGCCCCTGTCTTCCCCATCAGAGAATCGTTGTCTGCTCCCTCCAAAGTAAATAAAAATATCATGCATAAGCATCCCAAAGTGATAAAGCAAAACATTGGTAAAACTCAAATTAAACATAAAGCCTCTAAATTGAATGATTTGGCCTCTGTTCCTCCTCATAATTTAAAAATTAAATGTGGTTTATTAAATATTAGGTCTCTAACTCCCAAGTCTCTGTTAGTCCATGATCTGTTAATTGATCATCAGATTGATTTAATTTCCCTTACAGAGACTTGGTTAGGGCAAGAGGATTATGTTGGTTTAAATGAATCAACTCCCTCTGGTTATTTAAACTGTCAAAATCCCAGAAGTTCTGGTCGTGGAGGAGGAGTAGCAACAATTTATCATTCCAAATTACTAGTTAATGTAAAGCAAAAAACATGTTATAATTCCTTTGAGGGCCTGGTCCTCAGTATTGGGCACTTTATCAATTTTAGGTTAAACCCAATTTTATTTGCCATAATTTATTGTCCCCCATCAACCTACTCAGAATTTTTATCTGAATTTGCTGATTTCTTAGCTGATTTAGTGCTGAAATCTGATAGAATAATTATAGTAGGGGACTTTAATATACATGTGGATGTAGATAGTGACTGCCTTAATGTGGCATTTAATTCAATATTAGATTCGATTGGGTTTTCTCAGAAAGTAGGAAATTCTACTCATTACCTCCACCATACATTGGACCTTGTTCTGACATATGGCATAGAAATAGAAAATCTTGTAGTGTCTCCTCATAACCCTGTACTGTCAGACCATTGTCTGTTAACCTTTGATTTTACAATTTCTGACTATTTGGCTCCTAAAGAAAAATATTATTACAGTAGATGCCTCTCAGATGATGCTGTTTCCAAATTTATGCAGATTGTTTCCTCTATGCCATGTGTCAACACAACGGAAATAAGCTATAGACATCTTGCTCCTTCTGTAATTGATAACATGGTGGATAGTGTTTCAGCTTCTCTGCATCAGGCTCTGGACTTGGTGGCCCCCTTAAAAAAGAAAAAGTCTAATCAGAGATTTCTAACTCCTTGGTTCAACACAGAAACTCGTAGCTTAAAACAGAAGACTCGTCAATTAGAAAGAAAATGGCGCTCTACTAATTTAGATGAAATCTATTTAGATTGGAGAAATCATCTTTTAATTTATAAAAAATCTCTTAGAAAAGCTAGAACAAGTTATTACTCTGCATTAATAGAAGAGAACAAGAATAATCCCAGGTTTCTTTTCAGTACTGTAGCCAGGTTGACAAAGAGTCAGGACTCTGTCAATCCTAGCATTCCCTTAGAGCTTACTAGTCAGGACTGTATGAACTTTTTCAATAATAAAATTTCATCCATCAGAGATAAAATCAATCAGATTCTTCCCACAGTTAACTTAAATACTGTAACTACTACAACTCCTTCTATTGATGTCTGTCTTGATGAGTTTACTCCAATCGACCTTTGTGAGTTAGACAAAATAGTTTCCTCATCCAAACCTTCAACTTGTCTTTTAGACCCTATTCCTACTAGGTTATTGAAAGAAGTCTCCCCACTTATTGGTAGCTTTATTCTTCATATAATCAATTCTTCATTAACTTTAGGCCATGTACCGCAGGCTTTTAAAACAGCTGTAATTAAACCCTTACTCAAAAAGCCAACGCTAGATCCAGGAGCTTTAGCTAACTATAGACCAATCTCTAATCTCCCTTTCATTTCAAAAATCTTAGAAAGAGTTGTTGCTACGCAATTATTCGACCACCTGCAGGGAAATGGTTTACTTGAAGAGTTTCAATCTGGGTTTAGAATCCATCATAGTACTGAAACAGCCTTAGCAAAGGTCACTAACGACCTCCTCATTGCATCTGATAATGGACTAGTTTCTGTACTTGTCCTTTTAGACCTTAGTGCAGCTTTTGATACTATCGATCATAATATTCTACTTGATAGATTAGAACACTATGTTGGACTTAATGGAACTTCGTTGCAGTGGTTTAGATCTTATTTATCTGATAGGTTCCAGTTTGTTCATGTAAATATTGAGTTTTCTTTCAACTCAAAGCTTAGTCATGGAGTTCCACAGGGATCTGTGCTAGGCCCTACTCTTTTTAGTTTATATATGCTTCCGTTAGGCAACATTATTAGAAAGCACTGTATACATTTTCATTGTTATGCAGATGACACACAATTATACCTGTCAATGAAGCCAGATGATAGTAATCAATTAGCCAAGTTAGAAGCCTGTCTTAAGGAAATCAAAGCTTGGATGACTTGTAATTTCCTGCTATTAAATTCAGATAAGACTGAAGTCATTCTTGTTGGTCCAAAAAACCTTAGAAATTCCTTTCCAAATCAAACTTTCAGTTTGGATGCAGTTACTCTTTCTCTTAATAGCTCTGTGAGGAACCTTGGAGTTATTTTTGATCAGGATTTGTCCTTCAATTCACATATTAAATTTGTTTCTAAGACTGCCTTCTATCATTTGCGTAATATTGCCAAGATTAGGAGCATCTTGTCTCAGAGTGATGATGAGAAACTGATCCACGCTTTTGTTAGCTCGAGATTAGATTATTGTAATTCTTTATTATCAGGTTGTCCTAAAACATCTTTAAAAAGTCTTCAGCTGATCCAAAATGCTGCAGCAAGAGTTTTAACAGGTACTAGAAAGAGAGATCATATCTCTCCGGTTCTGGCCTCCCTTCATTGGCTTCCCATAGAGTTTAGAATTAAGTTTAAAATCCTTCTTCTTACTTACAAAGCTCTAAACAATCAGGTTCCTTTTTATTTAAAAGATCTGATACTACCGTATTATCCTAACACAGCACTACGCTCCCAAAATGCAGGACTACTTGTAATACCTAGAATCTCCAAAAGTACAATGGGAGGCAGAGCCTTCAGTTATCAAGCTCCTCTCCTGTGGAATCAGCTGCCAATCTGGATTCGGGAGTCAGACTCGATCTCTGTTTTTAAGATTAGGGTTAAAACCTACCTTTTTGATATAGCCTACAATTAGGGAGGGATCATGTGTTTCTGAACCCTCCCTTAGTTATGCTGCTAATAGGTTTAGTCAGCCGGGGGACCTCCAGTAATGCTCTGGGCCTCACTCCTTTCGTCACTCTCTATGAAATATTTTTTTTTGCTGGTCATTAACATTTGTTTGTTCTCTCCCATAGATTGAGTCCCCATCGTGCTGTTTGCTCTCTACATGTCTGTTCTTTTCATCTTCTCTATCCCCTCACCCCCCAGCCAGTCGCAGCAGATAACTGCCCCTCCCTGAGCCTGGTTCTGCTGGAGGTTTCTTCCTGTTAAAAGGGAGTTTTTCCTCTCCACCGTCGCCAAGTGCTTGCTCACAGGGGATCACCTGATTGCTGGGGTCTTTCTGCAACTGTGGGGGTTCCCCCCTACAGTTGATAGTGCTATGAGATGACTGTTGTTGTGAAATGGCGCTATATAAATAAAGTTGAATTGAATTGAATTGAATCGAATAGTCAAGGATCCACAATGACAGGTGCTGGTCCACCCATGTGCACAGCAGCTTGTCCCTCAGGATCACCGGTTGGATGGTACTGAAAGCACTGGAGAAGTCAAAGAACATGATCCTCATCGCATTCCCGGGCTTCTCCAGGTAGGACAGAGAACGGTGAAGGAGGAGGATCACTGCATCCTCCACCCCAATGCCATGCTGGTAGGTGAACTGGACTGGATCTATCGCTGGTCCCACCAGGGGACCGAGGTGAGCAAGGAGCAGTCTCTCCAGAGTCTTCATCAGGTGAGAAGTCAGGGCCACTGGTCAGTAGCTGTTCAGGTCTCTGGGGTGGGAAGTCTTTGGTATGGTTACCACACAAGATGTTTTCCACAACTGTGGTACCCTCCCCAGCTTAAGGCTCAGGTTGAAAATGTGCTCCACAATCCCACACAGCTGGTCTGCGCAGGACTTGAGGAACTTCGCGTTGATGCAGTCCGGACCAGAGGTCTTCCTCGTCTTGATCTTCCTCAGCTCCGTCCTCACCTGGGTCATAGTGAGGGTCAGGTTGGGGCTGGGAGGCTGTGTGCTGGGAGTGGGGGGGTGTTGGTGGAGGGGGTGGTGGACAGCAGGTCTCGATGACAGTAGAAGCAGCAGTGGTTGTTGTGCAGGCGGGGGGGAGAGCGGTTTGTCAAACCTATTAAAAAACAAGTTCAGATTGTTCGCCCACTCCCTGCCCCCTGTGGCCTGGACGGAGGTATTCTGGAGCCCAGAGATGGTTTTAAGGTTTCTCCAGACCCCGCCGATGTCGCTCTGTTCCAGCTTGTCCTCCATCTTCTTCCTGAAGCTGTCCGTGCCTTCTTTGATCTTCCTCCTTAGCTCCCTCTGTACGGACTTCAGCATCTCTCTGTTCCCTGACCTGAAGATCCTTTTCTTCTCTCTCAGTAGTGATTTTATCTCAGTGTTGATCCAGAGTTTGTTGTTTGAGCAGCACCGTATGAACTTGGTGGGTACGATGTTGTCCACACAGAAGTTGATTTAGTCTGTGATGGTGTGAGTGAGGCCGTCGATGTCCTCACCATGTGGATCTCGGAGCTGCTCCCAGGCAGTGATTTCAAAACAGTCCTTTAAAACGTCCATTGCCTCCTCAGACCATTTCTTCACCATGCGCGCAACCAGAGGTTGTCTGTGTACTAGGGGTTTGTACACCGGCAGAAGATGTACCAAGTTGTGATCGGATCTCTCAAGTGGGGGGAGTGGTGATGAGGTGTACACCTCCTTAGTATTCACATAGAATAAATCCAGTGTTTTATTGTCTCTGGTGTGGCATGTGACATACTTGCTGAACGTGGGCAGCAGTGCAACTTTGGGGCGGCAGTGGCTCAGGAGGTTGAGCAGGTCGTCTAATAACCACATGGTTTGCGGTTCGAATCCCGGTCTCCCCAGATATCCTGCCGTTGGGTCTCTGGGCAAGACACTTAACCCGCATTGCCTCCAGTGTCCATAACACTGGGTATGAATGTGTTTAAATGTATAAAAAAAATGTTCGGTGGTGGCCGGAAAGGCCGTTGGCCCAGATTGGCTGCCACGTTTCCGTCAGCCTGCCCCAGGGCAGCTGTGGCTGCAGAAGTAGCTTGCCACTACCATTGTCTGTCTGGAGTGAATGAATAATGTACCTATTTGTAAAGCGTCTTTGAGTATATATGATAAAACGCTATATAAAATCGATGCATTATTATTATTATTATTATTTTTATTATTATTATTATTAGAATGGGGGACAGTGAGATATGGTTAAAATCACCCGAGATAAGTAGGAGAGCATCTGGGTGTTCTGTCAGAAGCCTGCCAGTGACTGAGTGGATGGGGTCACGCGCTGCCCCAGTGTTCGCTGTCAGATTTGCATAAATAACAATGCAGATCACGTGTGTGTATTCCCTCGGGAGACAAACAGGCCACATGCTAACAGCTAGCAACTCCATGTCTTTGCTGCAGTGTTGCTCTTTAACCATGATGTGACCCGGTTTACACCAGCTGTTATTAATATACATTATCACTCCTCCGCCCCTTGCCTTCCCACTGTCTGGTGTCTGGTCTACCCGTATTGCATGGAAACCCTCCAGTTCGATGTTAGCATCTGTTCCTAGTTCTGTTAGCCACGTCTCAGTAAACAACATCATGCTAATCTCTCTGAAGGTTTCAGGCGTTCCCAGAGCACGGCCATGGAGGACTGGTGAACATGAGACCACAGGGGCGGGGTCAGCAGCGGATCTACAAGCGGTCGGGGCAGAACCAAGTGGCACTGGAGGAGCCAGTGCTAGGTGGAAACACCGCAGGCTGTGCAAGGCCCCGCTTGGAGCTGCGGACTGGGTTTGAGCTTGGGCGGAGACGAGGTCCAGGCACGTGAGAAAAAAGCGTAAGATGGAGTGGTTCCAGGGTAGGCTGCAGGTGACAGATGTGTGGCATGATGGTTATCTTCTGCTGTTGGATGGCTCGTGGTGCCATCCTAATGAGCTATGGCGTGCCCTGAGGAAGGCTGAAAGGCATGGCCCCAGGTGGATGGAGCACTCGGAGGTGTGGAGGAGAAGATGCTTCGGGATTGAGGCGACCAGCTGTGGTCTGCCTCCAGGGGCGGACTGATGGTGAAGGGTCTGCGGGGGAGGGGGGTTGAGCACGGGCCATCCCCACTGAATCATGGACGTGTTCCAGCTGTTAAATTTTTTTCTGTGTTAATAGTTTTGGGAATTGTTTAAATATTTTGTATTTTGTTGAGACATGGCAGTATTTTTTTTTTTTTTTTTTTACTGGACTTCTATAGCATAGGAAGCAGAATAACCCACCTTGCCATGTTGGGGGTAGGACGGCACTCTACCCGTCCCCCCTAATGTTAGTTGTTTTGTGTGAATGTCATAGGCCCCTTTTGGTGATTTTGGTTTGATTATGTTTAGCGGATGATTCGGGTTCCAAATTGGGGTGGGTAGATTGTGTGTTTGTGTTTTGGACTTTTTCTACAGGAAGGGGAAAATACATATTTATTTGCTGTTCATACACTGTTCTTATTGGAGCTCTTGTTTGTGTGGTGTGAGGTGGTGGCTCCGGCATCCAGTCTCGCCAGCCCTGGTGGTATAAGAGGGGCTGCAGATGGGGGGGTGGGCAGTCTCTTCTGCCTTACCTCTGCCAGTGGCTGCATGCATGCATGGCAGGTGCACTGATATCAACGTTATAATAAAGTAGTGTTCAGCTCCACTCCTGGTGACACCTCTGTCTACAAGTAACGACATAACACCCACTGCACTTACAAAGAAGAGAAAAAGACTCAGATGGGGTGAAATCGACAACTATTTCCTCCACAAGTGAGAGCTGTGTATTGCCAAGCTATTATTTCTGCCTACACCCTTTGTCTTAATTTGATTGCTGATTTGTGTAGGTGATTTTTTTTTCTCTCTGCTTTATTTTTTTTTAAAGATAGAAATAAATTAAAATTGGAAAAAATTAAGGAAAAATAGAATGTTACAAACATCATTCTTGAGGATTTTCAAGTACTTTTCAATGAAATTTTTTTCAATTTCTGTTTTTGTTAATAGTCTTTGTATATATTCCACAGTATCAAAGGACAGCCCTAGCATTATTTCTTTTCATTTGTTAGATGTGTATGAGAGCAGCTGGCTGGCTCTTTCAAAACAAAGTCTCTTAAAAAGTTTGTAAAAGCAGGCCTCTGTGCCACAGTGAGCCCCCACTCAGATTCTCTTCTGATGGGCACCCGTTCCACTATAGTTGTTGGAGGCCACAAAGGAACCGCAGTAAATTCAGTGGCTGGGAAGGGAGACCAGCCTACCGCTGAAACAGTTGTGGTTAAATGCTAGCATGGATTCTACTAGCAGAGGGGAAGGCAGAAAAGAAGGCAGTGACAGCCAGGGTTAGGAGGCGTAAGCTACAGGTTTGCTTTGAATTAAGAACAACGTTCTAGCGTGACCTTCAGTGGTGGATGAAATTCCTGGGTTCTCCTTTAAGACCTGACTATGATATCAAAGCTCAGTTAGCACTTAGGGGCCTGATCTGTCCGCTGAGCTAATCTCTAATGCAACAGACAGACCAACCCTGATGGTCTAGCCAAGCAAATACTCATGGCCCCATCTACCAAATATAAGAAAATAAGCCAGAATGATGTGAGACTGTGGGTTTAAAAATGAGGTATGAACAGGGATGTCTAGTATGGTTACTAGAACTTGGAGAAAATAGCAATGAAAACCGCACTCGCCAAGCTAACTCCATAATATCACTGTGGATGTTTGCACACACATGTGATACTCCGTCATTAAAATGGGTGTTATCATTCCTATGAGCTCTAGTTTTTATAAACAAGATCAAGAAAGTTTATTGTCATTTCCGCTTGTAATACAAAGAAAGTGAAATACAGTACTCTGGGTTAGTTGGCAGCATACAGTTTCAAACACAATCGTTCAACCCCAATTGCATTTTTGGTTCATTGGCAAATGTTAAAATGTTTCAGGTGTTTGCAATAAACAAATTACACAAGAACAATTTAAATAGTTAAATGTAACTAATATTACAAGGATTATATCCAAATTCAACAGCAGATCTTACTTTCAATGACTACTGCAGTCTGAAAAATTACTCAACAACCTGAACAGTTCCTCATTAGAGCACACATTTGCAAATTTTCATGATGCTGAGTATGATGTGAGTGCCATGCTCGCGTTTTCAGTTATTTCTTTTTATTTTCTATACTTCTTCATCTCGGTTTTATTTCGTATTTGAGTAAGGTTTTGGATGTATCATGTTTTTTGAGTTTGACATTTGTTTCTGTCTGTTTATGAGAGTTCCTGTTTAGTTATTTTAGCCTTGTCTATTTATATTATGTGCTTCTGACTATCTTATTTGTATGATAAATTACTTCATCCTGTGTTTGTATATGAGCCTTCTCCACCTTCACCTTAGTTCCCTCTTCACGGTGTTTATATTAATCATTGTTGTTATTCATGGTTACCTGGTCCTTGCCTTGGTGGGTTATCAGGGCCTGAGCCACGGACAAAGTCAGTGGGCGAGAGCCTTATTTTAATAAGGGCCCGAGCCACTGACAACATCAGTGGGTGAGAGCCCAATTGTAAATAGGGAACGAGCTACTGACAATGTCAATGGGCGAGAGCCCTGTTGTAATAAGGGCCCGAGCCACTGACAAAGTCAACGGGCGAGAGCCCTCTTGTAATTGTGAGATTTTTTTTGTTTTTTCTTCTCCATATAAGATCTCATTTCGGGGTAGTGAACATGCATGAAAACACCATTTTTGCAGGGACCTCAAGACTGGAAAGAAATTGAATATTTTGGAGGAAATATGAATGACCTCACAAAAATGGCTCTACAGCGGCACCTAACATGTGAAGTCAATGGGGAGTGGCACACGCTTACTTTTGCGTAGAAAGATGAAAATCGGGTGAGATGTTTATCATGTCATGACATGCAAAAAACTCTATAGAAGTGATGGTCTACACCCAACAGGAAGTCAGCAATTTTGGCAGGAAGTGGCGGTGATCAAATTTCCACCTTGCGCATTTGATCAAACTCGTCCTAGGGTTTTTGTCCAATTGAGCTCATTTTTTATGCCAATCATCTATACCCACGTGCTATTAAAAGTTATTGAAAACTTTTCTTATAGCTTGACGGTTTGGCCATAGGGGCATGGCAAAGTTTGATTCCTCACCTTGATCATTCTATGACCATTCTGACGGCAATAACTCTGGTATGCATTGTCGGACTTCAACCAAATTAAATATTATGGATATCAGTCCAGTTCAAAACACTTTGATAGAACAATATTCATAGAAATTTACAGCGCCACCTAGTGGTTAAAGGAAGAAGCGGGGCCGGCTCGGTGGATCTGACAGGTCTACTGGGCTGACCCCGCCTATGAAAGTCAGCTGATAAAATGAGAGCTGGCAGCAATCAGCTGACACTTCTGATGAAGGCTGCAGTGAACAGTCGAAACATGTAAAGAAGGTAAAAACATCTCCTTTCTCTTTTTGTCGTTAATAAGAACAAAAGGTAAATAATTAAAAGAAGACAAAATGAACCTATTTGAACTACACCCATGTGCCATCAAAAGCTGCTGAAAACTTTTCCAAATGCCCTACAGCAGGGGTGTCAAACTCATTCCATGAAGGGCCAAGACCCTGCATGTTTTGCTTCTACCCAGTGTCTTCAGCAGGTGTTTTCACTGATCAGCAATCAGTGGGAAGAAATTCAGTGAAATCACCTGTTGAAGACACTGGGTGGAGGTAAAACCTGCAGGGTCTTGGCCCTCCATGGAATGAGTTTGACACCTGTGCCCTACAGTTTGGCGAAAGGGGCGCGGCCAAGTTTGCAGTATCGCCATCACCCTTCCAATGGCTTCAACTCTGGCATACATTGACTGATTGCAAATAAATTTTGTGTGGTTAATAGGTAGCCAATACTGATAATTTCTGTAATAAAGAATGACACATAGCGACCGCGCCCCCTACCGCCAATGGACAGGAAGTTGCCAAAACTCCCATGCCATAAAGCACATGCCATACTCATACACCCCTTGCCAGAATGACGTGAAATTTTCTGAGGTTTATCAGACCACCTGGTTGATCATAACTGCACATCACCTTTTGCAAGGTGTCGCTGATGTTACCATGAACATGTCCTCCTCGCCATTCAATCCATTTTTACCTCCACCAAGGAGGTTATGTGATCATCGGCGTTGGTTTGTCTGTCTGTCTGTCTGTCTGTTTGTCTGTTTGTTAGCAAGATAACTCAAAAAGTAATGGACGGATTTTCATGAAATTTTTTCTTGTTGGGATAGTTGGGACGACCTGAAGTCATGAAATCTGGAACATAGGTTGAAGCGACTGTCATATGTAGTCCTATATGGGTGGGCACCACATAACTGACAGGGAAGTGTATCCATGGAGACATGACGGAGGTTGACACCTCGCCATGGAACATCATACAGTTGTAACATGAACAAACTTTGTCTGATTTTCACCAAATTTTCTATGATGGATATGAGGCCTGCCCCACACACTCCTACATAAAAATGATTGACAAAAGTTATAGAGCCACCTACTGTTCACAGGAAGTACTGTGCCACTTGCATTTGAACTCCTCCTCCTGGGGTCCTGCTCCCATTGAACTCCTTTTCACATGGCGGTATCTATAGGCATTGGTCATTAAACGTCATCAAATGTGAGTTGCAATCTTAAAAGGTGTGGCCACGACACAATGGCAAAATTTAACTCCTTCCCTTGCAACATCAAACAGCTGTAACTCGAGCAAAACTTGTCCGATGTCCACCAAAGTTTCCATGATGGAAAAGAGTCCCGCCCCGAATGTGTCTACATAAAAATATGTGACAAAAGATATAGTGCCACCTAGTCGTTAAAGGATGAATTGACGAAAGCTTTTATTTATTTGTCACGTGCCACTTGCCAGAATGATGTGAAATTTTCTGAGATTTTTCAGACCACAGAGCTGATCATAACTGCACATCAACTTTAGCATGACATCAGTCTTGTTACCATGGACATGCCCTCCTCGCCATTCAATCCGTGATTTTGTTTTGATGGTTGCAAACGACTTGGAGTCATGAAATCTGAAACATAGGTTAAGGTGACTGTCATATGTAGTCCTATATGGGTGGGCAACATATAACTGACGGGGAAGTGTTGCCATGGCAACATGGCTAAGGTTGACTCCTGTCCATGGAACATCGGAAAGTTTTAACTTGAACAAACTTTGTCTGATTTTCACCAAATTTTCTAGGATGGATATTAGTCCCACCCCTCATACTCCTACATAAAAATGATTGACGAAAGTTATAGTGCCACCTACTGCTCACAGGAAGTACTGCCCCAAAGGGTTTACTTTATTATTCACGCAGCGCTTGCCGCAACGACGGGAAATTTTCTTAGCCAGCTAGGTATGATGGGTGCCAGGGTCTGTGGTTGTGCAGGGGGTGAGGGCCTGCTTACAGCTGCTTGCAGCTTTAATTGTTATAATTTTTTTTTCTTCTTCTCCATCTAAAATCTCATTTTTGGTGTTGTGAACGTGCATGAAAGCTCACTATTTTTTGCAGGGACCTCAAGATTGGCAAAAAATTAAATGTTTTGGAGGAAATATGAATGACCCCACAAAAATGGCTATACAGCGCCACCTAACATGTGAAGTTTATGGGGAGTGGCACACACTTACTTTCGCATAGAAAGATGAAAATCAGGTCAGATGTTTATCGCATCCAGACATGCAAAAAAACTCCAAAGAAGTGATGTCTAAACCCAACAGGAAGTCAGCCATTTTTCCAGGAATTGGCAGTGACCAAATTTCGACCTTGCACATTTGATCGAACTCATCCTAGGGTTTTTTTTTCCGATTCTTCGCCATTTAAGATCTCATTGTTGGGGTAGTGGACGTGCATGAAAGCTCATCATTTTTTGCAGGCACCTCAAGACTGGGGAAAAATTGAATATTTTAAAAGAAATATGAATGACCCTCCAAAAAAAGTCTCTACAGCGCCACCTAACATGTGAAGTCAATGGGGGGTGGTACACGCAATCTTTCGCGTAGAAAGATTAAAATCAGTTGACATGTTTATCATGTCGAGACATGCAAAAAACTGTAGAAGTGATGGTCTACACCCAATAGGAAGTTCGCAATTTTGGCACGAACTGGCAGTAACTTGATTTCAACCTCTCGCAATTGACTCGTATTTGATCAAACTCGTCCTAGGGTTTTTGTCCGATTGAGTTCATTTGAGGTGAAAATCATCTATATCCATGTGCCAATAAAAGTTATTGAAAGCTTTCCTTAAAACTCGACGGTTTGGCGATAGAGGTGTGGCAAAGTTTGATGTCTCGCCATGATCATTCTATGACTATTCTGACGGCAGTAACTCTGGTATGCATTGTCGGATTTCAACCAAATTCAAGATTATGGATATCAGTCCAATTCAAAACAGTTCTATAGAACAATATTCATATAAATCTACAGCGCCACCTAGTGGTTAAAGGAAGAATTGCTGAAACCTGTTTTATTTAGTTCTCACGGGCCACTTGCCAGAATGACGTGAAATTTTCTGAGACTCATCAGACCACATGTTTGATCATAACTGCTCATCAACTTTACCATGACATCACACTTGTAACCATGGACATGCCCTCCTCGCCATTAAATCTGTGATTTTGTGGGCAGAGTTGAGACTGTCCTGGAGTCATGAAATTTGGAGCATAGGTAAAGGTGACTTTCATCAGTAGTCCTGTATGGGCCAGCAACACATAACGGATAGGTAAGTATACCATGGTGAAGGTTGACTCCTCGCCATGAAACATCAAAAAGTTGTAACTTGGAAAAACTTAATCCGATTTTCACCAATTTTTCTACGGTGGATATTAGTCTGACCCCACACACATCTATGTAAACATCATTGACAAAACTTATAGCACCACCTACTGCTCACGGGAAGTACTGCACCACTCACATTTGAACAAACTCCTTCTTGGGTCCTCTGCTCCCATTGAACTCATTTTCACATGGCAGCATCTATAGGCATTATGAGTTGCAATCTCAAAATGCATGGCCATGACACCATGGCAAAATTTGACTCCTCCCCTTACAAGATCAAACAGCTGTAACTCAAGCAAAACTTGACCGATGTCCACAAAAGTTTCCATGATGGAAAATAGTCCCGGCCCGAACGCGTCTACAAAAAATACCTGACAACAGATACAGCGCCACCTCATGGTTAAAGGAAGAATTGCTGAAAACTGTTTTATTTACTAGTCACGGGCCACTTGCCAGAATGATGTCAAATTATGAGATGAGATGAAATGAGATTCAACTTTATTGTCATTACACATGTATGAATACAAGGTAACGAAACGTGACTTGGCATTTGGGCACACTCTGCAGAGCGCATCCAAGGCCGGGGCAGCCGCTAGGTGCCAGTCAATGTTATCTGAGGTTTATCAGACAACATGGTTGATCATAACTGCACATGACATTTAGCATAGCCTCACTGCTGTCACCATGGACATGTCCTCCTCACCATTCAATTCATTGTCTTGTTGGGATAGTTGGGAACAATCTGGAGTGATGAAATCTGGAACATCGGTTGAGGTGACTGTCATATGTAGTCCTATATGGGTGGGCAAAACATAACTGAGAAGGAAGTGTTGCCATGGCGGCATAGCGAAGGTTGACTCGTCGCCATGGAACATTGGAAAGTTGTAATTTGGACAAATTTTGTCTGATTTTCACCAAATTTTCTATGATGGATATTAGTCCCACCCCACACTCTCCTACATAAAAAATGATTGACAAAAGTTATAGTGCAACCTACTGCTCACAGGAAGTACTGTGCCAAACTGTTTATGATTCAAGCAGAGCTTACCGCAATGATGAGAAATTTTCTGAGCCAGCTTGGTATGATGGGTGCCAGGGTCAATGATTGCGCGGGGGGTGAGGGCCTGCTTACAGCTGCTTGCATCTTTAATTAGAGCCCGAGCCACTGACAAAGTCAGTGGGGGAGAGCCCCATTGTATTTGTTAGAATTTTTGTTTTTTTTCCTTCTTTTCCATTTAAGATCTCATATATGGGGTAGTGAACGTGCATGAAAACTCTTTTTTTGCAGGGACCTCAAGACTGGGAAAAAAAAATTGGATAAAATATGAATGTAATGTAATGTACTTTATATAGCCCTTTAAAACAACCCTTAGGTGACCAAAGTGCTTTACAGAAAATTAAACAGTGTTAAAAATAAATAATATAAACAAAGAAATAAGAATAAATACCTGAAAATAAAAATAAGAATAAAATAAAAACAAATGTCAAAACAAATATCACCACTACTGGGTATTAAAAACCATCCTAAACAAATATGTTTTAAGTTCTGATTTAAAAATGGCCAGGTCAGACATAGCACGTAGGCCAGGGGGAAGATTATTCCAGAGCCTGGGGGTGACAACAGAAAAGGCTCGGTCACCCCAGTGTTTATATAATACCTTGACCTGGGCAAATCCAGCAGAAGCTGATTGGATGACCTCAAAGCCCTGCCTTGGTCACGGACAGTCAAAATCTCAGACAGAAAAACCAGAGCAAGGCCATTAAGAGCTTTAAAAACAAAAAGTAAAAGTTTGAAATTAATTCTAAAATCGACTCGAAGCCAATGAACTGAAAAAAGGATCAGAGTAATGTGCTCTCGCCTAGTTGTGTTGGTCAAAAGACGGGCGGCTACATTTTGCACAAGTTGAAGGCAGCCGAGAGAAAACTGATAGATGCCAACCTAAAGTGCATTGCAATAATCAAGTCGAGACGTGATTAAAGCATGGATGGCTATCTCAAGATAATGACAGCTCAAAAAAGATTTGGCTTTGGATAACAGATGTAATTGATAAAAACTGATCTTGACTACATTGTCAATCTGTTTATCAAATTTTAAATGGCTGTCAAAAATCACCCCCAAATTTCTGACAGCTGAACTGAGCCTTAAAGAGAAGGTACCAAAGCCAGCTGTTACAGTATCCCCAAACATAACACATTCTGTTTTTTCTTCATTTAAGTGGACAAAATTTTGGCTTAACCACAACTTAATGTCAGTGATGCAGTCCAGTAGAACACTTTGTGAGTTTGTTTGTTCTGGGTTCAAATGTAAATAAAGCTGCAAATCGTCTGCATAACAGTGGAAAGACATGTTGTGCCTGGCTATTATTAACCCGAGTGGCAGCATATATAATGAAAACAGAGTAGGGCCAAGGATAGAGCCCTGTGGGACCCCATGGGAGAGAGAGGCACTAGATGAAGACATGTCACCAATCATTACGGAAAAAGTTCTGTTAGATAGGTAGGATTAAAACCACTTAAATGCAGTGCCATGGATGCCAACATGGTGATTCAGGAATGACAAAAGGATAGTATGGTCCACTGTGTCAAAGGCTGCTGTACAATCTAGCAGCACTAAGACAATGGGTCATTTGGCATCACCAGACATCATAATATCATTGTGCACCTTTAGCAGGGCAGACTCAGTGCTCTGACGAGCTCTAAACCCAGATTGAAACTGCTCAAAAATAGAGTTGTCTTCTAAAAAAGATTGCAACTGTATAAAAACAGCTTTTTCTAAAACCTTAGATAAAAAGGCCAAATGAGAAATTGGTCTAAAATTAAATAAAACTGAAGGGTCAAAATGAGGTTTTTTAAGAAGGGGCCACAGCATGTTTAAAAGCAAATGGGACAAATCGTGAACTAAGGCAGGAATTAATAAAAAAACAAAGACCAGGCCCTACAGTATTAAAAACCCTTTTCAGTATTCCAGCAGGAACAACATCGTGAGCAACTTGTTGGCTTCAGAGGCTTCACTATATCAGTAAGTGATGATAAAGAGACCAACTCAAACTGTTCAAACACAGCAGAGTAACCCGGGAAAACAGACAAGCTCCCATTAAAACTGTTATTAATAACTCATCTGACAGAGTCCACTTTATCAACAAAAAAGTGAAAAAAACTCTCACATGTTGTAAATGACACATCCATTACAGTCAGTGTGTGTGGGTTTATAAAAGAGTTAATTGTGTTAAATAGCACTCTAGGACAGTGACTGATGCTCGAAATAATATCAGAGGTACTGAAATGTTGCCTTTTGCAAGGTCCTCTGGTAATCAACAAGACAGTCCCTAAAAATTCCCAGAGACACATGTAATTTGTCCTTTTTCCATCTCCGTTCAGCCTGCGTAACCCATTATCTAATGGCACGGGTAGTGTCGTTTAGACAGGGATCTGTTTTCGGTTTAGCCGATTTAAGCCGAAATGGGGCAATAGAGTCCAAAATCCCAGAGCAGGTGGTATGAAAGGAGGAAAGAATATTATCCGGATGGGAAGGGGAAACGAGTCCATTCAAGGCAAAAAACTGAATTCCTAAAAGCAGCAGAAAACTCCTCTGGCACTGAAGAAGTGATGATGCGAGGCCAGCATGATGGAGCCACAGGCTTGCTGGGTGATGAAGAGGTCAACAGTTCAAAAATAATGGGGAAATGATCTGAGATGACAGACTCAGAAATTTCTATGAGAGAGATTGAGAGCCCAGAAGAGATAATAAGGTCCAGAGTGTGACCAAGACGGTGTGTTGGTTTGCCCGCTAAAATATTTAAATTAAATGTTGCCAACAGTCTTTTAAAATCAGATGCCAGCTGATCAGATGGACAACAGACATGAATATTAAAGTCTCTGCAAATCAAAAGTTTATCATATTTTGGCATAACCTCGGCCAAAATTCAGAAAACTCATTAATGAAGTCCTTATTATATTTTGGAGGACGATAGACAGCAACAAATAACACAGGACTTGTGAGATCCACCACAAATAGTTGCAGCTCAAAGCAGGGATAAGTATTTGTGGAGAGAAGGCAACATTTAAAACTGTCATTAAAAACAAAAGCCAGATCCCCACCCCGGCCAGATACTCGTGGGGAGTTGAAGAAAGAACAGCCGGGAGGGAGGAGCTCAGAGAAGGCAGCGGTCTCACCTGGTTTAACCCATGCTTCTGTCATCAGAAAAAAATCCAAGGAATGTGAAGTAAAAAAGTCATTTAGAATAAAATTCTTATTTGCGATGGATCTGGTGTTAATCAGAGCCATGCTAATCACACATTGATCAGCCTGCTGGGAAGCACGACTGATCGGGTGAAGATTCTCCGGTGCTCAGCCCCTCCTGCAAATCCGCATGGGCTGGCGGCCGGGAAGTGGGTATCCAGCCTCTGGGACAGTCGGCAACAGCCATCGGTAGCGATAATCTATGGATCCTCATACATCAAAACCAATACACTTCCTGGGGAGCTCAATCAGCAGTTGACAAGGATTGTAAGTTGAAGAAGAAGCCAGGTAAGCCCTCAGTCTGCATGATATGCCGCCTCTCCGACCTCGCCTTTTGTGTTGTCTTTTGTGGCAGCTGTTTCGAAACAGTCCACTGGGTGCACATCTCAGATAGGATGGCATAGACATCAACAGAGGAGGAGGAGGCTGACCATTAAATTCATAGGTGGAGAATTTGACCACAGAATTGTGAATATTTAGAAGAGTCAGGCAATCATAAAACAGTAGCGATGACACGTTCTGAGCTAGAAACAATAAAAAGACAACTAAACACATAAGACATAGCACAGGTAGACATCCAGCCACACACAATGGTGCCATCTTGCCTTAGCATGTCTTAGATAGATGACAATAACCCCACAAAAATGGCTCTACACCGCCGCCTAACGTGAAGTCTGTGGGGAGTGGCACACACTTTCACGTAGAAAGATGAAAATCGGGTGAGATGTTTATCATGTCAAGACATGCAAAAAACTCCATTGAAGTGATGGTCTACACCCAACAGGAAGTCGGCCATTTTGGCACCTCGTGCATTTGATCAAACTTGTCCTAGGGTTTTTGTCCGATTGAGCTCATTTGTGGTGAGAATCATCCATACCCATGTGCCATTAACCCTTTAACTGCCCTAGGTGCCATGTGGCACCTGGGGCAATGCAAGGCAATTCAAGGCCCCCCCCCTAGTGGTCAAGAGTGGTAAAAAAATTGTCAATAAAATAGTTTACATTTCCAAGGCTATAACTTGAAAGTTACAAGAGATAATGGCTTACTATCAATTAGAAAGATGTAGATTATGAGCCAAAGTTTCAGATAGGAATAAATTTATGCATCTAATTTGCATAATATCGTGGCAGTTATATAAATTACATAACTCAGTCAAAAGTTGACTTTGGACACATTTACACAAAGAATGGTTCGTATTTTTTTCACAACGTTTTGTCTACAGGGGTATGTTTTTACCTACTCTTCAAAGTATATGAACCAGAAAATGAATAAAATGTAAAAAAAAAAAAAATGTCACTTACCTGTGGCGGGGGGTGGGGTGGGGGCTCGCTCGCTTGCGTGGTCGGTCCGTTTTTGCCCATCGTGGTCGTTGTTTTGCATTTGGTCGGTCATTTACGCTCTCTATTACATCTACAAACTCTTATGAATATCCCACGGGAATTTTGTTTGTATTACGTGGCTATTTTTCCTGTATGATGCAGTTTCTGTGAGGATTGCCACCATTGTTGCAGCGGCCACAATGGTGTTGTGAGCTCAAAGTGGAAAAAGAAAGAATAATAATGAGGATTTCTTCTTCTTTGCTGTATTCCGTGCCAGGCATGATTCCTCCAGCGCGTACCTGCCACCTTCTGAACTATCAGATCAGTACAGATCAGTACAAATTCTCAGTACAGCCGGAGGGCGTTAGAGTGAGTTGACAGGTGCAGTTGCTGTGCTGTGCCACTGGGGGCGTGAGACCCATCCATGAAATGTGGACAGTTAGAGTTAAGTTTGGACACATAGATCGGATGAGTCAAGGTCATGGGGCCAATGGAGATTTTGACTAGTGACACGCCCGACAGGATTGTTTTAGTGAGCGCATATGGTCGAATGGCTAACGAACAGAGTTCCCATTTTAAATCCTTGTGAGCACTGTTAGCAGTTACACATAGTTTGTCAAAAAGGTTGTGTGACATAAGAATGAAGTCAGTGGCAGTGGCTAAAACAGCGTCCTGGCACATCACGTCTTCAAAGGTCAGTGGAAGATGGACTTTTCATGCCACCCCCTCTCGTTTAAATTGCACAGAAATTGTGGAACCGGTGGTTTGACACAGATTTGCAAAGTGTTTTTAGAAGAGTGTTCTTTGACTTGTGGTTGGGCTGCCATAAGAGCACTGAACTGCATTGGGTCCTTTGGTTCTTCTCCAGTTGTAAGAGGGATTTTCTTTTTGTCTTTTCTTCATGGTTTAGAGCATTTGTTCTGAGTTGGCATAGCTGTGATAGCTTGGATGTCAGTAGTTTCATTTTGTTTGTTGCTTTGAATCTCTGCTAGGAGGAGTTTGATAACTTCTACATCTCTACTGAGACTAGGAGTTTCTTTCTTTTTCCAAGGTTTGTGATTGGTCTCTGCTTCTAAGCTTATGTGACAAGGTGGAAGAGACAATTTGCCACGGTTACACGTGTCCTCGTATCGGTATCTGTCATCTTGGGAGTCCATACCATGTTCTCATGACCTACCTGGTGGATATGGCCTACGACGTTGTCGGGTCTTTGCAAAGTTAGTCCTGAGTGAGATCCAGAGCAACTTGTTTGGTTTTGACCTTGATGAGGTTGGTTGGTGAAACATCTCATTTTTTTTTTATTTAATCGCGGTGTAGGAGACAGAGTAGAGCGAGGGGCTCCTTCCAACTCCAAGGTGTCAGACGCAGCACTGATAGCTAACACGGTGGCAGTCTCAGCGTGATTGTTGTGACTTTGTTGTTGTTTTTGGAATGCATAATGTGCAAACTCTCTCAGCTGACTTTATTGAGCTTGACCTTGGGTAAGCTCCATCTCCAACGACGAAGAGAGTCTTGAAGTCTTGAAGTTGTGGTCTTCTTCCATCCCTGGGGTATTTTGAGATCTGATAGAAAAAATCCATATTTTCTACATTCAGAATCAGAATCAGAATCAGAATCAGCTTTATTGGCCAAGTATGCACAACACATACAAGGAATTTGACTTTGGCTAAAAACTTGCTCTCGATGTTCAGGTGGAGGATTTAAATAAGGATTCAATGACAAGAGAGTATGTAATGTATAATAATATAATAATATAATACATTATTATATTATTATATTATATTATTATATTTGAGGAGTATCATACCTTTCATATGCCATGTTTAATGTTTATATGTGCATTCCATATAGGATAAGTTTATATATATCTCCCCTCATGGATCGTCACCTTATCGTGGTGGGGGGATTTGTGTGCCCCAGTGATCCCAGAAGCTATGTTTTCCTCATAACATAAACAGCATAACCGTCTACTTAGTTATCCTACATAGTATGACTATGTACCCATGCATATTGTCACCCTCCATAGTGTCTGATATTGTCCTAGCTGTATACTGGAGGGGACCATTTGTGCAAGTCTGTTGGGTCTTTTGCATTCAATACTATTAGGCTGTCACATGTTTTTGCTATCTCTGCGAGCAGCCTTGCTTAGGTTATACAGTCTGACAGCCATAGGTAGGAAGGACCTGCAAAACCTCTCGGTTGTGCACCTAGGATGATGTAGTCTACTGCTAAATGAGCTCCTCGGTGTGTTCAGTATGTCCTGCATAGGGTGGGACTCAGAGTCGAGCAGAGATGACAGTTTAGCCACCATCCTTCTCTCTCCTATCTCCTCCACTGGGTCAAGGCATTGCCCCAGGACAGATCTAGCTTTCTTGATCAGTTTGTTCAGTCTCTTCCTATCGGCTGCTGTGATGCCATTGCCCCAGCAGACCACTCTGAAAGTGATGGCTGATGCTACCACCGTGTCGTAGAATGTCTTCAGCAGCGCCCCATGTACACCAAAAGACCTGAGCCTCCTCAGTAGGAATAGCCTGGGCTGTCCCTTCTTGTAGAGTGCATCGGTATTGTGTGACCAGTCTAGTTTATTGTTCAGATGAGCACCAAGGTATCCCCAGACGGCAGGATATCCCCAGATATCCTGCCGTTGTGTCCCTGGGCAAGACACTTTACCCCAATTGCTCCTGGTGGGTCTGGAAGCGCCATGTTAGGCAGCATGCCACCATCAGTGTGTGAATGTGTGTGTGAATGGGTGGATTGCAGGATCTGTAAAGCGCTTTGGTCATCAAGAGATGAGAATAAAAGCGCTATATAAGTGAATGCCATTTACCATTTTACCATTTTTGTAGGATGTCACCATCTCAATGTCTGTTCCCTGGATGTTTACTGGTGCTGTGAGGGGTTGTCCTTGCCTGCGGCAGTCCACCACCAGCTCCTTAGTTTTCCTCGCGTTGATCTGGAGGCAGTTCCGATGGCACCAGTCCACAAAGTCTTGGATAAGTCCTCTGTACTCAGCTTCATCTCCATTGGAGGTAAGGCTGACGATCGCAGAGTCATCAGAGAACTTCTGTAGATGGCAGTGTGTTGTGTTGTTTGAGAAGTCAGCAGTATAAAGGATGATCAGGAAGGGAGCCAAAAACCGTTCCCTGGGGGCCCCCCGTACTTCCAATGATTGTGTCGGACACATAATCTCGGGTTCTCACAAACTGTGACCGGTTAGTGAGGTAGTCCAGGATCCATGATGACAGGTGCTGGTCCACCCCTGCGCACAACAGCTTGTCCTTCAGGATCATCAGTTCGATGGTGTTGAAAGCACTGGAGAAGTCAAAGAATATGATCCTCACTGCATTTCCCGGCTTCTCCAGGTGGGACAGAGAACAGTGAAGGAGGAAGATCACTGCATCCTCCACCCCAATGTCATGCTGGTAGGCAAAATGGAGTGGATCCATCGCTGGTCCCACCAGGGGGTGGAGGTGAGCAAGGAGCAGTCTCTCCAGGGTCTTCATCCTGTGAGACATCAGGGCCACTGGTCTGTAGCTGTTCAGGTCTTTGGGGTGGGAAGTCTTTGGTACAGGTACCACGGAAGATGTTTTCCACAACTGTGGTACCCTCCACAGCTTCAGGCTCAGGTTGAAGATGTGCTCCACAATCCCACACAGCTGGTCTCCACAGGACTTGAGGAGCTTTGCGCTGATGCCGTCCGGTCCTGAGGCCTTCCTTGCCTTGATCTTCCTCAGCTCCGTCCTCACCTGGGTCTTAGTGAGGGTCAGGTTGGGGGGCTGTGTGCTAGGAGTGGGGGGGTGTTGGTGGAGTGGGGTGTGGACAGCAGGTCTCGATGACTTTAGAGGCAGCAGTGGTTGTTGTGCAGTCGGGGGGGGGAGGGCGGTTGGTCAAACCTATTAAAAACAGGTTCAGATTGTTCGCCCACTCCCTGCCCCCCGTGGCCTGAGGGGAGGTATTCTGCAGCCCAGAGATGGTTTTAAGGTTTCTCCAGACCCCGCCAATGTCACTCTGTTGCATCTTGTCCTCCATCTTCCTCCTGAAGCTGTCCTTGCCTTCTCTGATCTTCCTCCTCAGCTCCCTTTGTACGGACTTCAGCATCTCCCTGTTCCCCGACCTGAAGATCCTCTTCTTCTCTCTCAGAAGTGTTTTTATCTCAGGGTTGATCCAGAGTTTGTTGTTCGAGCAACACCGTATGGTCTTGGTGGGTACAGTGTTGTCCACACAGAAGCTGATGTAGTCCGTGATGGTGTGAGTGAGGCCATCGATGTCCTCACCATGTGGATCGCAGAGCTGCTCCCAGGCAGTGGTTTCAAGACAGTCCTTTAGAGCGTCCATTGCCTCCTCAGACCATAACTTCACTGTGCGCATGACCGGATGTTGTCTGTGTACTAGGGGTTTGTACACCGGCAGGAGATGTACCAAGTTGTGATCCAATCTCCCGAGTGGGGGGAGTGGTGATGAGGTGTACGCCTCCTTAGTATTTGCATAGAATAAGTCCAGTGTTTTATTGTCTCTAGTGTGGCATGTGACATACTGGGTGAGTGTGGGTAGAATGGGGGACAGTGAAATATGGTTGAAATCACCTGAGATGAGGAGAAGAGCATCTGGGTGTTCTGTCTGCAGCCTGCCAGTTACTGAGTGGATGACTTCATGCGCTGTCTCAGCATTCGCCGTCGGATTTGCATAAATAACAATGCAGATCACGTGTGAGTATTCCCTCGGGAGATAGGTAGGCCGCATGCTAACAGCTAGCAACTCGATGTCTTTGCTGCAGTGCTGTTCCTTAACCTTGATATGTCCCGGTCTGCACCAGTTGTTATTGACATACATTATCACTCCCCCTCCTCTTGCCTTCCCACTGACTGGTGTCCGGTCTGCCCATATTGCGTGGAAACCCTCCAGTTCGATGTTAGCATCTGTTGCTTGTTCTGTTAGCCACGTCTCGGTAAACAACATCAAGCTACTCTCTCTGTACACGCTCTCGTAGCGGGAGATAGCCGCTAGCTCATCAGTCTTACTGAGTAGCGATCAAACATTCCCCATGATAACGGATGGGAGGACGGGTCTGTACCTTATAGTCCTCGCCCGCTGTCTTCCTCCAGCTCGACATCCACGCCGTTTCCATCTTATTTCTTCCAGTTTGTCGAGTTTTTGCATTAGCATCGTGGGCCGGTTAAGTGCTAACAGCTCGTCTCTATTGTACTGCCTCCTGCAAGAAACAGTGGCTCCGTCCGCTGGCTCAGGAGACATTTGGGCAATCTACGTGTCTGGATGGAATAAAGGTGTTGCTGGATCAGAAAGATTAGCAAGAGAGCCAGATAGTAAATAGAAATAGGAAAAAAAATGATCCACTGTTGCAAAAAGGCAGCCTACTCGTGTGGCACCGGAAGTACGAAAAAGGTATAAGGTACAAAGATTATTTAATTTATAACTAGAGGTGTATGTGGAAACAGGTGTGTTTAAGTCCACACACATACCAGAAAAAAATCATTTTTGGGGCATCAGTCAAAAAGCTTGGACAATTTATTAATAACTAATCTTTATACCTTCAATCAATCAGTCTCAAATATTCGGGAATTCTACTGGGTGACTTTAGAAACAACCACAGGAAAATAAATCAACAGAAATTTCTATATACTGTTTACAGTTTTAATGATCAGACTCAGAATAAATGATATTACATTCAGAGGATTTGTTGGTAAAGTGAAATGATCACATATCAAAGGATCAAACCTTAGTATGACTTTGTAACTGTGATTAAAATGGAGACTAAAAAAAAAAAAAAAATGAAGAAAATTTGACGTAAATTTTATGAAGAAAATTATAAAAGCTAATTATATGGAAAAGATATTCTGAGTTACTCTAAGAAAGTAAAAACGGAATTTAATGAAAAGAGGAATATTCTCTTTAATTCTATAGCTCCGATCAGAGTAAAGAACTGGCTTTAAACCTGAGACAAATTGTGGTATATTTATGCAAATAAACATTGCATTATTTAGCAGATGAAACAAAGGAATCTTACTCACATGACCTTTTGGTTTTTGTTGGCTTCTAGCTGGATCCAGGACCTGAAGCTTTATTTGAAGATTATACCAGAGAGTATCTGCCAGCAGATATCTCTTCCCAAGGAAAAAAAAAAACAGTCAGAAGCTGAGATCCGGCGGCAATAATGAGGCTGCTGGCTGTGTAATATGCCATGCGGACAACACAAGAATTATTCAGTGGCTTCCTCAGGACCAAAAAAATTGGATATAGTTCACAGTCTGATCAAGGTCAAAGAATTAGAGAGACAAGATAAATAAAAAAATTCAAACCATGAAATCCAAGTTCTTCAGGTGTCGTGGAAGTTGGTCAGAACAGCTTCCAGTGTGAGAAAAATGATCAGTCCACTTTAAAACACGGTGAGTTAAAAGAAAAAAGTTTAACAGGATACAAAAGAAAAACATCTGTGAAGATAGATTTTCACTCCATGTAAAAGAGAAGTTTGAGCTCAAAAAGGAAGAAAATGTATTTTTCCCAGATGTTTAAAGGAAAGACCATTAAAAGCAGGACACAGCCAAAACTTTCACACAAAACAACTCTCTCTCAACTAGGGCATTTCCCGGGGGAAAAACTTGTCTGACATGAAAGGGAAGCAATTGTCTCCCATCGCGGGAGGTTTGAATGAACTCTGGTCCAATAACAAAACAGTCATTTGTCTGTAACCGAACAATAGAGTGAAAGGGGTATTGTCCAAGAGAGACTGGCTGGTGATTGGCTGAGCCAGTCAGATGACTTGAGTAAGTTTTAGAAGGCACACATATTAACTGTGAAATTCAAATTATGTACTTATGTATAAAGTCTAAGCTAACTTCAGTGATGCATGACTAACTTGCAGTGAGAATGCACTTTTATAAACTCGCCCTTCTATAATTAACATGTATTAGAATAAGGTTCATTTGAGCATTTTCAAACATGCACCACATTTAAAATCAATGATTAATGAAGCATTTCAAACCAGAATGGTATGCCCGAGTCCCGCTTGATTTTCCAGGGTGTCCTGAAAAAGAAAATAATCTAAGAATTTAGAGTTTTTATAAAATGGAAGTCATTTCATTCATTAACCTCAGTTCAGCTTGTAGAGGTAAAAGCATACATATTCCAGAGTTGTGCACCAGGGGGTAATGTAGAGCTGCGAATAATCCCTAGTTACTGTGAAATGCACTCAAGGGATCTGGGATGTCTCAAACGGTTGTTAAAGCAAAAAAAAAAAAAAATGTCTGGTTGAGAGGAAGTTCCAGTTATTTATGACGGCAAACTAATTAGTTCCTGGCACGGAATGGTATCCTTATTGTACCTTTTACCATGGAATGCATTTTCCAGCTGTAGTTCTTAGATGAAGAAAACAATTCTTGACCAGACTTTTTTGGTGAAACAATTTCTTTAAGGTGAAGAGGGATTTTATAGACCAGAGCAAAAGGGAGTTGATGCTACATCAGTTACTGCCTCAATGGATCCATGCCTTAGCCCCTGCGGTCCTCAAAAAGCATGTTTTCCAGCTTCTTCCTCCTGAAGAGGACGAACTGTGCTCTGCGGTCCAATGGCTTAGGGATGCAGGGAGATCACCTAACAGATCATGTCTTCTGGTCCATTGGTGTTGGAATGTTAGGAGACCCCCCGATGGACTATGCTTTCTTCTTGGGTGGCTCACGGACTCTTGGAGCCCACCTGACACATTTCAGCTCATGGCGTCATGGTCTTGGGACTCCAGCAGACCACCTGATCTTTCTTGTTTTGTTCCTTGTTGACCGAGAAATTTGTTTTGACCCACCTTGCCTGTTTTCCCCCACCGCCCTCCCTGGAAGAGTGATATTTTTGTTCTTGTTGGGGGGGTTTGGGGTTGTTTTTTTTTCTTTGTTTTTGATGTTATGTTGGGGTGTCTGGAATCCACCCCTTGGACGAGGGGCTTGGTCATGATGCTGAGCATGGTGGGAGTACTGTGCTCACATTTTCAGTTATTTCTAATTATTTTCTGTACTTCGTCTCCTCGGTTTTATTTCATATTTGAGTATCGTTTTGGATGTATTATGGTATTTGAGTTTGTCATTTGTTTGTCTGTTTATGAGAGTTCCTGATTAGTTATTATAGCCTTGTCTATTTTTATTATGTGCCCATGACCATCTTCTGTGTATGATAAAATACTTCTTCCTGTGTTTGTATATGAGCCTTCTTCGCCTTCGCCTTAATTCCCTCTTCAGTGTTTATATTAATCATTATTGTTTTTCATGGTTATCTGGTCCTTGCCTTGGTTGGTTATTATTATTATTATTATTATTATTATCCCCTTTTGTATTATCTGTTTTTTTTTGTTTTTTTTTGTTACTTATTTGTACCCGTAGGTAGATTCGGTTTGCAGTCTGGTGACAAGCCACCGGCTGCTGGTCGCTGCGTGCGCGAGCGCCCTAAACCTACATGTTTTTGGTGTGCGGGAGGAAACCGGAGAAATCCCGGAGTAAACCCACGCAACACGGGGAGAACATGCAAACTCCACACAGCTCACTGTTGGTCGGGGGCTGGGATCGAACCCACGATCTTATGATCCCCGCGATCCCCCGGCCGAGGGTAAAACTGTGCTGCCACAGTGCTAAACCACTGCGCCACCGTGCAGCCACGGTGGCGCAGGTTTGTGGCCATGGTTTGTATCTCGTGTTGTAACATTTCTTATTTCATTGTCAGTTTTCATTTATTTTTACAGCGCTCTTTGTTTACTTCCTTTGTTAGCTCAATTTCGCGGTTGTCAAAGCTGTCATTATTTTGGACTAATTATTATCGCTCTTTTTTCCCCCACCTGTTAATCATTTATTTATTCTTGCTTTGTCCTTTTTTTAGTGACGCCATCCTGAAGCTTGGGGCGACATCCTTCACTCTGTAACCTAGCATGTGTCCCACACTTTCTCTTCTTGGTGACTCAGGCATTTCCACACGCCTTAGCCTTCATTGCTATTCGACCTTCCCATTGTCCGACCTTGTAAGTTTTGAGCCTTGTTCTATTTTGTGTTTTTGATTAAACATATGCAACTCACAGCCAGGGTTTGGGTCTCCATTCCTGCACAGCCTGAAGGGCAGGTCATGACAGAAGGATGCCACGAGTTTGGACCCAGCAGCTTTGAGTTTGCCCCTTTTTTTCCACCTACCTTTTTTGAGTTGCCGTTCAACTGGAGGGAGAGTCGGACTGCTTGACTTTTCAAATGAAGGGCTCAGTAGGTAAACACTCATTTAGTATGAGCATGGGCTGGGAGCTGTGCTGTGCAGCTATTGAAATCGACAGCCAAAAAAATGCACTTTAGAGTTCCCAGTTACCTTAACCATGCCGCTAAAGTGCGGCTGAGTAGTTACGTGTTCTTCAACTCCGATCCCATGGCCGTGGGAACCCGCTTGGGCATCTTCACCTGTGCCAAATGCCGCTGCACACTTAAAAGTCACACCTTTTGTTTCCCACTTCTGCTCTCATCAGAGAAGCGCAAAACAAACAATGGAGAATGTAGAGGAGGGCTTCCACACTACAACCATGGGTGCTTGTTGTTCTCTTCGGCAATTTTCCATTGCAGAAGATAACATTTCTTATTTCATTGTCAGTTTCCTTTGTTTCTTCTGTGCTTTTATTTTCACTGCACTCTTTGTTTACTTCTTCTGTTAGCTCAAGTTCGCGATTGTCACAGCTGTCATTATTTTGGACAAATTATCCTTGTTCCTGTTTCCCACACCTGTTAATCATTTGTTGATTCTCGCTTTGTCCTTTTTTAGGGATGCCGCCCTGCAGCTCAGGGTGACATCCTTCAGTCTTTAACCTATTGTGTGTCCCACGCTTTCTCTTCTTGGTCACTCTGGCGTTTACACACATCTTAGCCTTGAGGGCTATTTGACTGTCACGTTGTCCTACCTTGTAAGTTTTGTGCCTTGATCCATTTTGTGTTTCTGATTAAATGTATGCAACTCACTGCACGCATTTGGGTCTCCATTCTTGCGCAGCTTTAAGGGCAATTCGTGATACAAATCCAGTGTGATCCCAAGCATCAGGTGTGCTTGAGATAGAACACCTAAAATTCCTGGACTGTTGACAGTGACATTTGATTGCGTGTTAGAAATATAGCTAAGTCAAGAGAATTGTCCAAAAAGTTCAGAGAAGAGATCATTTCCTTGCACAAAAAAGGTAAAGGATACACAAAAAGGCACTGAATGTTCCTAGAGATACAGTTGGAAGCATACTTCCCAAGTTTACAAGTAAAGGAACAGTGGGTACACTGACCACAGGATCTCATCTCTGTTGTTTGCAGATGATGTTGTCCTGTTAGCTTCATCCAGCAATGACCTACAGCTCTTGCTGGGACGGTTTGCCGCTGAGTGTGAAGCGGCTGGGAAGAGAATCAGCACCTCCAAGTCCGAGTCCATGGTCCTCAGCCGCAAAAAGGTGGATTGTCCTCTCTGGGTTGGGGACAAGCTCCTACCCCAAGTGGAGGAGTTTAAGTATCTTGGGGTCTTATTCATGAGTGAGGGGAAAATGGAGCGAGATTTTTTCCGGTTCCAGTTCCGCCGGACCGGCGGCGCCACACGAGTCGGCTGCCTGTTGCAACAGCCTTTTTTTTTTTTTTATCTTCCTTCTTCTTTCTACACCTTTCACTCTGTATATATATCACGGACGCACGGATCGCCCCGGGGGTCTCCCGGGTCGGCGGACGGAGCCACGGTTTGCAGCGGGAGACGTTACAGCGGGGAGGAGCTAGTGCTAGCTAGCACTTGGCCGCCGCCCGGTGCTAATGGGAAACTCGACATACCGGGAGCTGTAGCGAAAAGGACGCGGGTGCCGGGCTGGAGTTTAGGCGGCGTGAAAGAAATATAAGACAGAATAATAAAGAGCGATGGCAAGAACCAAGCAGACTGCCCGTAAAATCTACTGGAGGAAGAAGCCCCCCAGGAGACAGCTAGCCACCAGGGCTGCTCGGAGAGGCGCTCTGGCCACCGGCAGAGTGAAGAGGCCTCGCCGTCACAAGCCCGTGGCTCTGAGAGAGATCCGTCGCTACCAGAAATCCACGGAGCTGCTCATCCGTAAGCTGCCCGTCCAGCGCCTGGTGAGGGAGATCGCTCAGGACTTCAAGACCGTCCTGCGTTTCCTGAGCTTCGCCGTCATGGCTCTGCAGGAGACCAGCGAGGCCCACCTGGTGGGTCTCTTCTTCGCTAAGGGGGTCACCATCATGCCCAAAGACTTCCAGCTGGCCCGCTGCATCCGCGGAGAGAGAGCTTAGACTTTCTGCTGCACATTCACCAGCCATAATGCTCTGCACTGTGTGTCTATATATATACATTTATAGTAATATGGACATATGTTTACTAGATGTTGTTTTTTCTTGCCTTCTGATTGTTGCTCTGAGTGTTGCTATCCCTATGCTGTTGCAATCCTGGAATTTCCCCATTGTGGGACTAATAAAGGCTTATCTTATCTTATCTTAGATATTGACAGACGGATTGAAGCAGCATCTGCAGTGATGCCGACGTTGTACCGGTTTGTTGTGGTGAAGAGGGAGCTGAGCTCTAAGGCAAAGCTGTCGATTTACCAGTCAATCTACGTTCCTACTCTCACCTATGGTCACGAGTTTTGAGTAATGACCGAAAGAACAAGATCGCGGATACAAGCGGCTGAAATGAGCTTTCTCAGTAGGATTGCTGGACTCACCCTCAGAGATAGGGTGAAGAGCTCAGTCATCCGGGAGAGGCTCAGAGTAGAACCGCTGCTCCTCCACGTTGAAAGGAGTCAGTTGAGGTGGTATGGGCATCTGATTAGGATGCCTCCTGGACACCTCCCACTTGAGGTGTTTCGGGCACGTCCCACTGGGAGGAGACCCCGGGGCAGACCCAGGACTCGGTGGAGAGACTATGTCTCCCAGCTGGTCTGGGAACGCCTTGGTATCCTCTCTGAAGAGCTGGAGTAGGTGGCTGGGGAGAGGGAAGTCTGGGCTTCTCTGCTTGAACTTCTGCCTTTGCAACCCGGACCTCCGGAAAAGCGGTAGAAGATGGATGGATGGATGGACAAAAAACATCATAATAAGTTGCATTTATAGAGTACTGGGTACCGATACTGACATTTTCAAAGAAAAATTGTCTGAGCTTTTCAGTGCAGTAGGTAATAAGAAGCTGGTATTTATTTTTGGAGACTTCAGTATTGACTTATTAAATCCAAATGACCATATCCAAATAAGTGAGTTCATAAATTCCATGTTTTGTATGGGTTTCTACCCTTCAATAACATACCCGATTAGAATAACAACACATTCAGCAACGCTTATTGATAACATTTTCACAAATGTCACTGAGGGGAATGTAACTGCTGGCCTTATTGTCAACGATGTGACAGACCATCTGCCTGTTTTTGTTTCTTCACACACTGGTGTAACAGATAACGTTGAAATAGATAAGGGTTTTAAATGACTTGTAACAGAAACCACAATCAACAATCTTAGAAATGATCTAAAAATACAAGACTGGAGCAGGGTTTATGTTGATGGCATTGAGACAACATATGGAGAATTTGTTTCCATTTTATCACAACTATGTATATAATAAACATTGCCCTCTAAGTGGTAAAGGAAACTAAAATTAAATACAGAAATAAGCCTTGGACCACAAAGGGCCTGCAAAATGCTTGTAAAAAGAAAAACTTGTTATACAAAACATTTCTGAAATTAAGAACTGTGGAAGCAGAAAAGAAATACAAGACTTATAAAAATAAACTCATTACTATTTTAAGATTGAGTAAAAAAAACATATTACAGTAAATTATTGGAAAATAACAAAACTAATACATGTAATATATGGAAGGTGTTAAATAATAAAACAAAGAGAGGAAAACTAAATTCCAACCACATCTCTTATTTAAATTCAGATAATGGAATAATCAATGAAAATAGCTTGATCTCCAACATGTTTAATGAATATTTTGTTAATATAGGAAAAAAGATTGCCAACTCCCCTGTATCATCAACAAATACAAGTGGCGCTGACAATGTCGTCAACATAAACGCCTACTCAATGTTTATGAAAGAAACAGATGAAAAAGAAATTCTTGGCATTGTTAACAATTCAAAGACAAAAAAATCAACTGATTGTAATGATTTCAGTATGGTTCTTGGTTAAATGTATTATTGATTGCATTGTTAAACACTTCACTTTCATATGCAACATGTCACTTACTGCTGGTAAATTTCCAAAGAAAATGAAAATAGCAAGAGTCGTTTCTCTGTATAAGACTGGTGACAAGCACTTATAGTCAAACTACAGACCCATCTCCTTGTTACCTCAGTTCTCCAAAATACTGGAAAAAAATATTTGTTAAGAGACTAAATGATTTCACTGATAAGCACAATATACTCTGTGAACAACAGTATGGATTCAGGAAGAACCGGACCACCTCACTGGCACTCATGGATTTTGTTGAACAGATTATGGATGCAACAGATAGAAGAGAATACACAGTTGGAATATTTCTGGACTTACAAAAAGCATTTGATACAGTTGACCATAAATTACTCCTCAGTAAATTACATAAGTATGGCATCAGAGGAATTGCTTTTGACTGGTTACACAGCTATTTAGAAGACAGATATCAATATGTTCATGTGAATAATACAGACTCTGAGTTGCTGAAGATGACGTGTGGGGTACCAAAGGGTTCTGTGCTTGGTCCATTGCTATTCATTTTGTATATTAATGATTTATGTTCTGTGTCTAAATTGCTCAAGTGTTTTTTATTTGCAGATGACACAACTTTTTTTTGTAGTGGAGAAAATCTTTAGCAGCTTTTGGATTCAGTAGAAAATGAACTTAAACAAATCAATCAATGGTTCACATGCCAATAAATTATCTATTCACCTTGGAAAAACAAAATGTATAATATTTGGAAACCGCAAATTATGTAATCACAGAAAAATTAAAATAAACAATGTTGAAATTGACACAGTTTTCGAAACCAAGTTCCTAGGTATCATTGTTGATAACAAACTAAACTGGAAATCACACATAAATTATGTCAAAACTAAAATGTCTAAATCCATTGCTGTACGGTACAAAGTTAAGGATCTCCTGTGTCAGAAATCTCTTTGCATTTTATATAATTCACTGATAGTTCCTTTTATGACATACTGTGTGGAGATCTGGGGAAACACATATAAAACAAACACAAACTTAATCTTTTTACTACAGAAAAAAGCCATACGCATTGTATCAAAGAAACCTTACCGTGAACCAACAAATCCAATATTCATTCAGTTACATACTCCTAAATTTAGAGATCTGGTAGATTATAATGTCATTCAAATCATGTACAAAGCAAATAATAACCAGTTGCCTGTAAATATTCAGAGACTTTTTAAAAAAAGGGAAAGCAAATATGAGCTAAGAGGTAACTCTGTTTTTAATAAGCCAAAGGTTAGAACAAATACAAAGTATCATTGCATGTCTGTCACTGGAGTTAAACTGTGGAACTGTTGCTCTGAAAATATTAAAACATGTTCAACTCTGAAGCAATTTAAAAAATTGTACAAAGATGAGAAAATCTCCCAGTATCTCACTGTAAATACTGGGAGATAAATTTGTAATAACTTAAAGTTTTTTTTGTTTTTTTTGTTTGTTTTTTTTTCTACTTGTTCTATTTGATTTTCTTTGTTGATTTTTGGTAAGACTTAAATTTTTATGATATTGATTTTAAAATTGTAACAAGGTAGGCACTATATACGTAAGCACTAGCTTCAGCCTACACCTTTTCGGTTGTTCTTTTGTGTGTTCTTATTGTATTGTATGTGTTTATTATTATTATTATTATTATTATTATTATTATTATTATTATTATTATTATTATTACTGAATAAATTCATTCATTCATTCAAGAACAGTACCAGAGGGGCCAACCAGATCCATTAGTCTGGTTAAAAGAACATGGTGGTCCATTGTATCAAAAGCAGCACTTAGATCCAGTAGAACCAGGACTGAAATTCTGCATAAATCCCTGTTGTGCCATAGGTCATTAACAGTCCTGACCAGGGCTGTCTCTGTACTGTGGTTCATCCTAAAACCAGATTGGTTTTCATCAAATATGTTATTTGATTTAAAAAAAATAACTAAATAAAAACAAGTTTTTTTTCTAAAATTTTGCTAAAAATGGTTAATTAGATACTGGTTTGTAATTATTAAGGTGATCAGGATCTAAATTACTGTTCTTCAGAAGGGGTCTCACCACAACTGTTCTAAAGGCAGCAGGGAAAACACCCATCTGGAGAGAGTAATCCGTTTAAAAGCTCCTCCTGGAAAAATCCACAAGATGTTTTAAAAATAATGTGGGAATGGGATCTAAAAGACAAGTTGTTGGACTGACTTAGGAGAAAACTCGACCAAGAGTTTTAGCATCAACCAGGGCAAAATTCTCCAGCATTTCCTCAGATAAAAGCAAAGGTTCCACAGTACTAAAAACAGTATCTTGTAATAAAAGATTGGATCTATTAACACCTATTTTGCTTCTGAAATGGTCTGCAAAGTCTTCACATCAGTCCTCTGTTGGCATCATTCCAGACTTCTTAAAATCAGGGTTGATCAGGCGATCTATGGTGGAGGAAAGGATTCTATCAGTTTTTTTTGTTTGTTTGTTTTTTGATTATTAATTATTTTGGAGAAGTAGGAGTTTCTGGCTTGCTTCACAGTATTATTGTATGGTTTCAATTGTTCTTGTAGAGGTTCATAATGAAGAGTTGATTTTGTTTTCTCCACCTTCTCTCTGCGGCTCTGTATTTTTTTTTTTTTCTGTTGTTTTACCTCATCATTCCACCGGGATGGGACAGGATTAATTCTTGTGTTTGACTAGACAGATTGACTGTCTCTGAGCTTGGTTCTGCTCGAGGTTTCTTCCTCTTAAGGGAAGTTTTTCCTTCCCATTGTTGCCAAGTGCTTGATCATGTAGGATCACTAGATTTTGGGGGTTATCTGAGAATGTTTGGTATTTACATTATGGCTTAAAGTGCTCTGAGAAGATTGTTGCTGAGAACTGGCATTTTGTAAAAGCTGAATTGAACTGGACAGCTCCACTATGGATTGTGGATAAGCTGCTGCCCCAAGTGGAAAAGTTCAAGTATGTATCTCAGGGTCTGAATGAGGGGAGAATGGGGAAACATCTGCAGTGATTCAGATATTGTAACATTCTACTACAGTGAAGAGGGACCTGAGTTCCAAAGCAAAGTTGGCTACAAACCCCAATTCTTGTGACGCCGGGATGTTGTGTAAAATAAGTAAATAAAATAAATAAAAACAGAATACAATGAATTGTAAATCCTTTTCAAACTATGTTCAGTTCAGTACACTACAGACAAGATAATTAGGGGCAGATTCACTAGCATGCTGTGCCATCGCAAAACCTTGTTTTAGTGTTAAAAAACTACTGTTGAGATTTACTAAAGGGCACGGGGCAAAATTTGCAGTGGAAAAGCACGGGCTGTGTTAACTTTGCACCTGGCCTCATTGCATATGTATTTGTGGGAGTCGTTATGTCAACACACCAATTTGAGGGAGGGGAGTATTTAAGAGACTGGCACACCGTGATTTACTGTATCTCATAAAACTGAGTAAACCCCCAACATTTTTGTAAATATTTTATTATATCTTTTCATGGGACAACACTGAAGATATGACACTTTGATACAATGTAGTCAGTGTACAGTTTGTATAACAGTGTAAATTTGCTGTCCCCTCAAAATAACTCAACACACAGCCATTAATGTCTAAACCGCTGGCAACAAAAGTGAGTAAAACCCTAAGTGAAAATGTCTAAACTGTGCCCAATTAGTCATTTTCCCTCCCTGGTGTCATGTGACTCGTTAGTGTTACAAGGTTTCAGGTGTGAATGGGGAGCAGGTGTGTTAAATTTGGTGTTATCACTCTCAGACTCTCTCATACTGGTCACTGGAAGTTCAACATGGCACCTCATGCCAAAGAACTCTCTGAAGATCTGAAAAAAAGAATTGTTGCTCTACATAAAAATGGCCGAGGCTATAAGAAGATTGCCAACACCCTGAAACTGAGCTGCAGCATGGTAGCCAAGACCATACAGTGGTTTAACAGGACAGGCTCTACTCAGAGCAAGCCATGGTCTATCAAAGAAGTTGAGTACACGTGCTCAGCGTAATATCCAGAGGTTGTCTTTTTGAAAATAGACGTGTGAGTGCTGCCAACATTGCTGAAGAGGTTGAAGGGATGGGGGAGTCAGCCTGCCAGTTTTGAGACCATACGCCGCACACTACATCAAATTGGTCTGCATGGCTGTCATCCCAGAAGGAAGCCCCTTTTAAAGATGATGCACAAGAAAGCCCGCAAACAGTTTGCTGAAAACAAGCAGACTAAGGACATGGATTCTGGAACCATGTCCTGTGGTCTGATGAGACCAAGACAAACTTATTTGGTTCAAATGGTGTCAAGCGTGTGTGGCAGCAACCAGGTGAGGAGTACAAAGACAAGTGTGTCTTGTCTGCAGTCAATCATGGTGGTGGGAGTGTCGTGGTTTGGGGCTGCATGAGTTCTTCCAGCACTGGGGAGCTACAGTTCACTGAGGGAACCATGAATGCCAACATGTACTGTGACATACTGAAGCAGAGCATGATACCCTCCCTTCTGAAACTGGGTCGCTGGGCAGTATTCCAACATGATAACAACCCCAAACACACCTCCAAGATGATCATTGCCTTGTTAAAGAAACTGAGGGTAAAGGTGATGGACTGGCCAAGCATGTCTCCACACCTAAACCCTATTGAGCATCTGTAAAGTATCCTAAAACAGAAGGTGGAGGAGCACAAGATCTCTAACATCCACCAGCTCCGTGATGTCATCATGGAGGAGGGGAAGAGGATTCCAGTGGAAACCTTTGCAGCTCTAGTGAACTCCATGCCCAAGAGAGTTAAGACAGTGCTGGAAAATAATGGTGGCCACACAAAATATTGACACTTTGGGCACAGTTTGGACATTTTCACATAGGGGTGTACTCACTTTTTTTGCCAATGGTTTAGACATTACTGGCTGTGTGTTGTTATTTTGAGGGGACAGCAAATTTACACCATTATACAAGCTGTACACTGACTACTTTACATTGTATCAAAGTGTCATATCTTCAGTGTTGTACCTTGAAAAGATAAAATATTTACAAAAATGTGAGGGGTGTACTCACTTTTGTGAGTTACTGTATTAAAGTTTGTGGTTGTCAGTATCCTGCTAAATGTGCCAGGATTTAATGCCCCCAAAAATCTTGTCTTAATTCATCTGCACCTGACATGATAGTGATCATTGGTGCAAGGAGGAGACACTGGCGAGAACCGAGGGCGTGTGGCAGAAGCTTCTCTCTGCCAGTGACTTTATTTGGCATGACAGAAGAACAGATTATATCAATATCAATGGCCTCACAGAGATTGGTGTTATGCTAAACCGGTCATCAGTCAGCATTTTTTTTAAAATTTCATTTGTTAATACTGTATATAGCCTACGACATTAATTTGTATCCCTAAAATAGGACACAATAGGAGCCCTTATACCGGCAGTGGACATACAGATGGTGTCAGCCAATAATGACTCTTTTTTTTCCTTTCTGCGGACGTTAGACTCAGATCGGGAGTTTGCTTATCAGCTCTCCCTCGTTCTTGAAGCAAAATCTTCCACATTGCCAATTTTCTATTTTTTCTCTATCATATTTCTATATTTACAGTATTTCTTTTTGCTGTGCATAAAACAGTAATTCAGTTTCCTCTTCTCTGTATTTCTCTCTCCTAGTTCAGGATACACAATAAAGGAGGAAAACAACAATGAGATTATTATCAAAAAGCATGCACAGATCCATAGAAATGTCCCACAAGACTGCAACACCATAACTCAATGGCATTTATAAAAGTTATGAACTGGGAGACCTGTAGATTTTGTAAAAACAAATTTATTCACATAATCAAGCCTCAGAGTCTCCATCAGACCATCTTAATGGTTCTAGTGTTAATAAAATAAACACACTGGTTAAATAATCATTTTTTTTCATGAGCAGTCCTTTATTAGCCCTCTCCATCCTACTCTATGGATCAGAGACGTGGTCAATAAATAAGACTCTGGCCTCGAGAGTGGATGGGTTTGATTGCCGAGCCCTCAGAATCATCGAGAACATCAGGTGGCCCCAGCACACTTCTAATTACACGCTCTGGTACTAATTATGTCCTCTCCCTCACACCAGAACATCCAACAAAAGCCATCTTGATGTTCAACCCCAGGGCCTCAGGTTGGAAAAGACCTCAGGGCAAGCCACGCACCAGATGGTTCGATGTGATGGAGAGAGACCTCCGACAGCTCGGAGTCACTGTTGACGACGCAGAGGAGCTGACCCAAAACCGGCAATGTTAGCATGCACTGGTTAACCTGATTGGCTCTACGAGTGGTGAAGGCCACCCAGCCCTCACCCCACAGGAATAGTAAGCAAGTAAACAAGTCCTTTATTAAATTAGATACAAATGCTTCATTTATACATATTAAATAAAAAAAAGTCTGCCATGTTAAATGAAATTTTAAATTTTGAAATATAATGAACAAAAATAAACTATTTTAGTGGGGTTTGCACTTAAACAAAAACTTAAAAAAAAAGGTTTATATATTATGCTCCTTCGAAATGGATGTGCCTTTGTTGATGACCCGCTTCCTCATCGACTGTGCCTGTGTGCAATTTTGCGGTGCTCTTTGCGGATTGGTGGGCATTATTGAAATGAAGTGACTGCATCTTTGTTCATAATTTTGCCTGCTGTTAGTAGATTACTGGCAAAAATTGACCACTCCCTGAGGAGCTGTCTAATTTGTGCACTCGCTAATTTGCACTGCCTCAGTAAATCTGACCCTTAATGTTCAAACTGAAAAAATTTATTTCTTTTTTACAAATATTCATTCATTTTGAATTTGATGCCTGTAACTTTCCAAAAAAGCTGAAACAAAAGCCACAAAAGACTAGGACAGTTGAGGAATATAATCATATAAAGATCAGCATTTATGGAAGCTTCCTGCCGTTCTGGACATGCTATTTTGGGTGGATTCACACTACAACATTTGGACCAACATTTACTGATGTCTTGGCAAACGTCTGGCTCTGCTGGCAAAAGTTGATAAAAGTTAATGATGGTTGGTGTTTTTTGGCAAACGCTGGCAAAAGACAATATCCCCAGTCGAAGTCAACAGTTCCCCATCCACACCATACACAGTGTGGACAGGGAGCTGCTTTCCCCTCCTGAGCCGCCGGACAGTTTGACAGAATCTCTTCGAGGCCGACCGAAAGTCTTGTTCCATTGCCTCACCGAACTCGTCCCATACCCAGGTTTTTGCTTCAGCAACCACCCGAGCTGCACTCCGCTTGGCCTGCCGGTACAGCTCAGCTGCTTCGGGAGTCCCACAAGCCAACCAAGCCCGATAGGACTCCTTCTTCAGCTTAATGGCCCTCCTCACCACTAGTGTCCACCACTTGGTTCTGGGGTTGCCACCACGAGATGCACCGACCACCTTGTGGCCGCAACTCTGGGCCTCCGCTTCAACAATATTGGTGGAGAACATGGCCCATTCAGACTCCATGTCTCCAGACTCTCTCGAAATGTGGTCAAAGTTCTTCTGGAGGTGGGAGTTTAAGACCTCCCGGACAGGGGCCTCAGCCAGGCATTCCCAGCACACCCTCACTATACGTTTGAGTCTACTAGGTCTGAATGGCATCCTCCCTTGCCACCGGATCCAACTCACCACCAGGTGGTGATCAGTTGACAGCTCTGCACCTCTCTTTACCCGAGTGTCCAAGACATACGGTCGCAGGTCTGATGACACGATAACAAAATCGATCACTGACCTGCGACCATGTGTGTCCTGGTGCCAGGTGTTCATATGGACAGCCTTATGCTTGAACATGGTGTTTGTTATGGACAAACTGCAGTTAGCATAGAAGTCCAATAACTGAACACCACTCGGGTTCGGATCGGGCAGGCCGTTCCTCCCAATCACCCCCGTCCAGGTTTCACTGTCATTGCCCACGTGCACATTGAAGTCCCCCAGTAGGACAAATGGAGTCTCCAAGAGGAGTACCCTCCAGCACCCCAGTCACAGACTCCAAAAAGGGTGGGTACTCTGAAACATCATTTGGTGCATAGGCACAAATGATGGTCAGGACCCGTTTCCCAACCCGAAGGCGCAGGGAAGCAACCTCTTCGTCCACTGGGGAAAATGCCAATATAGAGGAAGAAAGGTGGGGGGATACAAGAATACCCACCCCTGCTCATCGCCTCTCGCCTGGGGCAACTCCAGAAAAGGCAAAGCTCCAGCCCCTCTCCAGGAGACTGGCTCCGGAACCGGTGCTGTGCATTGAGGTGAGGCCGACTATACCTAGCCGGTATCTCTCAACCTCGTACACCAGCTCAGGCTCCTTCCCCACCAGAGAGGTGACATTCCACTTACCAAAAGCCAGTTTAGAAAACTTGGGATCAGTCCGCCAAGGTCTCCGCCTTTGACCGCCACCTAATCCACATAGCACCGGACCCCCATGATCCCTCCTGCAGGTGGTCAGCCCACTGGAGGGCGGACCCATGTAACTCCTTCAGGCTGTATCCGGTCTGATTCCATGGGTGGAAACCCGGCCAGCAAACGCTAGCGATTGAGCCCCTCCCCCAGGCCTGGCTCCAGGGTGTGGCCCTGGTAACCCCATACCGGGAGGGGTACACTGAATCCTTGATCTAGAATTTATCATGAGAGTCTGTTGGATCATTCTTAGTCTGGACCTTCACCCTGGACCGGTTTGTCTTGGGTGACCCTATCAGAGGCAAATTGCCCCGGACAACATAGCTCCTGGGATCACCGGGGAATGCAAACCCCCCACCATGATAAGGTGATGATCCATGAGAGGAAGAAAAAACATATCTCCCAAAAATGTGAAGGCCCAAAAAAGAAAAAAAAAAAAATCTCCTCACTGACAAACGTACTGTTCTTAATTTTCTGCTCCACTCATAATCATTCTCCAGGATTTATTGGTTCACTTCCATTGTGGGGGATCAAACAGCACTGATGTGGTATCAGAAAATAAATGACATTTAAGGGGATTTTATGTAATTTTAATGGAGAGAGTTGTAACAGTCAAAATATAATCACCCATATTTTATTTATATGATGATACACTAAAGACCTTTTTTTTATGTTCCATCCATGTTCACATTCTAATTGCGGACTTAGTGTTGGCGTGTTATGTCTGTAAATGGGCTGGTATTAGTAAGATGGCGGCCGGGTTTGTTGTGAGATAGACCGGGGTGGCTACTACCGGTTTCCGGCAGTGACACCACCCAGGGTATCAAAGAGTGGGCGGAAGAGGCTCTGCCTCTTTCGTCGTGAAGCCACCTGGCCAGCAGGAGAGTGCCGTAAGCCTCTGTATATAGTTGTACATTATCCTGAATAAACCCCTATTAACCAAGGTGAGACTCATTTGTCATTCCTACATTATTCAATTCAATTCAGTTCCATTCAACTTTATTCATATCACAACAAAAGTCATTTCATAGCACTTTCAAATGTAGGGAAAACCCCACAATTGCAGAAAAACCCAGCAATCAGACGATCCCCTGTGAGCAAGCAATTAGCGACGGTGGAGAAGAAAAACTCCCATTTAACAGGAAGAAACCTCTAGCAGAACCGGGCTCAGGGAGGGGCAGTCATCTGCTGTGACTGGCTGGGGGTGAGGGGATAGAGAATATGAAAAGAACAGACATAAATAGAGCAAACAGTCTGAATCTATTAACAGCAAAACAAAAGGGGGGTTAAGAGACACAAGATCCCTCCCTAATCGTAGGCTATATTGAAGAGGAAGGTTGTTACCCTATTCTTAAAAACAGAGATTGAGTCTGACTCCCGAATCCAGATTGGTAACTGGTTCCACAGGAAAGGAGGTTGATAGCAGAAGTCTCTGCCTCCCATTGTACTTTTGGAGATTCTAGGTATTACAAGTAATCCTGCATTTTGGGAGCATAGTGCTCTGTTAGGATGATAGGGAAATATCAGATCTTTTATATATTAGGGGGCCTGATAATTAAGAGCTTTGAAAGTGAGAAGAAGGATTTTAAACTTAATTCTAAACTGTATGGGAAGCCAATGAAGGGAGGCCAGAACCGGAGAGATATGATCTCCCTTTCCGGTTCCGGCTCTGCCGGACCGGCGGCGCCACACGAGTCGGCTGCCTGTTGCAACAGCCTCTTTTTTTTTTATCTTCCTTCTTCTTTCTACACCTTTCACTCTGTATATATATCATGGACGCACGGATCGCCCCGGGGGTCTCCCGGGTCGGCGGACGGAGCCACGGTTTGCAGCGGGAGACGTTACAGCGGGGAGGAGCTAGTGCTAGCTAGCACTTGGCCGCCGCCCGGTGCTAATGGGAAACTCGACATACCGGGAGCTGTAGCGAAAACGAAGCGGGTGCCGGGCTGGAGTTTAGGCGGCGTGAAAGAAATATAAGACAGAATAATAAAGAGCGATGGCAAGAACCAAGCAGACCGCCCGTAAAATCTACTGGAGGAAGAAGCCCCCCAGGAGACAGCTAGCCACCAGGGCTGCTCGGAGAGGCGCTCTGGCCACCGGCAGAGTGAAGAGGCCTCGCCGTCACAGGTCCGTGGCTCTGAGAGAGATCCGTCGCTACCAGAAATCCACGGAGCTGCTCATCCGTAAGCTGCCCGTCCAGCGCCTGGTGAGGGAGATCGCTCAGGACTTCAAGACCGTCCTGCGTTTCCTGAGTTTCGCTGTCATGGCTCTGCAGGAGACCAGCGAGACCCACCTGGTGGTCTCTTCTTCGCTAAGGGGGTCACCATCATGCCCAAAGACTTCCAGCTGGCCCGCTGCATCCGCGGAGAGAGAGCTTAGACTTTCTGCTGCACATCCACCAGCCATAATGCTCTGCACTGTGTGTCTATATATATACATTTATAGTAATATGGACATATGTTTGCTAGATGTTGTTTTTTCTTGCCTTCTGATTGTTGCTCTGAGTGTTGCTGTCCCTGTGCTGTTGCAATCCTGGAATTTCCCCATTGTGGGACTAATAAAGGCTTATCTTATCTTATCTTATCTTATCTTATCTTATCTTATCTTATCTTTCTAGAACCAGTTAAAACTCTTGCAGCAGCATTTTGGATCAACTGAAGACTTTTTAAAGATATTTTAGGACAACCTGATAATAACGAGTTACAATAATCTAATCTAGATCTAACAAAAGCATGGATCAGTTTCTCAGCATCATTCAGGGACAAGATGCTCCTAAGCTTGACAAAATTGTGCAGATGATAGAAGGCAGTCTTAGAAACAAATTTAATATATGAATTAAAGAACAGATCTTGATCAAAAAATAACTCCAAGGTTCCTCACAGAACTATTCAGAGCAAGAGTAGTGGCATTCAAATTAAGAGTTTGATTTGGAAAGGTATTTCTAAGGTTTTTTGGACCAACAAGAATGACTTCAGTCTTATCTGGGTTTAATAGAAGAAAATTGCAAGTTATCCAAGCTCTGATTTCCTTAAGACAGGCATTGAACTTGGCTAATTGATTACAGTCATCGGACTTCATTGACAGGTATAATTGTGTGTCGTCTGCGTAACAGTGAAAATGTATATAGTGCTTTCTATTGATATTGCCTAAAGGAAGCATATATAAACTAAAAAGAGTAGGGACTAACACAGATCCCTGTGGAACTCCGTCACTGAGCTTAGAGTTTGAAGAAAACTCATCATTGATGTGAACAAACTGAAGTCTATCGGACAAATAAGATCTAAACCACTGCAGCAAAGTTCCATTTAGTCCAACATAGTGTTCTAATCTACCAAGTAGAATATCATGATCAATAGTATCAAAGGCTGCACTAAGATCTAAAAGGACAAGTACAGAAAGGAGTCCATTATCAAATGCAATAAGGAGGTCATTAGTGACCTTCGCTAAGGCTGTTTCAGTGCTGTGATGAACTGTGAACCCAGATTGAAACACTTAAAATAAACCATTTTCCGGCAAGTGGTCAAATAATTGAGCAGCAACAACTCTTTCTAAATTTTTTGAAATGAAAGGGAGATTAGAGATTGGTCGATAGTTAGCCAAAACTCCTGGATTGAGCGTTGGCTTTTTGAGTAAGGGTTTAATTACAGCAGTTTTAAAAGCCTGCAGTACATAACCGAAAGTTAAAGAAGAATTAATTATATGAAGAATACGGCTACCAATAATTGGGAAGACTTTTTTAAATATCCTGGTAGGAATATGGTCTAAAAGACAAAATGAAGGCTTGGATGAGAAGATTATTTTATCTAACTCTAAAAGGTCAATTGGAGTAAACTTATCTAAACAGATATCAGTTTAAGGAGTTGTAGTAGTTGCTGTACTTAAGTTTACAGTGTGAAGAATCTGACTGATTTTATCTCTAACAGATAAAATTTTATGATTGAAAAAGTTCAAAAAGTCATGGCTAGAAAGCTCTGGGGGGATGCAAGGATTAACCAAGTCCTGACTCTATTGTCAGCCTGGCTATAGTGTTGAAAAGAAACCTGGAATTGTTCTTTTTCTCTTCTTTTAATGCAGAGTAATAACTTGTTCTAGCTTTTCTAAGAGATTTTTTTTAATATAAATTAAGTGATGATTTCTCCACACTAAATAGAATTCACCTAAATTAGTGGAACGCCATTTTTATTCTAACTGATGAGTCTTCTGTTTTAAGCTATGAGTTTCTGTGTTAAACCAAAGGGTTAGAAATCTCTGGTTAGACTTTTTCTTTTTCAAGGGGCCACCAAATCTAGAGTCTGATGCAGAGAGGCTGTAACACTATCTACCATGCTATCAATTACGGAAGGAGCAGGCTCTCCATCTTTTTTTTTTTTCCGTTGTGTTGACCCATGGTATTGATTAGACAATCTGCAAAAATTTGGTAACAACACCATCTGAGACATCTGCTGTAGTAATATTTTTCTTTAGGAGTCAAATAATCAGAAATAGTGAAATCAAAGGTTAACAGACAATGGTCTGACAGTAGAGGATTATGAGGAGACACTACCAGATCTTCAATTTCTATACCATCAGTCAGAACAAGGTCAAATGTGTGGTGGAGATAATGGGTACAAATTTGTACTTTCTGGGAAAACCCCATTGAGTCTAAAATTGAATTGAATGCCTTATTAAGACATTCACTATCTACATCAACATGTATATTAAATCCCCTACTATAATTATTTTATCTGATTTCAGCACTAAATCAGCTAAAAATTCAGCAAATTCAGATTAAAAACTCTGAGTAGTCCAAGGGAGAATGGTAAACTATGGCAAATAAAATTGGGCTTAGCCTAAAATTGCTAAAATGCCCAATACTAAAGACCAGGCCCTCAAAGGAATTAAAACATGATTTTTGCTTTACATTAACTAGTAATTTAGAATGGAAAATTGCCACTACTCCACCTCCATGACCAGAACTCTGGGATTATGATAGTTTAGATAACCAGAGGGAATTGATTCATTCAAGCCAACATAATCATCTTGCCCTAGCCAAGTCTCTGTAAGGGATATTAAATCGATCTGATGATCAATTAATAGATCATGAACTAGTAGAGACTTGGGAGTTAGAGACCTAATATTTAACAAACCACATTTAATTTTTAAATTATGAGGAGGGACAGAGGGCAAATTATTAAATTTAGAGACTTGAGGTTTGATTTGAGTTTTACCAACATTTTGTTTAATCACTTTGGGATGTTTATGCATTATATTTTTATTAACTTTGAAGGGAGTAGACAAAGGTTCTCTAAGGGGGAAGACAGGGGCAAAGTTGAGGGGTGGCGGATGAGGAGGAGCTGCAGAAAGACGTGTATTTATCAAGTTGTGTTGTGTTTGTCTTGGGTTATAATATTTTGGGTAATGGGAATGGGACGACGGAGTGTCGCCACTGTATGGTCTGGTAATTGAATATTATATTATATGAGTAAAAGGATTTATATTTGCAAATGGTAACATGTATTGGGATTGTAAAAATGCACTTATAATTGTAGAATGTGTTTTTACTGAAGTGAATCCTTTTGTGAGATAATTGTTAATGTTAATCATGTTAATTGGGTGAGACAATTGTATAATCTTAAAACCACGTAACCAAGTACCTTTGCCAGTATGCTTCCTGTTGGTGGCCAGGCAAAAGACTCCTCAGGGATTTGAGGGTCTTTTAAAGGATGCCAGCAGGATTTGAGAAACAAATCAGGATTTGGCCAGAGGGTGCAGCCTCGGCACTTCAGGACTGTTTTCTGCACACAGACTGGGAGGTTTTAAAAATAGCAGCCTCCCAGGGAGAAAGGACATATGTGGAGGAGTAAGCTGAAACGGTCACCAGCTACATCGCGAAGTGCACAGAGGATGTCACTATAGTGAAGACTTTCACTGTACGGCGCAACTATAAACCCTGGATGACTGCAGAGGTGCGCTCACTGCTCACAGCCAGAGATGCAGCCTTCAGAGCGAAGGACAGGATCACCCTCCGCTCATCCAGGTCTTCGCTCTCAAAGGGAATTAAGACGGTGAAACGCGCCTATGCAGAGAAAATCCAGGAACACCTCTGTGACACAAGGAACACCAAACGGATGTGGAAGGGAGTTCGGCGCTGACAGATTATAAGTCTAGGCAGGTGGTCGATGATGATGACGCTTCACTTCCAGACAGACTCAACAACTTCTTTGCACGTTTTTAAGCATTAAACCCGACAATCAGAGGGAGGGCTGGCCAATCTCCACCATCTGTTGGGCCAGCTATCATCATCAATGCAGTGGACACACGGAGGACCCTAATTAGGGTCAACCCACGTAAAGCTGCAGGTCCGGACAACATCTCAGGACGTGTGCTCCGAGTCTGCGCGAGCGAGTTGGCGGATGTCCTGACTGACATTTATAACATCTCCTTGAGTCAGGCCATCGTTCCCAGATGCTTTAAGACCTCTACCATAGTACCGGTGGCAAAGAAACCAGTTGTGTTCTGTCTGAATGACTATTGTCCTGTTGCACCGACACCAATTGTGATGAAGTGTTTTGAACGGCTGGTCAAACCACACATTTCAGCCTGCCTCACTGCATCACATGACCCGCTCCAGTTTGTGTATCATTCAAATCACTCCACGGAGGATGCTATAGTCACCACCCTGCACTCTGTCATCACCCACCTGGATCAGAAAGACACCTATGCCAGACTGTACATTGATTTCAGTTCAGTATTCAACACTGTTAGATCAAAAATGAATTGATTGTGACTGAATCAATAATCAGTTGGTGGTTTGCAAGTTCTGAGCCATTTATTCTCATTCTGATCAGAAAAAGGAGGCAGTCGGTCACAGCATAACATGTCTCAGTGCTTGGTCACACCAACTCCCTAACATGTGTTCAAGGATGTTGCTTCTCATATCCTGGGCAGGCGCCCCTGACCTTATCTAAACCTAAAGACGACTGGAGCAAACTTTCCAAGAGACTGCTTCTAATCTATGGACAGCACTGAACATTCTGCTATGATCTTTACATGACCTGGTCATCCTAAGTCATCCTAACTTCGGGCATTCTAATCAGAACAGCTTGGTATGATAAAACAAAAACGTTTGTCATTATTTACAGTCTTGCTCAGCCTAATCTTACACTGAGAAACAAACATTCTTTTCAAGCTCTGAGACAATGGAAAAACACAGAGTATCAGACATTGGCTTATTATATGCACCAGATACAGTTATAATATAAAATAGAATAATACAGCATTAAAATCATATAGAATAATCAATGAAACCTGAAAATATCCTATCATTCCCTCCTTTGATGCTTAAAAAGCATCAGAGATGAAACACTATGGCTTCTAAAACCTCATTGGGCAGCTCATTAAGTTCCGGTGTATTTTATGCTAAAGCTTATTGCAAAAGATCCTAACTTGCTTTTTAATGAGGAAAGTCCACCATCGGCCTCTCTGCCATTCCCAAGTGCCGCTGGAATGTTTCATTTCCTGGGGAGCATGTGAGGATAATACCTTTTATTTCAAAAAAGAAATCAATCATCTAATTAAGTCATGAAAGAGAAAAATCGATCCAGTGATGGTGACTAACCATAAATTGAGATGAAATAGTGTATGTATTTGTTGTTGTATGAGTCAGTAGATTAGCAGTGATTTAATAAAAAAATAATACTTACTGTATATGTAAATGTAACTTCAATAAAGAACAATAAAAAATGACTAAAAACCTATTATGTGTAAAAGACATATGTGTATGTTTGTATTAGAGATCTATGTGTGCTAGCATCCTAACCTATGTGTATTAGTACCTTAATGTGAAACTGCAACAAGGTAACAACAATCAAACAACAGTCAATGCAGTAAAACTGTATACTGGCTAAATAGTGATTAGTAACATAATGGTTTCAAATACAACATATATTAAAACAGGACATAAACAGGATAAAGTGAAACATCTCAACAAAGGATAACACAACTTCTCTGAACTTCAAGACATATTTGATTACTCTTGCAACTCAGTACATTTCAAATTCACATCATGAACATACATCTCCTTTCGGTTTTCTGCATGTCAGTCATACTTTTACTCTGTACTCATAAAACATTAAGCAGGTGTTGTTTCCCCATCATCTCCAGTGGTGGCCTCATGATATAACACTAAATTCACATGAACAAGTTTCAGCATCATATCACGGATGCAAGGAATGAAACATGAAAAGATCAAAAGTATCACTACAATAATCACCACCAAGTTTATGACAAGACTCCTCCATGAGGAGAACAACCAGTTTATCCAGTGTGATGAGTCATTAACATTATCCTTAGCTCCAGCAGTCTGCAAAGCAGTCAGATTACATATGGCTGAAGCAATGACACCTCCATCTGCATCATGTGCAGGTATAAAGGTGCAACAGTACTGACCTACAATTGCACACACACACCCACGGGCGACAGTCAGCTGATCAAGTACCATTCTATTCTGTGTTGCTACAAGTCTTATAGCAGTCATTTCCTCCCTTTCACCTTTCCAGGCAGCTAAGGAAAAAGTCACAAAAGACTGTAGTCTATAATTAAGAGTCTCAATCCACAAGGTGTTGGGGTTTTTTTTGTTTGTTTTTGTTTTTTTGCCACTCCCACCCAAGGGAATAGTGATTGAACTACCTTTTGACCTGTAGTAAGTATCTTGAACTGCTCTGGCACGTCTGTACCCCAGATGGAATAATGTGGTGTGAAAATGGCATCCTGTGATAGGTCTCTCTTCCCTCTGCTCGTCTGACCCGCTGACATAATCAGGGTGTTGTCAGTCACAAAGACGGGGTCACAAGTTCCTGCCCAGTTCATAGGCAGATGGGAATACGCCTTTGGACCACACAGCCACCAACCACCCATCACCATATGTGTGCCATACATATGGAAGTTGCAGATAGCAGCACTGCAGAGCTCCAGCATGGTGATAGGTCCACAATAACAACGGTTAACCCGTGTACACCACCTGCCCACTGATTGGTCAGGGTACTAGCATCACAGGTGCAGTGTATACTGTACATTGCCTCACACCGAGAAAGGGATAGGTCTCCCAGAGGGTTGTTACCACTTCCCTTCAGACAAAAAGAAAAAGTCCCTGATGAAGCTAACCTTGCCCTTACACAGTAAGGGGTACCATAAGTTCTCTGATTGGTAGAGTGACGAACAATTTCACAAGAGTGATTCAAAATAATCTTTTTTGTAAAGTCCCTTTTCATAGCCTTCTGTAAAAAAAAAAACAAAAAACAAAAACCGAGAGCTTTTGCTGGTTCCTTGATTTTAGCTACAACGGCAGTCTGTCCAGCTGACATTGGCAATAAGGACCAAACATAACAATTAGAATGATTAGCTGCCCTGGCCATATAGTTAGCATACCTCCACCACGTATTGGCAGCATATTCATGATAGTGATGCTCATGTAGCTCTAGCCAATTATGCTGAATATGTGCAAGGTCCCTAGCACTATGATGTATGGTTTGTGGTGCAGCTAAAAGAAACTAAAGTAATAACGTCACCACCTAGGATGATGATGTAAAGGAAACAACAGCTACACCCTTTAATGATTGAACATCTTTCTTGCGCTTCTTGTCTCTCCATGATGATCAACCACTTGCTTCCCTATCCCAAGCCGATACCGGATACTTCACAGGGAGTCGTCAGTCGACACTTGTATAGGGAAAAAATTAAAAAAGTCTTTTGCTGAAAGTCTTTAATGGAATGAAGTTGAAAATATTTATTCAATAGTCCCTAGCTGTGAGTTCAGAGTAGGGTAAAGTTTACAGTATGTTAAACACACCCAAGAGCCCCGTCCTTCAACTTTCACCGCTGTTGGCATTGACAAAACAACTTTATGTGGTCCTGCCAGGGTGAATCAGTCCAATTCTTCTTTTTGATGGCTTTGATGAGGACAAGGTCTCCTGGCTTGGCCAAGATTGGTGCAGTTTCCTCGTGAACCCTCCTGGGGAGAGTAGCAGCGATAACATCTGTGTTAGATTTAGATTTAGTATACTTTATTGATCCCCAGAGGGGAAATTGAGGGTCATCCACCACCTGGATGGATGAAGCAGCCATGATACGGTGCTATCCCTTAACCATTCACACACACATTCACACCTAGGGCCACCTTAAAGTCTCCAATTAACCTAACCTGCATGTTTTTGGCATGTGGGAGGAAACCGGAGAAATCCCGGGGTAAACCCATGCATACACGGGGAGAACATGCAAGCTCCACACAGATCACTGTTGGTCGAGGGCTGGGATCGAACCCACGATCCCACGATCCCCACGATCCCCCGGCCAAGGGTAAACTGTGCTGCCGCAGTGCTAACCACTGCGCCACCGTGCAGCCCTGTTAGTCAACATCTTTCTCATGTAATCTGCTAAACACACTTCTTCATCATTACCAGGATTGAATGGACTCAAAGGTAGCAGCAAGTATGGTTTGCCATACATGATTTCAAATGGAGACAACACCCCTTTGGTTGGGATTACCCTCATATAAAACAAAACTAATGGGAGGCAATAAATCCAATTTTGCCCTGTTTCTGCCATTGTTTTTCTGTGTCTTCCTTTAATAGTTCTGTTTGTGCGTCCCACCAATCCTGCAGATTGTGGGTGATAAGCTGAATGATTCTTCAAACTGATGTTCAGTGCTGTGCCTAAATGTGATATAACTTGATTTACAAAATGTGTACCATTATCTGAGTAAATTTTCTCACATATTCCAAACCTAGGTACAATTTCAGCAAGCAATTTCTTTGCCACTGTGATTGCATTCGGATGTGTGCAAGGAAAAGCTTCTATCCATTTAGAAAACATATCACAAATGACCAAACAATATTTCTTGCCTTCACATTTATTCAGTTTAATAAAATCCATGCAAATGTTCTGAAATGAATAACTAGAGGGTGGAAAATGCCTCTCTCAGGTTTGAAATCCGCCTGTGCATTGTTTTTTTGCATAGATCAGACATTTTTTACAGAACTGTGTGACAAACTGGCTAAAACCATAGGTAGTAAAGGTTTTATTCAATGTAGATCCCCCCCCCCCCCCCCCGCAACATGCAAAACGCCATGGAGCAAGGTAGAGGCTTGGTGAAACAGTTTACGTGGTAGAATAGGCTTGCTTGCCTTACATTTGTAGAGCTTTGAGGTGTCATCAAAAATAGCTCCCTTCTTTATCCATTTGTTAATTTCAGCCTGTGGTGCTGCTTTTGAGCCTCAACAAGAATATCATGTGATAGCTCTTCAGTTAGTGTTAGAATAGAATAAAATGTGCTTTGTCCAGGTTGCAAGTCTTGTGCAACCGCTTTTGCAGTTTGAGCCGCAAAATGATTACCTTTAGAAACCGTATCATTGCACATTTGCATATGGCCAGTTGCGATGGCAGTTTGACACTTTCAAGCAGCTCCAAGATGAGATGTTTGCACTTTTTGTGCAAAGTGGTGAATAGTGTAAAATGCATACTGGCTATCAGTGTAAACTGTATTTTTTTTTTACTTTGTAAATGAGGTTAGACAATAGTGTCTTTTCTGCAAGTGATTTCATCAGGGGATACCAGCAAAATGTCATCAACATACAGGAGTAATTAACTCCGATGAGGTGGAACAAACTGGGCCAAATTTGCTGACATTGCCTGTGAAAAAAATGGTTGGAGATTCACAATAGCCCTGTGGCAGCCTCATAAATGTGTACCTCTTGCCTTCAAATGTGAATGCAAACCAAAACTGATGATCTGGGTGACTGGGAAAACTGAAAAAAAAACAAAAAAAACATTACTGATGTCAATCACTGTGAAAAACTTCATTTGTGATTGTAGATCATTTAATAAAGTGTATTGCACAGTGTTTTTGGACATGATATTATAACCCCTGCATCTATCAATTCCTGTATAATAAGTTTAATGCCTTCTTGAATTCAATTCAATTTTATTTATATATCGCCATATCACAACAACAATTATCTCATGGCTTCTGGACGTAGAGGATATTGTCTCTGATAAGGCCTAAAATGAGATTTTGCATTTATTGTTTCCATTTCTGCATTTTCCATTATGCCTGTTGACCACAAGGAATTTGGAATTTCTGACAGTTCATTTTCCTCTCCCTCTGTCAAAGGAAATAGTCATGCTTGTGATTCAGGGACATCAATGCTGACATTTTTGTGGACTTATGCCACCCAGTTCAAAGGCAGACAGTATGTGTCAAGCTTTGGACAGTACTGAACTTTTGGTTCAGGTGTGCTTTTCCAAGATTGATCACACTCCCCTGCTGTGTTCACAAACCTGCCTACATCCTTCCACTGCATGTGTTTAGGCTTGATCAGTGTAATGTGTGGTGACTCCCAGTGTTTGAAGTGGCTCTTATCTTCATCTGAAAACCTCACAGATGCTCCTGCATAGTCCTTTGGTGACCAGTGCAAATTTGCAATAACTATTCTGGAGGATGAGTTTGCAAAAAATGTTTTCTCAAAATTTGTCATCTGGGCCGCTCAGATATCTGTCATACATGTTGCAATGAAATTGATTTGTGGTCTGCATAGTTGTAGGAACCTGTGTTTTAAAATGTTGCATTATTTTGGCTTCCAAGCAGTCAATCATTCCAGTTGGTCCGGCCAGTACCAAATGAAGCAAATATGAGCTGGTACTGCAAAATGTTGCAAAATATGAATTTCTGATGCATGTGGGAGATGTGATGCCCTCATACCACCTTCTGTCAGAATTACGGCAATATTGAAAGTTGTGAGCAGATCCCTTCCCAATAAGTTAACTGGACACACTTGTGACAAAATGAATAAACCTTCTGCACTGTCGCTGTAACAGGATCTTTTACTGTTACAATTTCAGAAAGACATTCCTTTTTTTAGCTTCCCATTTGCCAATTTAATGATCACTTTGTGTTCTGATTTTGTGAGCCCCCCAGCATCTAGGTTTGAAATGACAGATCTGCAAGCCCCAGTATCACAAAGAAATTTCAAAGGATTTCCCTGAACTTCTAGAGTAACTTCTGGTAAACACTCTAGTGTCATGATTAGGTCAAAGTCAGGTGAATGAAATATGTCAGTGTCAAATATTATTGTCAGTTTCAGTAGCTATACTTAGCTTTGATTCGGTCAGTCACATGTTGGGATGTGATGAGTCCAGCTATTGTTGTTGTTGTGGCCACTGAGCAGAGCGCAGTCCCCTCCCCTCCCTCCAGCCTCCTGAACGTGATTTGCAGACCCAGCACCACAGCCTCCACCCCCCCCCCCCACACACACACACACACCGGGGACCTTGGAAAAATACAGAAGTGGGGGAAGCAAAGGCCTCCCCCTGAGGGTCAGTTCAGTTGTTCTGCATGTTTTGCATATATCAACACATCAGCAAATGAACATGTACGATATGTTACAAGGTGTTGGCGTACATGCTGTGCTAAATTTGGATGCATGTTCTGTAGGAATACACTTTTCAAATGTTGCCAATAGGGTTTTGAACCTGTATCTGCTGTAGGATTTTCCAAACCTGAATGATTATAAAAAAAAAGAAACATCCTGTAGTCTACACCTATAGGCTTCAACACTTTCTGTTTTATGTTGAGTGACATTTTGGATGGCTGTCCAATCATGTTTTAATCCCCACTTGTTCCTAATATGTTCATTTAATTCCTTCACCTGCTGAGTTAATACTGCATCAGTTGGTGGTTATTGTAACTAGCACAGTGGGAATGTTTTAAAGAATGTTTAGGCTACTGGACCACCGTAAGCCGGGTTGTATAATTTAACCATAGGAAATTTTCCTAATTCTATTGCATGTTCCTCTTCCTTGATGTGTTTATCTAAGGGTGAGGATGTGTGTGCTGTTAAAATGGCATAATGTGAAGGTGCATAAACACTTAACTTTTTTGGTCAGATGAGAAAGCTGGGCTCTAGGCTTGATGTCCGGCATGCGTTGAAAGGAAGGAGGAGGTGGGCGGGGAGGCTGGTGCCCAGCTGTGGAGGAGGGGTGAGCCAGGTCTGCAGTCAGTGCCATGGGGGCGGTCACCGTCTCAAGGTCTGGATGCAGAGAGGGAGGGGTCAAGCTGTGTCCACGCCACCTGCTCCGGCCGTTATCTCCTTCGTCACCTCGAAATTTTGGAAAGAATGCGCGTTAGTCAAACCCTTTTTATTACAAACATCCAAGTCTTTTGAGGTCTCTAAGCCAGCTTGGTGTTGCCTGGCAATTTGAAGCCATTGTTCAGCTTCGAAGAGTCCATATTTTAACTCTTTTCGCCTACTGCCATCTGCTGCTAATTTAATGGCAGAAATCAAACTCTCACACTCTTTAACCCTGAGTTCCCCACTGAAATTGAATTTCTTTCTCCATTTTGCCAGAAACCTTGTGCTATTTCTGTTTTTTTTGTTCATAAATTTACCATCCCCTGACAAAACATAAATGTCATTCTCATCTTGCTGTGTTCTGCAACCCTTACAGCAAAATGAGGCATTATTTCTTCCTGTCTGAACACTTTGTGGCTGTCTTATGTCCTGCTTACTGTAACAGCAACCCATGTTTGAAAGTTTTTTTTTCCCTTTTTACCAAGTTTCCACACACAAATTAATAGCTACACAGCTTTTTCTATACTTTTCCCCAAGCTCTCTCTGTTTCTTTTTTCCCCTCTATCAAGGACACACATACACAGAGAGTCACAAGACAGATGCACACACACACACACACACACACACACACACACACACACACACACACACACACACACACACACACAGAGACAGACAGGGCCCAGACACAATGTTTTCTTTTGCGTTATCTCCACAAGGTCATAAAATAAAAATTTTTAGGTTCATGCCAAAACCCAAAACAGCATGAGAATTACTTTAATTAATCTCTGGAACTGGCAACTTTAGTGGAAAAATCAGATATGGCAACCCTCACACTGCTATTTGCAGCGTGAGGCTCCTCTTTTTTCTACTGCTGTAAAAATACAACACCAGTCCACTGTTTTCGCTCAAGGCTACAATTTTCAAATATCTATAATTTTAAACACTTCCTAAAAGGAAAACAATTAACTAACCAACCCTTTTATGCACCACAAATATTAGGAAAAAATCACAACCTATTCATTCCGCCTCCATGGGAACTCAGCCTCTCTGTGTTTCACACTGGAGCGGATTTCATGTAACACTGAGACAAAAACAAATTCAGACTGCAGGAACTTTTTTATCTAGCACTTCAACAAACTCACAAAATAAAATCTCTTTTTTTTTTTCCTCCCTTCGGGGTTCACGTAGCCTCCCCACAAATGCTCAAGGTCCAAACACTGGACCATAAGCAGAAGTGGTCACAAGACATTCTTTTCAAGCTCTGAGACAATGGAAAAACACAGAGTATCAGACATTGGCTCATTATATGCACCAGATACAGTTATAATATAAAATAGAATAATACAGCATTAAAATCATATAGAATACTCAATGAAACCTGAAAATATCCTAACAAACACCATTATTCCCCAGAGACTGATGGAGAAATTACTCCTTCTTGGTCTGAACACCGCCACGTGTCTCTGGATCCTGGACTTCCTAACCGAGAGACCTCAGTCTGTCCGTGTTGGAAACAACATCTCCAACTCTATCACACTGAGCACCGGATCCCTCAAGGCTGCGTACTCAGTCCACTGCTGTTTACACTTCTAACACATGACCGTGTATCCAGACATGAGGGGAACCAGATTATTAAGGTTGCAGATGACACCACAGTGGTTGGACTTATTCTCGTCCAGCTTCGTTACATACAGCAACATGACAATAAAGGATGATTTGATTTGATTTGATGGTTGAGTAGAAAAAATAAATACTGCCTCCACAAACAGTGATCTTTATATGAGCATCACCTGACGCTGATGTCAGCTGACCTGCGCAGAGTATTCCTCTGATTTTTCATAACGTCTGGAAAGTTTGTTTAAGCGCTATAGTGTGAACCCAGCTTTAACTTAGGCTGATTTAGGTAAACTAAGCATAACTTAGCCCAGCGCTCAAGAACTTTTACAAAGTGAGCACAGCTTTCACCAACATGTATTTCCAAACGTCGGCAAGTTTTCAGCATGCTGAAAATTTTCAAGGAACATAACTTTCACCAGCATTTGCCAACAAACACCATTTATCATTAACTTTAGCCAGCAGAGCCAGATGTTTATCAAAACATCAGTAAAAGTCAGTCCAAATGTTGTAGTGTGAATTGACCTTTAGCCATAAGGTGAGGAGCTCAGTTATCTGGGAGAGGCTCAGAGTAGAGCCGCAACTCTTCCCAATCAAAAGGAGCCACCTGAGGTGGTTGGACATCTGATAAGTATCCCATCTTGAGTGTGTCCCTCATGAGGTGTCCGACAGTTTCTTCTGGGAGGAGATAGCAGGGCAGACAGAGAACACACTGCAGAGACTACATCTCCAAGCTGGCTTGGGAATGCCTTGTGATCCTCCTTAAAGAGGGGGAGGGGGTGGATTGGGAGAAAGAACTCTTGGCTTCTTGGCATAGACTGCTGCAGACCCCTGGGTAAGTGGTATGGATGGATGGATGGATGGACAGATGAACTCAAAAAAAAAAAAAAATGTCCTTTGAAAGTTGAAATGAAAGGTGCATTACAGCTCCAGTGGCAAATCCAACTTCGTGAGCATCATTAGCCATACAGTGGTATTTACCTCCTGAGACATTTAATTTGGATTGTGTCAGTAACAGGAACTATGAGTTTATACCATAATTTCCACTCAGTTAATAACACTTTGCATAGATTAGTAGCCCAAGTGAAACCATTGATAGCAACTTGATCACATCCTGTGTAGCTTTTGTGATGAAAAACAGCATTATATGGCAGACTTGACTGGAACTTCCTCTTGAGTATGTAATTAGCACTGGAAATAAAAGAAATGAAAGACAGCTTCAGGTCCAAAAGGTTAATGGGAGTCATTCAGGGATTTCTGTAAGTGCTAAAGCACCAGTGTTAAAAGTATGTGAATGCAAAGCAGTAGAGTCCAGTGAGATGATGTGTGTTTCTACACTTAAACAGCACATCTCACACACTGTTGTGTAGGTGGACAAAATGATCACTGGGCAGTAAGATAAGGTGCATGGATCTTATGCACAGTTTCTAGGTGCTGGCAGAACACAAACTGGACTGCTGAGCAAACACAGAATCACTTTGCCAAAGCCAATAGGCTATGCATCATTCATGTGGCAATTTCAGATGCTTGAATCTAGAAGGTGACCAATTTGAAAAGAATCTGTTGCAGGCAGTTCACTATCCGTCTACTGCAGTGAAAACGGAAGCTGCAAAAATATGGATGATGGCAGGACAAAACAGCATGAAGAAAAAAGCCCAATAGTCTGTGCAGCCAACATCCTTGCAGCCCACAGTGAATCGTTTGATCCACGATAACAAAGATGAGGCTATAACTAGAACTATAGGATGGGGGAGTGGGAGCTGTATCTGCAGTGTGAAGAAAATAGCCTGGCTGTCATAACACAACTAGCATTGATCTTCAAACTTTTACCTTCACATCACTATCTTGCTTCGGTAGTGCCACTGTGGAGATTGTCAACAGTTTTGAGCTTAAATCAATCATTCCTCCGCTGTGTATGGCAATAACAGGCACAACAGTGACTTTGCTTAAATATCACCGTACATTTCTTAGTACTGACACCAAACAAATCAGAGAAATTCAGGTGCTCTTTTTTGCATGTTGCCGCTTAAGATATGTGGCTGTGAGATGGAGCAGCGCAGAATACAGTTTATGTTTTCAAAGGTAAATCTCATCGCAGTCATCATCTATTTACTACACTGTTACCATATCAGAGTTAGCGCACTATCAACTCTCACACCACCTGCTGCTAGTAGAGCTTTTATCCACAGGCGGTGAGACTCAACAGTCAGCCCACAGGGGTCATGGATAAGAGGGAGACACTGTGCTTATTATTCACAGTAAGAATTATTCGTCCGTGGTAATTCTCAACTATGCTGCTGTAAAAGGAGTTTGAGTCTAGTTCGAGTTAAACTTTTCTTTTGGCAGTTTTAACATTTGATGCTAATCCAAAGCGTGAACACAAGCCAACGTCTGACTTAAACTGCTGTAATAAGGAGAGAACTGCTTGTTTAGTTGCCACTCCAATCAGAAGTAGATTGTTGGGTAAAGGCAGTGACAGTCCAGACAAAGTTGGTGGTGAAGTAGAGTAGGCAGATGGTTGATGAAGAGCTAAGATACCCTGGACAGATCCACAGTAGACAGCCTGAAATACAGATGGAAGACCACAATGAATTTGAAGGCCAGGGACTACACTCTAATTGGCTTGTTTAAAACAGGCAGCTAGAGTACTGAGCAGAAAGTGCCAGAATATAAAGATAAAGCAGCACAAATAACCCATGAGATATAGAAAAATGGACACAGTGTCACAAGCAGGCTCCTCATCTTGGTTGTGCAAAACATTTTATTGTGTTGGAAGGGTTTTAGCCTCACTGTGGATCATCACCTTATCATGGTGGAGTAGTTTATATAGCCTAATGATCCCTGGAGCTATTGTTAGCGGGGGCAACTTACCCCTGGTAGGGTCTCCCAAGGACTAGACCAAGAGCAATCCTGTGAATTACAATGAAATGTTTAAAGCAAGGATCTAATGTACCCTGCCAATTTTGGGCCTGAGGGTTTCTGTTCAGAGGACCTAGCTGGGTTCAGTCATATGAGTCCAGTCTCCACTGGACTCACTACCTGCAGGAGGGATCATGGTGCTATGTGAACTGGGCAGTAGTCCGGACTTTTGTCCTTGGACTGCTGCCCCCGCGACCCATACCCCAGAACAAGCAGTAGGGGATGGATGGATGGATGGATGGATGGATGGATGGATGGGAGGAGTTTAAGTCACTTTAACAAAACAGGTTATTGATCCAATGTTGCATTTGACAAACTGGGAGTAATTACAGCTTGGCTTGTACACCACCTTGAAACGGGATGGCCTTCTGTTCCTCTGCAGAGCAAATAATGGTGCCTTGTCAAAAACAAGTCCCAAAGGACTGTTCTATAACTCAGGAGCACATGACATGAGATACAGTAATGAGCGAAAGGATTTTTGTAAATATAATTTAGGTTAGGTTAATTGGCATCAAAACTGGGGATTCTAAATTGTACTTAGGTATGACTGTGAGAGTGAAAGGTTGTCTGTCTCTCTGTGTTAGCCCTGCGATGGACTGGCGATCTGTCCAGAGTGTACCCTGCCTCTCGCCCAAAGAAGCTGGGATAGGCTCCAGCCCCCCCGCAACCCGAAAAGGATTAAGCGGAAGAAGATGAATGAATGAATGAATAATGTAAAATAAAATATCATAAACCAAAGTGGTGTCAGAGTGGTAGAGCATCCACCCGACAGCTGGGAGGTTGTGGGTTAAAGCCCCAGCCGGGTCATACCAAAGACCATATGAAATGGTACCATCCACCTTCTAGCTTGTTGCTCAGCATAATAGAACAGGGAAAGGAAAGTTGGTTACCTGGCCACAGGGAGGAGCGCAGAATCAATGCACTCATTGTGCAGGTCCCAAGCCTGGGTAAATGGGGAGGGCTGTGTTAGGAAAGGCATCCTGAGTAAAATCCTCGCCAAATCAAAAATATTTAAATTCTTGATCTGCTGTGGTGACCCTGAAAAGGGAGCAGCCAAAACTGTGTGGGTGTGTAATAATGTAATCATAAAATGACCATGAATTTCAGTTAAACATTTTGCAGATGGTAAAGATTTGTCTTTTAATCAGTGCATAGTGGTGTAGGTCAGTGTTTTTCAACCTTTATTGAGCCACGGCATCTTTCTTTCATTGAAAAAATCCTGTGGCACCCCACCAACCCACAATGTTATAAAAGGACACATTGCAGCCTATTACAGCATATGTAATCATGATTAGACCTGTAGCAATCACAAATTTTGGAAGACAATACATTCTTAATAGTCATTTTTTGTATTTATCACTGTCATGTTTATGACAGTGATAAATAGATTGACCGGTAAATCGACAGGTTTGCTTTAGAGCTCAGCTCTCTCTTCACTAGAACAGACCAGTACAATGTCTGCATCACTGCAGAGGCTGGTCCGATCCATCTGTCAATCTCTCGCTCCATTCTCCCCTCACTCGTGAATGAGACCCCGAGATACTTGAACTCCTCCACATGTGTTTGAGTTAAATGAACAATTTTGTTTTATTCTCCAACCTACTGAAAACAACTCACCCAAATTCTAAGTCAAAATATCATCATTTAGAGTATTTATTTAGAGAAAATGACAACTGGCCAAAACAACAAAAATATGTTGGTTTTAGATCAAATATTGCAAAGAAAACAAGTTCATGATCATTCTTAAACACTAAGTTTTAAATTAGGAAGGACTCAGAAATCTGTATTTGTGTATTTACTCTGATTATTATTCACAGCTTTCATGCATCCTACCATATCTAGATGATCACCTAATTCCCTCCATAAGTAGACTGATATGTCCTTGTGTTGGAATTCAACAGATATTCAAATTGAATGGCTGCCATACATGTAGAGATGATCATTTAGGAAAGAATTAGCAGTGTTCTCATTTTTTTTCTACAAGTGTGTATTTTCTTGGCTCACTCTTTCATCAGTTCTTCTGTTTGCATATTGTCCCTCTTTCTCACATCTGGATTTGTTCTGTGACATTCTTTCCGTTTAACTTTTGGACCTTCCATTTTATCCTACAGTGCTTGTGAGTCTGGATAAAAACTATTTTTCATCAAAACATGCCAGTCTTCATTAAATGTCTGTTATTTAGAAATAAAATCAGACACCTATAGAGTTTATGTATGTGTTAGGATATTCCTCGCATTAAAATATGACGAGAGCCCATTCATGACCAAAGGCAGTATATGATATTTCTGGAATGACTGTGGGTGGCCTATCTGCATCTCAGCTTTTGTTTGCATTGCATATTTATGCACAGTTACGATACATTTTTATAGACTTTTGAAATACATTTTGTTCGCCATCACACAGTGGAACGTTGTCGACATACACTAGACACAATATAGAGACAAATGTTCAATGGAAACCATAAAACTGAACATTATGAAATGAAAAAAATGATAACTAAAGGATTCCAAGCATGACATATAATATTTTGGGGGTGATTAGGGAAGTATAACCCGGTCAGAGTGTGATAGCATAGGGTGGAGCATATCAATTCCATATTTTTGAAAATTTATGGATTTTTTTTTCAATAAAATGAAAGGCAGCATCCTCCTACACCTTCATCTAAACAGAAAACAAAGGAGTAACTTCTGAAAGAAGGAAGGGTTCTTCCTCCCAGAGGAGCCTGGCATAATTGGAGAAGTGGGGAAGTGTTTCCCCATACTATGGGGCCATTTATTTTCAAGGGAAGTGAAATCTCAATGCATGACCCAGCTTACTAAATTTAAATACATTCTACTAAAGGTGGAGATCATGAATCATTTTGCTGTTTCAATTCACCTTATCCAAAGGTGTGTAGTCAGTCAATAATAATGCAGTTTTTGCAAAAGGAGGAGAAAAGAAAGGAGAGTTTGCTTGAGATGCTCGTTAGCCTCGCTGAGCGCAGCAGAGACTTCACTAACAAATATAAGTGTGGGGACAACTTGTTGCTGCTGTTAATACAGCAGGTTTTGAGGAGATAACAGAAGTATAAAAGAAATTGTCAGATTTGAAAGTGGACTGTTTCCTTTTGTCAAAGTCAGCTACTGCTCACACAAAAGGAAGTCCATTAAGCTCCTCAAAAAAGAAGAAAGTAGAAGTTGTGTTAGGTGTATTTCTTTCATCATCATGAAGATGGATCATTAAAAGAAGCCATTAATCTTCTGTACTTATTCACCTTTGGATTACCATCATATTAGTAATGCTGCATCACGATCTCAGACTGCATCTATGAATATAACCATCCACCTGTGATGTACTGTAGGTGGAGTGCAGGTGGGTAAAGGAGGTGAGTTTATAGATTTTATTCCCACCATGGCAGTGGGTTCTTCTGGAGATCAGTGAGTGTTTTGAGTGTACTGTGAGTTTTAGGATTCCTGCTTGCATAACCTGTGCCAGGGAGGCCCTCCTAAGCATCAGCGAAGAGCTTGCAAGGAAGAATGTGTTGATCCCATGTGTGGTAAGCATCTTACAATGGCACGGAATTTAATCAGCCTCCATGACAACAGTTACCTGAGAGAGGAGGAAAAGGAAGCTGTGTGAGCATTAACAAAGAAGGTGGAAGAGATCCAGGATCCATGCTAGCTAAAAGCTAACTCTACCAGACCAGCGTTCCCATTGCCCTTTCTCACAAATGTCCGCTCTCTCGAAAACAGGATGGACAAGCGATGTCTACTGAGAGAAACACAGAGAATGGAGGGACTGTTGCAGAGATGTTATCACAGAATCTTGGCTCCATGGCAAGATACTGGACATAGTCATACAGCTGGAAGGGACGAAGGCATTCTGGGATGACGGTGAACCGGACTGACAGAGACACAGTTGGCTCCGGTAAGAACCGTGGCAGAGAGCTGTGTATTTATATCAACAAACACTGGTGTGCTAATGTTAGGATGGCCACTAAACACCACTCTCTGCTGGTGGAATTTCTAATTGTGAAATGTCCATTTTACCTGCCAGGGGAATTCAGCAACGTGGTCATAGCTGTTGTTTACATAGTTACAATGCTAAAGCTAACGTTAACAAACCACTCAGGGATCTGTACAATGTCATCACTGAGCTGTTGACACAACATCCACACAGCCTTGTGGTGGTAGTGGGAGATTTGAACGATACCAGTTTAAAGACTGTTTCCCAGGCAAAAACAATATTCATTTATTGATTCATCTTCCAATGCTTAATCCCTTTCTGTTCTTTGTAGGAATACTGAAAAAACTACACCTATGGCTCCTATGACCTCAGTCTCAACGGCTAATCACATGGCACAACTGTAACCACCAGTAACTAAGCAGCCTCTGATTGGCCGTTAGGACTGATTTCAAAGTCATTATAGTTGTCTTTTCAGTATTCCTACCCGGAACAACAAAGTTACATAGAGCTGCTTCAATATAGGATGGGTTATTTATAGGTGTTTTTCAGGAAATTAGTTGTAATGCTAAGGGGTGTCACGGCGCGCCGCTCATCAGCGGCGCCACCTGCACGCACACCTGCACATCATCAGCGGCGAGGAATATAAGCCGCCTCGCCCTGAGCTTCGGCCTGAAGCCGTCAGACTTCTCCACTCATCATCGTGAGTCAACCTTTCCTTCAGCACGACGCCTTTGGTAAGAAGCCCTTACCTCCTTTCTCTCCAGTCTGCTCCCCTGTGCACAGGTGGATTCCCCGGCGGCGGACAACGCCTCTCCCTCGCCATTCCTCGCTGCTGCACCGAGCCCTGCAGGTGGCTGTCTTCCGGGTTCCGTCCTTGTGGTGCCAGTCATCTGTCCCTTGCAAGTAAGCTCCTCTCTCGCTTATTCTCCTCCTGTGTTGGTGTGTGCCCGTCACCCTGTGTCTTTGTGCTCTTTCCCATAGGGTTGCCGGCTGTACGGTCTCATGCCTCTGTGCCCGAAGCAGACGCCGCCACCAATACATTTACATCCCGCAGACACACACCCATTCACCCCTGTTGCTAATAAACTATTTGAACTTCTCTGAGCCTGTGTGTGTGCGTCTCCTGAGCCGTGCGTTATGTCAGTACGGCTTCAGCAGAGCGGCTCGGCAGACGGCGGGCTCGCACACCGGTTTTCCACTCTCGAGGCTCGAGTGGATCAATTAGCCTATCAGCAACAGGTGATTTTCAATCAATTGTTAAATTTGACTAACCGGTTGGGCCGCCTGGAACCCCAACAGTTGTTCCCCCCGGCTCGTCAGGGTGGCGCGGCTCCTGCTGTTCCAGTGGCCGTCCAGCAGGCTCCGAGTGCACCGGTTCGGCTCACACCCATTTCAACCCCCGCCCGCTTTAGCGGTAAGCTCGGCAGAGCGCGGGGGTTTATTATGCAGTGTGAGTCCGTTTTCCACCGTGTGCCCGGAGACTTTCCCTCAGATCATAGCCGAATTGGTTATATCGGGAATCTCCTGGAGGGGCGAGCTTTAACATGGACCTACGCCGTAATGGCGAGGCCCAGTTATGCCGCCCTCACATATGACCAATTTGTGAGGCGCTTCCTGGAGGTCTTTGACCATACTCCAACCGAGACGGTCCAGGTCGATCGGCTTCTCGCCCTCCAGCAGGGAAGCCGGTTGGCAGCGGACTACGCGGTCGACTTCCGGGTAGCGGCGGAGGAAGTAGGCTGGGAGGAATGCTCCCTCTGCGGCCTTTTTCTCCGCAGCCTCAATGATGATCTGAGGGATGAACTGGCTGGACGGGATATTCCTGAGACGCTAGCGGAGCTGACATCCTTAGCGATTAGTTTGGATAACAGGCTGCGCGAGCGCTCCTCAGGGCGGAAGTCGTCTTCTTCTCGCCCTCGTGGAGCCTCGCCACGCCTGTTCCAAGCTCGCCCCCTGGCGGCGCCGCCACCATCGTGCCCCGAGGAGTCGGAGCCGATGGTGACGGGCTGGACAAAGCTTTCACCTGCGGAGAGACAACGCCGCCGTGAGTTGGATCTCTGCATGTATTGCGGAGATGACCAACACACGGTGAAGCTTTGCCCACGGAAAGCCAGTCGGCGGGGTCCACGAGTCACTGTAGGGGGCCTTGCGGATCTCAATCGGTTAAACTCACACACACAATTGAAGCTGCCCGTCCGTTTCTGCCACAATCCCACTGGGCATCTCACCCACACACTGGTGGATTCGGGCGCAGAAGGCAGCTTTATTTCACAAAGCCTGGCAACCCAATTGGGCATCCACTGCCAGGCACTGAGAGACCCCATCTCCCTGGTCAACCTCTCTCGTGCCTCCCTTGGGAGAGTGATGCACCAGACTGTTCCTGTCCCGGTGATTATCTCAGGAAACCACCGGGAGGAGATGACCTTCTACGTCCTGCCCAACTCTGTGTCGCCCGTCATCCTGGGGTATCCCTGGCAACGCCTCCACAACCCTGTCCTGGATTGGAAGTCAGCTGGGGTATCGGCATGGAGCACGTTCTGCATGGGCACCTGCCTTCAGTCCGCTGCCTGCTCTCCGTCCGCTTCTCCCCCCGCTACGGACGCTGCACCCCCGGACCTGTCCCTGGTGCCTCTGGAATTTCACGACCTGGGCATGGTATTCAGTAAGACCAAGGCCATGTCTCTCCCTCCTCATCGGCCCTATGACTGCGCCATCAACCTCCGCCAGGGGGCACCCTTACCTTCTGGTCGGCTCTACAGTCTGTCGGCACCGGAGAAGGAGACGATGAACGCCTACCTAAAAGAGTCGCTGAGTGCTGGGATAATCCGCCCATCATCATCACCTGTGGGGGCAGGGTTCTTCTTCGTTGGGAAAAAGGACGGATCCCTCCGTCCTTGCATTGACTATCGGGCCCTAAATGACATCACGGAGAGGGATCGTTACACCCTGCCCCTCATGGACACCGCTTTCCACTCCCTCCAGGGGGCGACCTGGTTCACCAAGCTGGATTTACGCAGCGCATACCACCTCGTCCAGATCCGGGAGGGAGATGAGTGGAAGACAGCCTTCCGTACCCCGAACGGCTACTTTGAATACCTGGTAATGCCGTTCGGGTTGACCAACGCTCCTGCCGTCTTTCAGCGCTTTATCAACGACGTCCTCCGGGACTTCATCGGCCTCTTTGTGTTCGTCTACCTGGATGATATACTCATCTTCTCCAAGTCCAGGGACGAGCACCAGGTCCATGTGAGGCGGGTCCTCCAAAGGCTGCTGGAGAACCGGCTATACGTGAAGGCTGAGAAGTGCGAATTTTTTGCTAGAACAACATCCTTCCTGGGATTCATCATCGCTCACGACCAGGTGCGTCCAAACCCAGAGAAGGTGAAGGCGGTGGTAGAGTGGCCTACACCTGCGTCGAGGAAACAGGTGCAACAGTTCGTGGGGTTCGCGAACTTCTATCGCCGCTTTGTCCCAAACTTCAGCACCATCGTTGGACCGCTGACCCGCTTCACGTCCCCTAAGGTCCCGTTCCGGTGGACCGAAGAGGCCGCAGCTGCTTTTCAGGCGCTGAAGGCGGAGTTCTCCTCCTCCCGGGTCCTTCGCCAGGTCGACCCCGCGCTGCAGTGCATCGTGGAGGTGGATGCTTCGGACACAGGAGTGGGGGCGGTGCTATCCCAGCGGTCGCCTGACGACGGCGCCAAAAGGCCCTGCGCCTTCTTCTCCCGGCGCTTGTCCCCGGCGGAGAGAAATTACGACGTGGGGGACAGAGAGCTCCTCGCCATCAAGCTCGCGCTGCAAGAGTGGCGCCACTGGCTAGAGAGGGCGGACCTGCCCTTCGTGGTCCTGACGGACCACAAGCACTTGGAATACCTTTGATCTGCCAAGCGCCTGAACGCCCGCCAGGCGCGCTGGTCCTTGTTCTTCGCCAGGTTCCAGTTTTCCATCACCTTCAGGCCTGGCTCCAAGAACGGCCTGCCCGACGCCCTCTCTAGGCAATTCGCCCCCGAGGAGTCGGAGGACGCGCTCCACACCATCCTGCCCAGGTCGTGCATCGTGGGAGCCATCTCCTGGGACATAGAGAGCAAGATCTGGAAGGCGCAGGAGGTGGAACCTGACCCTGGCGGTGGACCAGAGGGAAGACTATTCGTGCCATCTGCGGTTCGAGGAGAGGTCATCCACTGGCTACACACCTCCAGGCTCACCTGTCACCCTGGCTCCTCCCGGATGATAGACCTCCTTCAGCGGTCCTTTTGGTGGCCGGGCCTGCGGAGGGATGCGGCTCGCTACGCCCGGGCTTGCCCAGTTTGTGCCACCAATAAGTTGGGAAACGCCCCTCCAGCGGGTCTGCTCCAGCCCCTGCCCGTCCCTGGCAGGCCCTGGTCGCACATCGCCCTGGACTTCGTCACCGGACTCCCAGTCTCCAACTCCTACGACACCATCCTGACCATCGTGGATCGCTTCTCCAAGGCGGTACACTTCGTTCCCCTGCGAGGTCTCCCTACTGCCCTGGAGACGGCGGACCTCCTCATCCAACACATGGTCAGGCTGCACGGGATTCCGGTGGACGTGGTCTCGGACCGGGGTCCCCAATTTTCCTCTGAGGTTTGGAAGTCGTTTTGTAACGCCATCGGAGCCAAGGTGAGCCTCTCCTCTGGCCATCACCCCCAATCCAACGGGCAGTGTGAGCGGACCAACCAGGAGCTGGAGGCTGCGCTCCGCTGTGTGACTGCATCCAAACCCACGTCCTGGAGTAACCATCTTGCCTGGGTTGCATACGCCCACAACACCGCTCGCTCTTCTGCTACAGGGATGTCCCTCTTCAAGGCGTCCCTGGGTTACGACCCCCCGCTGTTCCCGGCGCAGGAGAGTGAGGTAACTGTCCCGTCAGTTAGGGCCCATCTCAGGCAGTTCCGCTCCATCTGGGCATCTGCGCGTAATGCGCTTTTACGCACGGCGGAGCGCAACAGAACTGTGGCGGACTGGCACAGAAGACCTGCCCCGGCGTACAGAGTTGGGCAACAAGTCTACATGTCAACCCAGGACATAACATTGAAAGGCGAGAGGAGGAAGCTGGCACAGCGCTTCATGGGACCCTATCCCATCACCCGGATCATCAACCCGGTAGCTGTGCGTGTGGCTATTCCCCCCTCCCTCCGCATCCATCCCACCTTCCACGTGTCCAGGGTGAATCTGGCAGTCTCCGACCCCCTTTGCCCTCCTCCTGCTGCGCAACCCGCGCCCTGGATGGTTGGTGGCCATCCGGCCTGGGCCGTCTCTTCCATCCTGGACTCCCGGCGCCGTGGTCGTGGGTTGCAGTACTTGGTGGACTGGGAGGGCTATGGGCCTGAACATCGACAGTTGGTGCCCCCGTCGTTTGTGTTAGACCCCTCGCTCATCGCTGATTTCCACCGAGCGCACCCAGAGAAGCCATCGCCAGGAGACGCTGCTAGAGGGGGGAGTACTGTCACGCCGCGCCGCTCATCAGCGGCGCCACCTGCACGCACACCTGCACATCATCAGCGGCGAGGAATATAAGCCGCCTCGCCCTGAGCTTCGGCCTGAAGCCGTCAGACTTCTCCACTCATCATCGTGAGTCAACCTTTCCTTCAGCACGACGCTTTTGGTAAGAAGCCCTTACCTCCTTTCTCTCCAGTCTGCTCCCCTGTGCACAGGTGGATTCCTCGGCGGCGGACAACGCCTCTCCCTCGCCATTCCTCGCTGCTGCACCGAGCCCTGCAGGTGGCTGTCTTCCGGGTTCCGTCCTTGTGGTGCCAGTCATCTGTCCCTTGCAAGTAAGCTCCTCTCTCGCTTATTCTCCTCCTGTGTTGGTGTGTGCCCGTCACCCTGTGTCTTTGTGCTCTTTCCCATAGGGTTGCCGGCTGTACGGTCTCATGCCTCTGTGCCCGAAGCAGACGCCGCCACCAATACATTTACATCCCGCAGACACACATCCATTCACCCCTGTTGCTAATAAACTATTTGAACTTCTCTGAGCCTGTGTGTGTGCGTCTCCTGAGCCGTGCGTTATGTCAAGGGGTCTTGGATCAGTTTTTATTATTCTTTATTGCTCCCGATAATTGATCCGCCATTTTTGCCTGGATTGAACCCGATACTGATGCGAAATATTAGATCGACCTATCCCTACAATAAAGACACAACTTTGCATCAATCCAGTCTTGGCGTTCTGTGGGAGATAAGCGAGCCTACAATCATGGGCTAGAGAGTGGACACGATGCAAGAGCAAGGAGACACAGAGTCTTAGGTGCAGAGCCCACAGGCCATCTGTTTACCACTAGTTGGTCTTCACGTTCATGCAGGTGGTTATCCACTCAGATGGTAAGCAAGATTAGGGCATCTAGGAAGGTGGGTTCATCTCTCACTGCCAACTCACCCCTAAGGTTGGAATTTAGAGGGCGCGATAGAACTTCTGGCTCTTACTCTCGGCTGTGACTAAAACAATAAAATGGACAAAGAAACCACTCGAAATCAGATCCCTGATCCAGTTTTGGCTCAGTTCTGGTTTTATTTTGACAAGGCCATAACCATATGATGGTTATTTCCAGTTGTTCTATTTTTGTTTCAGAAATGAAATGTTCAGAGAAAGAATAGTGCATGGATTCCAATAATGTCCATTACATTTTAATTACAAGATCTTTTTATCTATTATCACCAATGGTAATCTCTCCCAAAGTAGGCAGTTTGGTAGCCCTAACTGCTCTTTTAACACAATGGAGTTAATTAGACTACTACCATGATGTCTGCCACCTTTGTTAATTAGCCCTGCATTTACTGTCATGTTTCCAGTAATGCTGATCCTCCTTTTTCCCAGCACATAATCGTCCACCAAAGGTAGCAGTTTTCACTTTTTGTCGGCTGACATGTGTCGTGGCGCACTCCAGTTATGTTATGAATTGCTTGAGAATAATCCAATTCTGTAAATCAGTGTAAGATATGACAACAGAAGCAGTACACCAGCAAAACCATGAGTAGACAAATCACACACAAACTCCAAATGCATCTTCTTGTCGTGTCTCCAACTCCTAAGCCTCTGACACAAGGTCATAAGCCTTGCGGACAGCAGCCTTTACAGCTTTTTCATCTGACTGCATGCTCAAGCTATACTAAGAAAGTCTTAATATCTCATTAAATTTTGACACCAAATACAGTTTTCTAAAAGACCATACTGGTAAGGGAATCCACCACTGTCAGAGGTAGGGCTGTGCGATATGATGATATACGTATATTGGATGACAAAGTAAGAATGTCTATCATTTCATCTAACACTATTGTTTATATCAGAATATAAAATGCATATATTCCGTTTCTTCAGCAAAACTCCTCACACACTACTAGTCAGCACCCCGTCTCTCTCCCCAGTGCGTGCAGCAGAACAGCTGTGTGGGTGAGTGGCCAGGCCTCTTCATTCCGGTGATTAGCACAGCAACTAACTCCAAACTAATGGTTTTGTCAGATAGCCACTGCTTCTGTGTGTCACGGATGTCGGACTGTCTCCCACCGTGCTGTATAAGAGATAATAGTCTTTTAACCCCATTTTAATTGGTGGTAAGTCACTTTAACACCATCTCACACTAATTAATAAACAACAAATGCTAAATGATGATGCTAAGTTGTTGCTAAGAGTGTATCAGACCATTGTTTCTTTGGTTTAAATTACTACTCATTTTTTTTCTGAAAAAAAAATTATTAAAGCTGTGAAAGTTTGTGATAGCCACACCTAAACAAAATAAATAATAAATAAATTAAAACGTGTTGGAGGAGCAAATTGGTTGTTAATGTAATTTATCTGATTTCTAATCATTTTAATTACTCAAGAAGTTATAATGAATAAAGCTGAAGTCATCACATGTATTTCTTACATTACCTTTTGTGCCTGAAGTATTTTTACAAAGATACAAACAGGTTAAATCAGACCAGAATGGCAGTCTTCAAGCTGTCATTTGTTCAATTTGTACAAATTTGTTCAATTTGTACAACTGATTTTTTTCATTATGTAATTAAAAATGTAAAAAAAAGGTGGTCCATTTATGTGATTATCTACACTGTACAATATACAGAAAATGTATATCATGATATATATCATTATCGTGACATAAGATAACATATTGTGATGTGAAATTTTGGTCATATTGCACAGCACTAGTCAGGGGCATTCAAAATACCTTCAGCAGTCATTTTTCCAGCTTAAATAAATAAACTACATTTTTTTCTTAATCTCTAATTAAGCTTTCTTTGTTTTAATTTTTCTAAACGTGAAGTTTCTCTGTCCCCATAACCTGCCACATTTCTATCAAAGCATCCATTTTCTTTCCAGTTTTACTTTTACAATGTTCACAGCTATGTTAACCAAATCATGGTAAAATGTAAATGGCATTCACTTACTATATAGCTCTTTCTCATCTCTAGATGACCAAAGTGCTTTACAGATCCTGCTATCCACCCATTCACACACACTGATGGGGGCAGAGCTACCATAGACAGGCGCTGGCCTGACCCACCAGGAGCAACTGGGGGTTCAGTGTCTTGCTCAAGGACACTTCGGCATGCAGACTGCAGACAGAGCGAGAATCAAACCCCTGACCCTCTGATCAGTAGTCGGCCTCACTACACCTGTACCACAGCCGTCCCTATCCTCATCCTTATTCGGAAATTCTTCTATTGCAGTCTGAATAAATGCAGTCATAATTGTTGTCTCTGCCATACTTACAGGTGTACACAGTTCAGAAAAAGCAATAAAAGCTGGACAAAGAAAAAAGTACAGTGTTCATCTGTGCGCACAAGTGGAGTTACCCAGTCTAATAAAATACAAAAAAAAGAACTACATAAATCACAGCAGTCTCTTTTTTTCTTTTTACTTTTGTTATTGTAAAGAACTGAGGTCCACACGAATAGTGGTTTCAACAAAGTTCTCTTTTAAAACTAGGAGCGGGAACATTAACAGGCGGCAACATCAACACATCGCCATTTTCATACATATCACTCGGTGAAGGTCAACTCTGACCTGTGACGTCACCACAGTCTTAAAGGCACAGCACACACAATTATCACATTATATGACATCTCCCCCTTTTTTAGTTTTTTTTTTTTTTTTCAGAACAAAACAATTTTCAGTTCAAACATTTTCCATTTCCATTTCACCCTTCCCCACAGCCCATGGCTTAATTATTGAACCACATATAACCACACTTATCACAGTGAACACGTGAATTTCTCTCTTTTCATTTTTCTTTTTTTTTTTTCTCTACAAATCTAGTCTTTGCACAGGTTTAATCATTCTACCAGACCGGGTAAACAACAGTCCTTGCTTTGGGTCTGGCGGTTTGACACTGGATTCTGGTAAAATAGTGTCAGCGGCAGCTGCAGTTTCAGGCTGCTGATCGACAATCTCTGGCTGCAGGTCATTTGGAGCTGAAGAGTGTATCTCTCTGGCTGATTCAGGATCATGTTGCAAGTGACGGCGGTTGCGTCGCAAAGTTGCTCCCTGGGGTGTTTCAATAAGAAAGGAGCGAGGTGTGCTGCTTTCTCCTGTGACAACAGCGGGTGTTTTCCAGGATTTCTGATGGTCCAGCTTTGTGAGGACTGAATCTCCTGGCTTCAACGAAGGTAGGGGTTTAGCTCCATGGCGCTGATTGAAGTAGAATGCTTGTTTCTGTTTCTCCATTGCATCCTTGTTCCTGACGACTTCCAGATCAGGCCATCGGGGCTGAAGATTCACTTCGAGTGTAGGAAGAGTTGTTTTGATCTTTCGACCCATAAGTAGCTCTGCAGGACTCACGCCTGTGGTGGTGCAGGGCGTTGATCGAAAGCACATGAGGGCGAGCAAAGGATCTTGCTGCTTTAAGATTCTTTTTGCTGTTTGAACTCCCCTCTCTGCATGTCCGTTTCCTTGGGGGTTATGTGGACTTGAGGTGATGTGCAAAAAGTCAAACTCCCTTGCAAACTTTTTAAATTCTTGGCATGAGAATTGAGGCCCATTGTCAGATACAACCACATCTGGACAACCAAACCTCGCGAACACTGCCTTCAGCTTTAAGATCATATGAGAAGCAGTGGTTACTGGCAGATGAAGTATCTCGAGGAACCGAGAGAAATAGTCTGACACAACAAGGTAGGTGTGCTTGTTATGCTCACACAGGTCAACAGCAAGTCTCTTCCAGGGTCGATCAGGTAGAGGGGTTGACAAGAGAGGCTCTTTTCGCTGAGCTGGTCTCATCTCACGACACACCTGACAGGACTGGACTTTGCGTTTGATTTCAGATGAGATGCCAGGCCACCACACAGATGTGCAGGCCCGCTCTCTGCATTTTGTCAGACCTTGATGTCCATCATGTATTCGATCCAAGATGTCTGCTCTGAGCACATCCGGAATCAGCATGCGGCTTCCTCTGGTGATAATTCCATCGCATTCAGACAGTTCATTTTTAATGGGAAAATAGTCTCTGATAGCTGCTGGGACATTGCCTATGTATTCTGGCCATCCTGACTTGATGTACCACAACACCAACTGTAGGTTACAGTCAGCTGCTGTAGAGGTCTTTATGGTGTCTATTTTCCGTAGATAGTTAAACATGCCCAGGACACGCTTGAGGTCATGCACGTTCTGTGGTGGAGGGAGCTCGCGGATTGCCTTGACTTTATCAGGGTCGGGTCTCACGCCTGATTTGTCAATTTCTTGGCCCAAGAAGTGAAGCTTGTTTTGTCTAAACTTACATTTTTCTCTGTTCAGTTTTTCTGAACAGTTTTTCTGAACTTACATTTTTCTCTGTTCAGTTTAAGTCCGGCTGACTCGATCCTTTCCAGTACCTTGCTGAGACGCGCTGTTCAGGAGTGTCGCCGTACACCAGTATGTCATCCATGTAGATAGCCACGCCTTCCAGGCCGTTGAGGGTTTCTGTCATTTTGCGCTGAAAAATTTCAGGAGCGCTTGTGATCCCAAATGGAAGACGTTTGAATGCATATCTCCCAAAGGGTGTGATAAAGGTTGTTAATTTACTGCTTTCTGGATGGAGAGGAATCTGCCAAAACCCGGAGGCAGCATCCAATGATGTGAATGTGGTTGCTCCACTAAGTTTTGCAGTGATTTCCTCTGCAGTAGGAAGAACATACCTCTCTCTTCGTACAGCTTCATTTAACCTCTTTAAATCGACACAGATCCGCACTTTTCCATTTTTCCTTGGGACTGGTACCATTGGCGCGCACCAATCTGTAGGATCAATCACAGCTTCAATCACATTATTCTCCTCCATACGCTGCAATCCCTCTTTAACCTTCTGCAAAAGTGGCAAAGGGACACGACGGGCAGTGTGCACTGTATATGGCTGAGCATTCTCTTTTAACAGGATTTTAACTGGTTCTGTTTTAAGTGTTCCATGCTCACCAAATGCTTTGTGAACTTCTTCAACACGCTTCACAAGCCCCATCGACATTGCTGTATCTCTGCCCAGCAAATTGTTTGCATTATTGCCACTGATGACATACACAGGAAAAGTATATGGTTTTTCTTTGTATTCTGTGAAGGCTTGAAATTTCCCTATACAGTCCAACTGACCACCCGGGCTGCACAGTGTGACATTAGATGGCTCTAATTCCTTCTTAGGAACTAGTTCGTTAAATGTCTTTTGTCCCATAATGTTTGCATCTGCACCCGTATCAATTTTAAAATTGACTGGTGTTGTTCCAATTGTAAGCTGTATGGTCCATGGGTCATCATTTCTGTCTGTTTTTATGACTGCGCCCAAAAAAAATGGTGTCTGGGAAACTGTCTCTTCAGTGACTTCTCTGACTGATTTACTGTGACATTTCTTTTCCCAGTGACCCACCTTTTTACACTTGTTGCATGTTGACTTAATGGCTGGGCACTTTTCAGGATCTCTGTGTTTTAATTTTCCACATCTTCCACACCATGAGTCTTTTTGCTCTCCACTTTTTCCTTTCCTTGGTTTAAATGGAGATCTTCCTCTGCCTGCTGCTTTTCCCTGGATCTCCTGCACCGTGGCGTGTGCCTCCCCCTGCTGGTGAACCTGGAGGACAACCTCCTCGTACTGGCGAACTGTTTGAATGGTTTGGGCAAGCGTTAGATCAGCCATCATCTGCAGTTTACGTGACAGCTCTTTATCAAGGATGCCCACAACAATTCGGTCACGGATATGTTCATCTGTCTTTACACCAAAGTCACAGTGTTCTGACATCTCATGAAGGGCTCTGATAAACATTTCCACTTTCTCACCAGGCCGCTGCAGCCAAACAAGCGCGCTCATGGATCACGTTCCGTTTGGGACAGAAGTACTCGTCGTATTTTCCTAACACAACGTCAAACTTCTTTTGATCCGTTTCCTCAGTAAAGGAGAATGATTTGAAGATGTTTTCAGCTTCGGGGCCCATGGCGTAAATCAGTGAACTGACCTGAATTTCGCCGTCCTCTTTATTCAGTTTTGTAGCCGTCCGGAAATGCAGAAAGCGCTCTTTCCAGCCCGCCCATTCATTTGGACGATGAAAAGAAAAACTTTCCGGGGGATTAAACTTGGCCATCTTACTGAAGCAGAGCGTCCGTCAAGCACTTCTGACACCATGTAAAGAACTGAGGTCCACACGAATAGTGGTTTCAACAAAGTTCTCTTTTAAAACTAGGAGCGGGAACATTAACAGGCGGCAACATCAACACATCGCCATTTTCATATCTATTCACTCGGTGAAGGTCAACTCTGACCTGTGACGTCACCACAGTCTTAAAGGCACAGCACACACAATTATCACATTATATGACAGTTTTCTCCTTTTCTCTTTTCCTCCTTACACCTCTGAACTGGTATAAGTTGTTTGTGCAAGCAGAGTTGCAGGTTAATGTCTTAAGGCAGTGGTACTGGTACTCTGCATTTGTTTTTTAGCAAGGGGATGTCAGTTGTGAAGAGATATGAATTTATCATACTGGTGTAAATGTCATTTCAGAGCAAATTTTCAAGAATAAAGATGCAAAAATAAAGAAAGCTATTATACACTTTAAAAAGTCAAAAAATTACTAAAAGCAAGTCCCACATTTTTGAGAGAAAAAGTTGCATTTTTGTGAGAGAAAAAAACACAACTTCCAAATGCTGAAAAAAAAAATATATTGATTTTCAAGAAAAATGTAATAAATTCACAATAAAGTCACACATAAGAAAAAAAATGCCAATGTTCTAGATTTTTATAGATAGATAGATAGATAGATAGATAGATAGATAGATAGATAGATAGATCCCAAACTGGGAAATTACAGTGTAACAGCAGCATGACAGTTGACAGCCAAACAACAGAAATCCACACAGCATAACAGACAAAGGGATTACCCATGGGAAGCAAGACTGCTTAAATAACTTATATACATCATACATGAATAGCTGGTGACCCGTATAGATACATGAATTGTACAATGCAGGACTATCAGGTGCAGGGTGAAATGTGAGGCACCAATTAGATTGTGACGTGCAGTATGGCATCATAGTTATGACCAGAATTCAACATCAGAGTGAGTTATTGTACAGCAAAATGGCATGTGGAAGGAAATATTTCCTGTACCTAACTGTTCGGCAGCAAAGCTGGAACTGTCTGCTGGAGAAAGTCCTCCGCTGTCTGCCAGTGTGTGGTAGAGGGGGTGATCAGGATTGTCCATGATGGATCGCAGTTTGTTTAGTGTCGTCCTCCTCTCCACCACAGTCTCAAAGGTCTCCAGCCTGAGACCAATTACACAGCCAGCCCTCTTGGTAATCTTGTCAAGTTTGTTGATGTCTCTTGCTCTGATACTGCTACCCCAACAGACAGCAGCAAAGAAGATGGCGCTGGCAACAACAGCCTGGTAGAAAAGCATGAGCATCCTGTTGCACACGTTGAAGGATCTCCGCTTCCACAGAAAGTACAGTTTGCTCATCCCCTTCTTGTACACAGCATTGGTGTTAGATTTCCAGTCCAGTCCACTGCTCATCATGACACCCAGGTATTTGTAGTCCTCCACTAGTTACACATCTTCCCCCCTAATCTGCAATGGCTGTGAAGGTGTCCTCTTCTTCCTGAAGTCAATCACCATCTCTATGGTCTTGCTGATGTCCAGCCTCAGGTGATTCTGCTCAGCCCACTCCACAAATCTATCTGTCAGTGCCCTGTGCTCCCCCTCCTCTCCCCCTCTTGTACACCCAACAACAGCTGAGTCATCAGAGAATTTCTACAGGTTGCATAATTTGGTGTTTTACTGAATGTCGGTGGTGTATAAGGTGAAGAGAAAATATTTATACATTTTTTAAACTTTTTTCTCTCATAAGTATCCAATTTTCTCACCAATTAGTGGGATTTTTTTTGTGTTAACATTTTTTGTGAAAAGTTGCAACTTTTTATATATAAATTTGCATCTTTTTCCTGACAAATTTATTACTGTATTATTCTAGTATTTTTTTCCTTATGAATTTTCCATGTTTTGAGATAAAATGGTTCCCTTTCCCCCACACAAATTTACAATACACTCATACATTTGAAACCTTTTTCTTTAAAATTTGCAGATTTTCGTCATATTTTCATGATTTTTCTTGTCCATTTACTTCAGTCCTCTCACTGAGAGTTTATACAGGACAACTGTTAGTTGTCCTGTATAAACTATTTGTACACTGTAAAAACAAACAAACAAACTAAAAAAAGCTGGGGTTTATCTACTTAAAAAAGTTTGTGTTCTGGCTGCCTTAAAATTTTAATTTGACTCAACTTGAATTTATGTGTTTGATGTGTCTTTACCACTTATCTTCTAAAGTTCAGTCAACTTAAAATTTTAAGACTGCCCAAACACTAACTTTTTTAAGTTGAAGCAACTTTTTTTTTTTTTTACAGTGTACAGTCTTTATGGGGATGAAGGGTGGAAGGTTAACTGAAGTGAATGGCAGTGTCCACACTGCTGTAGTGTGGACATTGCCATCTCCACCTCTGCCACCTCCAGCTCTGCCTCCTGTCTTTTTGTCAGCACCACCGTCTCCAAACCATACATCATAGCAGGTCTCACTTCCGCTTTTAAGTCTTCCCTTTCACTCAAGCTGCTATCCTTCTGTCACAAATCACCCCGACACTCATCTCCACCCACTCTACCCTACCTGCACTCTCTCGTTCACTTTTGTTGTGTATTTTCAATTGCGTTGGATAGTTGGCTACAGGTGTTTACACTCAGTCATGATTCCCATGCTTGATTTGGCAAAGGTTTTATGCTGGATGCCTTTCTTGACACAACCCTTCCCGTTTACCTGGGCTTGGGACCGACACTAGGAGTACACTGGCTTGTGCTCCCCCCTGTGGCTGGGTTAGAATCATACATGATTGCTAGTTGTTTATATTCATTTTATGTTTGATTTTTTGGAACCATTTCTGGTTTATTTTTGTCAAAATACTATTTTAATAATTTAATTTTAAAATAATATTTTTGTCAAAACGGGCTGCACGGTGGCGCAGTGGTTTAGCACTGTGGCAGCACAGTTTTACCCTCGGCCGGGGGATCGCGGGGATCATGAGATCGTGGGTTCGATTCCAGCCCCCGACCAACAGTGAGCTGTGTGGAGTTTGCATGTTCTCCCCGTGTTGCGTGGGTTTACTCCGGGATTTCTCCGGTTTCCTCCCGCATACCAAAAACATGTAGGTTTAGGGCGCTCGCGCACGCAGCGACCGGCAGCCAGTGGCTTGTCACCAGACTGCAAACCAAGTCTACCTACGGGTACAAATAAGTAACAAAAAAAAAAAAAAAGCCACATCAAGAGGTAAATCACTCAAATGTGTCATTCTGTTTTTTTTACTGTGAAATTTCAGTTATGCTTCGTCCCTTTGTAAAAGGCATATTTAGACTCACCTGTTATAGTTATATCACAATAAAAGGTTCACAGTGTTTAGCCAATCAGGAATAAGAAGTGTCTCTGACCTCAGGGGAAGAGGGTGAAACTGAAGCCTGAAGTTAGCCTCCAGGCCAGTTAGCATTGTTGGACAGCTGTTTTGAAAACCTGACACAAATTAAGATGGGTTTTACCATTATACTGCTTTTAAGGACAATTTCTCCGATGCAGACTAATTACAAGAGAGCCATTCTGAGGTGAGTAGTCTGTGGTCAAAATTTAGTTTATTTTTGCATCTATTTTCGTAAGACTCACAGTGAGATATGTTCAACACACGGTTTCCTAAACTCATAAATGACTGTCGGTAAATGATCACATTTCACACTGAAGGTATTTCCATTTTTTTTTTTTTTGCAGTTATCAACTACAAAATCACATAGTATCCATATTATCTACGGCAACAAACTTGTAAGAAATATGACTGTGACAAAGGCACAAATGCTCACCTGGCATGCCGACAGATGTGGACTTTTTCCTCCAAGCATTTGCTTTCAGATTTTGATCATGTATCCTTTTAGTGTCAGATCAAAGAGTATCGGGTTGTTTGATGCAGCAAAGTTCAGCCTCTCCCCCATCATCCTACCGTTCTCATTTTCCTGTACCGTATCCTATGACCTGCCCTTCCTTAATTCTGACTGGCTGCTTAGAAAGGTCTGATATTGATGAGCACATCTGAAAAGCTGAATTTTTTTCAGGCCTAAGCGCTGCGACAAATTCACAGCCAAGAGCATTTCAGCGCCGAGGGTGCTCCGCAATGTAGACACTGGACTGCATAGAGAATGAGTAGAAAATAGTTGCCTACAGATGAAAAAACACATTTGGTGGACACGCCTCCTAAATGTCAAAGCCTCGTGTCAAATAGGTAATGTGCTTGAGAAAAATGACCCTCAAACAAAGTCTGGATATTAGATTAGATTAGATTAGATTAGATTCAACTTTATTGTCATTACACATTTATGAATACAAGGTAATGAAACACAGTTTAGCATCCAATCAGAAGTGCAAAGGACAGCAGTGCAGTATATACAGTAATTGACAGTATGTGCAATTTAAGCAGATATATGCAAATATATGCAGCAGTGCAGAAAGTTAAGAGTACCGTTATGTGCAAATAATGTACAATAAGTTAGGTGGGCAGTTATGTACAGATGAGGATGGTAAGAGATAATGGTAAGAGAGTCAGCGGGGAATTAAGTTCAATAATGTGACAGCTGTTGGAAAGAAACTGTTCCTAAACCTGCTGGTTCTAGTCCGAAGGCTTCTGAAACACCTTCCGGAGGGGAGAAGCTGGAACAGTCCATGAGCAGGATGGTTGGAGTCCCTAAGAATGTTAATTTTAAGGAACACTTCAAAGACCCTACTTCCTTGTTTAACATACTATAATGGGAAAATTAAAAGAAGTTAGCCAAAATTAGTGATGGCCAGATGAGGCTTTCTGAAGGACTTGAGGCCTTTTCATCAAAATGGCTCATATAGACGAGACCTCATGTGAAACTTCATTTTCTCTACTAGGCCATCCAGTGGAAAAAACTTATGCAACATGGAAATTTTTACAAGAGTATTATTGCTTTAACGTGTATTTTTTTTATTTCATTTTTTATGAAATATCAATGATCATAAGGCAAAAAAGAAATAATAAAATTGAGGTGACTACAGTGCATGTGCTTGTGTTACATAACCATTAGTTTTAAAAGAAATAATAGCTTTTTAACTGTCTTTCCCAGTATATTCATCTCTGTCCGTATTCTCATGCAGGGCACAATAGTGCCTCAGCATAATGATGTGTTATTGTTGTAGCCAAGCTTCTAGAAACACAACAGACACTTCACCTTGCAAATAAAAATAAATAATAATAATAACCAAGCTGGGACTTGAACCCCAGCTCCACAGATGCAGGACCAATATTTTACCTCTAGGGTACCAGTTAGTGATGGCCAAATAAGGCTTTCTTGAAGACTTAAACCTTTTCATCAAAATTGGTCATAGACAAAGCCTCATGTGAAACTTAATTTGCTCTAATAGGCCATGTAGTTGACAAAAAAGTATTCATCATGCAGATTTTTACAAGGGCTTTATTGGTTTAATGTGTATTTTTTTTTCCATTTCAATAAATGTGGTGTCTTTTAAGAAATATCAATGATCATAAGGGAAAAAAAGAAATAATTAAACTGGGGTGACTACAGTGAATGTGCCTGTGTTACTCAGTGTGCTTGTACTACTTATACATTTTTATTAAGAAATAACTTTTCAACAGTCTTATACTGTCTTTCCCAGTATATTCACCTCTATCCTAAATCTCATGCAGGGCACAATAACAATAGTGCCTCAGCATAATGATGCGTAATAATGATCCAAGCTCTTTGAAACACAACAGACACTTCACCTTGTAAATAAAAATAAAATTACAAGAATGACCCAGCTGGGATTTGAACCCCAGCCTCCCACTCGTAAAGCAGATTTTCTACCACTAAGTCATCACCTCAATTACAATAAACATCCACTATTTGTAGAAAATACATCAACGGGAGAAATCCGCTTAAAATGTTCCCAAACGGGAGAAGTCCGTGTTTTTGGTGCTGGCTCCATCTGAAAATTGGCTGTGACCAATCCCATACACAGTCAAACATCGACAACACAAAACGTGAGGGACGGGGATTTCCACTGTTTATCGCTGCTCACTATATTTTATGTTGCGTGCAAAATCTTGAATGGCTTCCTGACCCAGTCACATGGTACGACATCAACACATACGTCAGCAATACACGCCTCAAAACACGCTTCGTCAAATATTTCCTGGATAATCTCAGAGCACCCTCGAAGCTCCGGAGCCGGCAGTCCCATCACTAGCCAAGATATGAGGTTACTATGGTTATTCACAGCCCAATTTTCAACTACTATTTTTTGGGCTAAATTAAGGCTTGGACTGACAGACCTGACTTAGCCCAAAACTCAAGGTCTAAATTATGGCCTGTGTTGGTGGGAGTTAACTTGGACAGGATGTCTCTGGTGTCAGCTGCTGACAGACCACCAGCAGAAAAGGAATGTTTTATATACTCCCTTCATAAACCAAAAAGAATACCAAGGAAACAAACTTCATCAGATATGAATACAAGAGTATAAATAATTGGACCTAAATTCAGAATTATACAAATAATAGCACATTGTCAGGAAACCACAAACCCAAATCCCCATCATGCCCCAAATGTTAGATTAATTTGCATGGAGTCAGTTAATCAACCAAAGTGAGATACCGCAAAAGACAAATCTTCAATTTGTTGGCCTGGCTTTTAGGCCACAACAACAGCAACAAAAAGATTTTAAACAGAAGGAAAGTGTTTGTAGCTCTGAAACGAGCTACAAACACCACTATGATGGCTATGGGACACCCCATTTTGAACTGACTGTTTTTGAAAATTACAAGATTTTCTTTGGAGTTTTTTGTTCTCCAAAGGCTGTAGCTGGTGTAAAATTCTTCAGGCAACTTGGACAACATCCATGACCTTGATTTAATTTCCAGACTCAATCTCTCTGTGCTCCAGAAGAATTCTCTACTGTCCTCACCCAATAACGAAGACTTTAACGAGGACAAAGCTCATGCCCCAACATTTTCAGATGAAGCCCTTCCTGAACATTCATCCACACTCCAACATAAAGGAGCAGCAGCAGATCTGTCCTCCTCTCATGGGCCCATAGAAATGTCTTTTCTCATTCAAAATAACATCCCCTTTAAAGTATGGTCTGAAATTCTCAACCTCAGTGCCAACGTTTGACAGGTTGACTTTTTTTTTCGGCTAATTAACCATTTTATTCTCAGAGAATTCCAGAGTTCTCTCATTATTCAAAATGATTAACCTGATTGTACTTATTCGGAATTCAAGTAGCTTTTTTAACTGATACTTATTAATTCTTGCTCATGTTATACTTGGTGACTGCTATACTTTAGTAATATAAATCATCTAAATCAATCAATTCAATTCAACTTTATTTATATTGTGCCATTTCACAACAACAGTCATCTTATAGCACTTTCAATGGTAGGAAAAACCCCCACAATTGCAGAAAGACCCCAGCAATCAGGTAATCCCCTGTGAGCAAGCGCTTGGTGACGGTGGAGAGGAAAAACTCCTTTTTCACAGGAAGAAACCTCCAGCAGAACCAGGCTCAGGGAGGGGCAGTTATCTGCTGTGACTGGCTGGGGGGTGAGGGGCTAAAGAAGATGAAAAGAACAGACATGTAGAGAGCAAACAGCATGATGGGGACTCGATCTATGGGAGAGAACAAATAGATGTTAATGACCAGCAAAAAAAAAAAAAAAAAAAAATTCATTGAGAGTGAAGAAAGGAGTGAAGCCCAGTGCAATTATTGGAGATCCCCCGGCTGTCTAAACCTAATGGCAGCATAACTAAGGGAGGGTTCAGAAACATATGATCCCTCCCTAACTGTAGGCTATATCAAAAAGGAAGGTTTTAACCCTATTCTTAAAAACAGAGATCAAGTCTGACTCCCGAATCCAGATTGGCAGCTGATTCCACAAGAGAGGAGCTTGATAACTGAAGGCTCTGCCCCCCATTGTACTTTTGGAGATTCTAGGTATTACATGTAATCCAGCATTTTGAGAGTGTAGTGCTCTGTTAGGATAATAGGGTAATATAAGATCTTTTTTTTTTTTAAAAAAAGGGGCTTGATTGTTTAGAGCTTTGAAAGTGAGAAGAAGGATTTTAAACTTAATTCTAAACTCTATGGGAAGCCAATGAAGGGAGGCCAGAACCGGAGACATATGATCTCTCTTTCTAGTACCTGTTAAAATGCTTGCTGCAGCATTTTGGATCAACTGAAGACTTTTTAGAGATATTTTAGGACAACCTGATAATAGAGAGTTACAGTAATCTAATCTAGAGCTAACAAAAGCGTGGATCAGTTTCTCAGCATCACTCTGAGACAAGATGCTCCTAATCTTGGCAATATTACGCAAATGATAGAAGGCAGTCTTAGAAACAAATTTAATATGTGAATTGAAAAACAGATCTTGATCAAAAATAACTTCAAGGTTCTTCACAGAGCTATTAAGAGAAAGAGTAACTGCATCCAGACTAAAATTTTTATTTGGAAAGGTATTTCTAAGGTTTTTTGGACCAACAAGAATGACTTCAGTCTTATCTGAATTTAATTTAATTTATTCCATCTAGCTACAATGCTCCGCACTGGGTGTGTTTATATTTATATATCTATATATTTATTCCATCTAGCTACAATGCTCCGCACTGTGTGTTTATATATCTACATATTATTCCATCTAGCTACATTGCTCCGTACTGTGGGTGTTTATATATTTACATATTTATTCCATCTAGCTACAATGCTCCGCACTGTGTGTTTACATATTCATATATTTATTCCATCCAGCTACAATGCTCTGCACTGTGTGTCTGTGTGTGTGTGTATATATATATTTTATAGTAATATGTACATATGTATATTAGCTGCTCTTGCTTGCTTGTTTTTTTTTTTTCTTGCCCTCTGATTGTTGCTCTGAGTGTTGCTATCCCTGTGCTGTTGCAATCCTGGAATTTCCCCATTGTGGGACTAATAAAGTCTTATCTTATCTTATCTTATCTTATCTTAATAGCAGGAAATAATAAGTCATCCAACCTTTGATTTCCTTAAGACAGGCATTGAACTTGGCTAATTGATTACAGTCATCCGGCTTCATTGACAGGTATAATTGTGTGTCATCTGCATAACAATGAAAATGTATACAGTGCTTTTTAATAATGTTGCCTAACGGAAGCATATATAAACTAAAAAGAGTAGGGCCTAGCACAGATCCTTGTGGAACTCCATGACTGAGCTTTGAGTTGAAAGAAAACTCATTATTGACATGAACAAACTGGAACCTATCAGATAAATAAGATCTAAACCACTGCAACGAAGTTCAATTAAGTCCAACATAGTGTTCTAATCAATCAAGTAGAATATTATGATCGACAGTATCAAAAGCTGCACTAAGGTCTAAAAGGACAAGTACATAAACAAGTCCATTATCAGATGCGATCAGGAGGTCATTAGTGACCTTCATGAAGGCTGTTTCAGTACTATAATGGATTCTAAACCCAGATTGAAACTCTTCAAATAAACCATTTCCCCACAAGTGGTCAAATAATTGCGTAGCAACAACTCTTTCTAAGATTTTTGAAATGAACGGGAGATTAGAGATCGGTCTATAGTTAGCTAAAACTCCTGGATCCAGCATTGGCTTTTTGAGTAAGGGTTTAATTACAGCAGTTTTAAAAGCCTGCAGTACATGGCCTAAAGTTAATGAAGAATTGATTATTTGAAGAATAAAGCTACCAATAAGTGAGAAGACTTCTTTAAATTATCTGGTAGGAATAGGGTCTAAAAGACAAGTTGAAGGCATGGGTGAAGAAACTATTTTGTATATCTCTAAAAGGTCAATTGGAGTAAACTGATCCAAACAGATGTCAGTTGAAGGAGTTGTAGTAGTTACTGCATATAAGTTAACGGTGGGAAGAATCTGACTGATTTTATCTCTGATAGATGAAATTTTATTATTGAAAAAGTTCATAAAGTCCTGAGTAGTAAGCTCTAAGGGAATGCTAGGATTGACAGAGTCCTGACTCTTTGTCAACCTGGCTACAGTGCTGAAAAGAAACCTGGGATTATTCTTGTTCTCTTCTATTAATGCAGAATAATAACTCGTTCTAACTTTTCACAGAGATTTCTTTTTTATAAATTAAAAGATGATTTCTCCAAGCTAAGTAGATTTCATCTAAATTAGTGGAACACCATTTTCTTTTCTAATTGACGAGTCTTCTGTTTTAAACTATGTTTCTGTGTTGAACCAAGGAGTTAGAAATCTCTGATTAGACTTTTCTTTTTTAAAGGGGCCACCATGTCTAGAATCTGATGCAGAGAAACTGTAACACTATCTACCGTGCTATCAATTACAGAAGGAGCAAGCTGTCTATAGCTTATTTCCGTTGTGTTGACACATGGCATAGAGACATTCTGCATAAATTTGGTAACAGCATCATCTGAGCGGCATCTACTGTAGTAATATTTTTTTCCTTAGGAGCCAAATAGTCAGAAATAGTAAAATCAAAGGTTAACAGACACTGTTCTGACAGTACAGGGTTATGAGGAGACACCACCAGATTTTCTATTTCTATGCCATATGTCAGAACAAGGTCCAGTATATGGTGGAGATAATGGGTAGAATTTCCTACTTTCTGAGAAAACCCCATCGAGTCTAATATTGAATTAAATGCCAAATTAAGGCAATCACTATCTACATCTACATGTATATTAAAGTCCCCTACTATAATTATTCTATCTGATTTCAGTACTAAATCAGCTAAAAATTCGGCAAATTCAGATACTCTGAGTAGGTTGATGACGGATGATAAACTTTGGCAAATAAGATTGGGTTTAGCCTAAAATTGCTAAAACGCCCAATACTGAGGACCAGGCCCTGAAAGGAATTATAACATGTTTTTTTTTGCTTTACATTAACTAGTAATTTGGAATGGTAGATTGTTGCTACTCTTCCTCCATCACCAGAACTTCTGGGATTTTGACAGTTTAAATAACCAGAGGGAGTTGATTCATTCAAATCAACATAATCCTCTTGCCCTAACCAAGTCTCTGTAAGGGATATTAAATCAATCTGATGATCAATTAACAGATCATGGACTAGCAGAGACTTGGGAGTTAGAGACCTAATATTTAACAAACCACATTTAATTGTTAAATTATGAGGAGGAACAGAGGCCAAATTATTAAATTTAGAGGATTCATGTTTAATTTGAGTTTTACCAGGTTTTTGTTTAATCACTTTGGGATGCAACCACCAAAAACAATCAGCAAGAATCACCTTATAAATAATGATACATACATATTGCTGCTGATCAACACCTCCCCCCTGTTTACAATATTTTCACAAAATCTGAATAATAGTGTGATATCCTACCGTGTAGCAATGATCACACTTGAGTTATTTCTTTGGCTAACTCTGCCGTTTATTCTGCAACACACATAATATGACTGAACATGGATTCTGCGCGGGGTTTTCACACTCTTGTTCTAATGTGTCCCCTTAATAGTAGTGCTGAACAATACAGGTAGTTCCCCCTAGAGGCATGTGCCAGTAATGTTTTAAATTAGACTTGCAGTCTACCACATCCCTCCCCTCTAGATTAAACTACTTTTAATTACACTAGCCAATTATGCTAGACATCCTGGAACTCCCATTTAACCCTAAACAATCACAGTTACTTTTAACTTCTTAAACACATGTGCCATACACATAATTTCTCTCTTTTTTTTTTTTTTTTTTTTTACATGTATAACACACATAACAGTCTAACTGGGGAATTGGTTTGACTACCGCATCCCAGTGAGGTTCCAGGACGCATTCTTGTCCTGTGGCTGGGGAACTCACTACTGACTAAGTATAGTCCTTCAAGTAGTCGGGAGCTTTCCTAGCTCGCTGAGATCTTCTCACGGCGGGTGAGCCAACTGCAGGTGAAGACTCAGACTGCTCCACTGTTTCGGCTGCTGCAGTGCTGCCCGTAGAATCTGCAGAGACGGTTACCTCAGGTTTCACCTGAAGTGGTGGTTCGTTGATGCTCTCCTCAGGATGGGTGTCAGACAACACCTCTGGTGCCATCGGCAGGGGAATGGAGCTCCTACCATGAACTTGGTCGATGTGTCGCCTCACCACTTGTCCATGGCCTAATGTCACCTTGAATGACACAGGGCCTGTCTTTTCTGTTATTTCTCCTGGTACCCAGGCTGGTCCTGAGCCAAAGTTGCGGGTGTAGACCACGTCTCCTTCTCTCAGTATTCTCTCTCTAGCATGCATGTCATGATAACCTTTTTGTTTCTCTTGTTTGTCATGCACTTTGTTTCTGAAGTCTGGATGTATTAAGTCAAATGTTGACCTCAACTTTCTTCCCATCCATGGACCTGCGTAGTCAATGTGAATTCTTCTCCATGGTTTATCTGGAACTTCCCAGGGATGTAGTGGGGCTGCTGGAGGACTGTTCCTGTTCTCCTGGCATGCCGCACATGACTTCACAAGCGCCTCCACCTCTGCATCCATGTTGGGCCACCACATGTAACTCCTCGCCAACGCTTTCATGCGAGTGATGCCAGGGTGTGCTTGGTGTAGTTGTTGCAGTAAGGCATTCCTACCAGGTGGTGGAACAACCACGCGTCCTCCCCACAGGATACAACCTTCCTGGGTGCTGAGCTCATCCTGTCGTCGGGCATAGGGAATGAACTCAGGACTGTTCATCTTCGGCCATCCTCGCAAGATGTATTCTCGCACTCTTGCTAGAACAGGGTCTTTGTCTGTCCACTTCTTTATTTGTTGTGCGTTCACCAGGGGCACGCCGATATCTTCAAACAATAGCACTCTCTCCTCCTCCTCAGGCGTGCTGTCTCTTCCTCCATCCAAGGGTAGCCTACTCATCGCGTCAGCATTCGTATGGTCCCGTCCGGCTTTGTAAACGATGGTGTACTCATACGCTGCTAATGTAACGGCCCATCTCTGAATTCTCTGAGATGTCATCTGGGGTATGGCTCTCATTTCACTGAACAGTGAAATTAGTGGCTTGTGGTCAGTCACTATAGCGAACTGTCTCCCATACAGGTATCTGTGGAACTTTTTTACACCAAATACTACTGCAAGGCCCTCCTTGTCTAGCTGGGAGTAGTTTTTCTCAGCTGCACTAAGAGTTCTTGAGACGAACCCTATGGGTCTCTCTGAGCCATCCTCCATACGATGAGAGAGTACAGCTCCCACACCGTAGGGTGATGCGTCACACGCCAGGATGAGTGGTTTGTTTGAATCATAGTGCACTAACACACTACAGGACTGAAGTAGCGCTTTGGACTCTTCAAACGCCTTCTGCTGCTTGACCCCCCATGACCATTTTTCTTCCTTCTTAAGTAAGGTATGTAGTGGTGCCAGCAGCGTGGAGAGCTTTGGGAGGAACCTATGGTAATAGTTCAACAAGCCCAGGTAGGCTTTTAACTCAGTAACATTTTGTGGCTCAGGCGCCTCCGCAATGGCTTCCACTTTGTCTGTTAGAGGGTGTAGACCACTGGCGTTAATCTTGTGGCCTAGGAACACCACCTCTTTTCCCATGAACTCACACTTGCTTCTTTTCAACCTCAGACCGCTTTTCTCCAACCGTTGAAGCACTTCCTTCAGCGTTTTCAGATGTTCTTGTTCATTTGGTCCTGTACAAAGGATGTCATCCAAATAAACGGCAACATTCGGAATTCCACCTAGGATGCCCTCCATAGTTCTCTGGAATATAGCAGGACTGGAAGCTACTCCAAATGGTAAGCGTGTGTAGGTATATAAGCCTTTGTGTGTATTGATGGTTACATACTTCCTTGATTCTTCTTCCAGGACTACTTGTTGGTAGGCGTGACTCATGTCTAATTTCGTGAAGTGTCGGCCGCCGTTCAGCTGTGCGAAGAGGTCCTCCACTTTAGGAATTGGATACTGATCCACCCGTGATGCTCGATTGACAGTGAGTTTGTAATCTCCACATATTCTAATGGAGCCATCCGGCTTTCTCACTGGGACTATGGGCGCCGCCCATTCTGCAACCTGCACTGGCTCAATGATCTTGTCATCCAGCAGCCTCTGTAGCTCGCTTTCAACCAGTGGCTTGACTGCATAGGGTACCGGTCGGGGTTTGCAGAATCGTGGTTGGGCCTCCTTGTCCACATTAATCTTTGCAGTGACACCTTTTAGCTGTCCCACGCCTTCTTTGAACACCTCAGCGTGTCTTTCGAGGATCTCCTCCAGCTGCAATTTGGGCTGAGATTCCACTTTATTCACCAACTGATCAATCATGGCCAGTTCTTGTAGCCAACTTCGCCCTAGTAGATTTGGTCCTTCGCTCCCAACTACTACTACAGGTAAGTCCTTTTCTTTGTTTTCGTGCTGCACCTTCACTTGTGCCATGCCTAGCACGTCTAGCTTCTCTCCTGTGTATGTTTTTAATTTTAATGAACAGGGATTTAATTCTGCTGTGTCTGTTTTCTTCCACAGTTGTGTATATTGCTGTTTACTTAATATGGTTACTCCACAGCCTGTATCAACTTCAAATGTTACTTTCATTCCATTAACATTCATGGTACGCGTGATGGGCGCTACCTTGGTCAGCTCCTCTGACGTGTTGTAAATTGTGTGAAAACCCATGTCTTCTGTATCACTTTCTCCCTCCCCTCTCAGTTGATTTGCTCGCTGTTCCTTTCCTGGGCCCTTGTTTTCATACTTTTGCCCATTAACTGTCGCTTTCAGCACCTGTGCGCTGTCCACCTTTATTCTACATGCTTTCTTAATGTGCCCTCGCTTGCCACAATTATGACACAGCTCAGTGGCAAATTTGCACTCGGCGGCATTGTGCTGGCCTTTGCAGCGATAACAACTGGGGAATTTGTGCTGAGTTTTGTCAGTCAACACTTTGTGGACACCTACTTGGGTCTTAGGCACACGAACATGCGTTGCTGTGTCCTCTGTTAGCTTCCCTTGCATCTCTCTCACATCTTTAGATGCTGTTTCCATCGCTTGGCATAATTCCAAAGCCTTCGCAAAAGTGAGTTTTGTTTCAAATAAAAGTCGCCGTTGCATACGGTCATCATTCACTCCACACACAAGTCTGTCTCTTAACATTTCTTCCAATGAGTCTTTGTAATCACAGTGCAGTGCTAATTTCCTCAATTCTGCCACATACTCTGCTATGGACTCAGTGTTCCTCCTTATGCGTGAATTAAATTTGAATCGTTGCACGATTTCACTCGGTTTGGGGCTGAAGTGCTTCTGAAGCTCAGCAGTAAGCTGGTCGTATGTTTTATCTTTCGGTAATGCAGGGCTTATTAAATTTCTCAACAAGCTGTAAGTAGTTGCACCAACTCCACTCAACAGTACAGCCTTCCTTTTGTCTGGCTCCTCAATGTCATTAGCTTCAAAGAAAAAGTCCAACATTTCACTATATTCTTCCCATGACTGAGTCGAGTTATCAAAAGGGGTTACCGTTCCGATTACAGCCGCCATTGCTCGTCGTGGTGGGGAAACCTCGTTTTTCCTCCTCTGAACTTGCACTCGAACTACTGGAGTCACTTGAGTTCGCCACACTTGCAATGTTCTCTGTTTCTCGCCGCTGATTTTTTTCTTTTAATCCTCGTCGCCAATTGTGTGATATCCTACCGTGTAGCAATGATCACACTTGAGTTATTTCTTTGGCTAACTCTGCCGTTTATTCTGCAACACACATAATATGACTGAACATGGATTCTGCGCGGGGTTTTCACACTCTTGTTCTAATGTGTCCCCTTAATAGTAGTGCTGAACAATACAGGTAGTTCCCCCTAGAGGCATGTGCCAGTAATGTTTTAAATTAGACTTGCAGTCTACCACAAATAGTCAAAAAAAAAATATTTTGGAGAGAAACTGAGATGGTTACAGCATATGAACACTTACTTCCTCTTAAATCTTCCATTTGTGTTTATCCTCCAGCAGTGCCAGGACATCCATCATGCAGTTTTATGCACCGGTGATGCCACAGTATTTAGAGTATGTTTAGAGAAATCATACTGATTGATTCACAGGTGACCAAAATAATCACAACAGTATTGCTTAAGCTAAAACAATATTCAAAAATGGAAGTTTGATAGGTCAACACAGCTTACTGATATAGTTACTTAAGTTTCACTATGGTGAACTTGGCCTGCATTGTAATTAGGACTCATAATGAGCATCAGTAGTGTAATGATTATGCAAAAACAGTCACTGGCTTCAGTTCCAGACTGCAGATTGAAGTAAAGCATGTATGCAGGTGGTAAAGATGTGGTGGGTGAGGTAACTAGACAGTCTGTTTGTGTGGCTTTTGCAGTGATGGCAAATGCCACACAAACAGTGATGGTTTTTGTAGCTGACAGCACAATTGTATTGACTTCAGTAAAATCATTGACAAACACAGTAAACTGTTTTTGATCAGATGTATTCAAAACAAATAAAGCTTTGAGCCTCTATTCAGTAATACTTTAATGTTAAATATAAAAAAAAATAAATCCTGGGAACTCTTTTTAATCTCTTAAAGGGGTCACTGACTGCACTTTATGCACATTTTAACAGCTCACATGTCTTCATGAAGTGCTTGTGACATATTGTGTGCACATTTTCTTTATTTTTTTTTAATTTATTGAAACAAATTTGTTACATTCACTCTTTTGAATATGTGGCTCTTCAGCTGAATTCCTCCTCCCATGTGTTGTTTCTTAATGTTTACAGACCACCTAAATACCATGCAACCTTTTTTGATGATTTTACAAAGCTGCTGTCTATGATCTGTGTTGACTTTGACTGTGTAGTTATTGTTGGTGATTTTAACATCCATGGTGACAACCCTCAGGACAGAGGGACCAAAGAATTGTGTTATGTCCTTGATAACTTTTCACTGACTCAGCATGTAACGGAAAAAACACACAACAGAGGAAACAGTCTTGACTTGGTCATCTTCAAAGGTGTGAGCATCTCTAAGGTTATGGTGATGAACATTACTCTGTCCAACCATTCTTGTGTTTTCTGTGAGAGTGCTATTAATATCAACAGAAATATCCAGACAGAGGTCATCAAAAAATGGTACATCAGTGATAATACCAGTGAATTATTCATCCAAGCTTTCTCTCTCCCCCCACCTTCAGTAAATGATCTCACAGAAAATTTCAGTGATAAAATTACAAATATTATCAATGACATTGCTCCCAAAAAGGTGAAGGTGGTCACTATTAAAACAAAACCTCCATGGAGAAATGCCAAACTTGGAAGAGCTGAAAAAAGAGAGTGTCAAAAAACTGAATGCAGGTGACGAAAAACTAAATTGCAGATTCATTATGGAATCTATAATGAGAGCTTAAGCATTTATAATTTGGAGCTGAGAAATGCAAGGTAAGCATATTTTTCTGACATCATTGCTAAAAACAACAATAATGCACTCACCTTGTTCACTACTGTTGACAGGCTAACAAATCCCCCTGTGTCAGTAGCTCCTGAACTTCTATCAAACCGTGCCTGCAGTGACTTTGCCTTTTTATTTACTGATAAAATTCAGAAAATTAGACAGTCAGTGCTCCTGTGCCAGGTGCAGGACATGTGTTCCTTTGTGTCCGTGTAGAAAAGACATAAACACCATGGCAAAATTTTTTCCAATCAATCATAAAATCTTGGATGACATCATAAGCCACCTAAAATCCACTACCTGCTGCCTTGATTCCCTCCCAACATTTTTTTTAAAAACATTTCATATTGTATGACCTCAGATCTACTACAGATCATAAAGATGTCTCTACAATCAGGTGTCTTCCCTCAGTGCTTAAAAACAGCTGCAATCAAGCCACTTCTAAAAAATAGCAACCTAGACACCTCACTCATGAACAGCTACAGAATAGGCCAATACCAAACCTCCCCTTTCTGAGTAAAATAATAGAAAAAAGCTGTTTTTCAACAGTTGTGCAACTTCCTGACAATAAATGTTTTGATGTCTTCCAGTCAGGTTTTCGGCCACACCACAGCGCTGAGACAGCTCTACACTGTGTTCCAAATTATTATGCAAATAGAATATTAGTGTCAAACATTATTTTTTTTTTTGTTTTTGTTTTTCAATTAAACTCAAAGAGGATATTGTGTCTCAGGACTCTTTGGATCACTGATATCAATCTCAGACACCTTGGATAATTAATTTTCCAGGTGAGCTCAATTAAAGGAAAACTACTTAAGAAGAATGATCCACATTATTAAGCATTCCACAGAATTCAAGCAATCATCATCATCATAGCAGTCTGTCGGGGGCGACAATGACTGTTTCATTTAGGTCTGATCAGATTCCTCCACGCAGCTCTGTCTTTCGCTTTCCGCTGCCAGGAACTCCTGACCTTGTTAACCCGGGTGACGTCTGAGGCAGTATGAGTTGCTTTCTGACTGACCATTTCATGAAACTGCTTGCAAAGTATTTGAGTACCACTAGCTTTTGCTGGACTAGCAGCACATTCTTGGTAGATACAGGTATTATCAGTGGCAAGGACAGGCCAAGACAAACTGATTCCAGTATCTGTTGCAGTGACTGACCAGATGATAGGTTTGTTTATCTCTGCTCTTTGTGTAGTGCATGTCACGATGCACCGACTGGCAAAAGTCCACCACAGACCATGCAACTGATGTGCTTATCTGCCAGGATGTCCAGTCTCACCCCATGCAACTGGGAGTGGTCCACCACAGACCTGTGACAGATATTGTTTTTAGTTCAGCCAGGATGCCCAGTTTCACCCTCCACGCCCTCGGAAGGGTGGGGTTGCCGGTTGAGTCACCAACGGCCCGACCCTTGAGACAGGTAGTACCGGTTTTCATGGTTATCCGGTAGCAAGCAAACCAGTGCCTGACCTGACATGACCTGACATGAATTCCCCATATTCAAGCAATATGGGAAAGAAAAACGATATCTCTGCTGGTGAAAAGTGTCAGATAGTGCAATGGTTTGGACTTACAGTGGTGTGAAAAAGTGTTTGCCCCCTTCCTGATTTCTCATCTTTTTGTATGTTTATCACACTTAAATGTTTCAGATCATCAAACTAATTAAAATGTTAGACAAAGATAGCACAATTAATCGCAAAATGCAGTTCTTAAATTAAAGTGTTTATTATTAAGGGTAAAAAAAACATCCAAACCTACATGGCCCTGTGAGAAAAGGTGATTGTCCCCCCCCATTAAAATATAAATTAACTGTGGTTTATCACAGGAAAGCTGAGTTCAATTTCTCTAGCCACACCATGGCCTGATTACTGCCACACCTGCTCTGAATTAAGAAATCATTTAAATAGGACCTGCCTGACAAAGTGAAGTAGACCAAAAGATCTTCAAAAGCTAGACATCATGCTACGATCCAAAGAAATTCAGGAACAAATGAGAAACAAGGTAATTGAGATCAATCAGTTTGGAAAGGGTTGTAAAGCCATTTGTAAAGCTCTGCAACTCCAGCAAACCACAGTGAGAGCAATTATCCACAAATGGTGCAAACATGGAACAGTGGTGAACCTTCCCAGGAGTGGCCGGCTGACCAAAATTACCCCAAGAGAGCAGCGACGACTCATCCAAGAGGTCACAAAAGACCCCACCACAACATCCAAAGAACTGCAGCCCTCACTTGCCTCAGTTAAGGTTATTGTTCATGACTCCACCACAAGAAAGAGACTGGGCAAAAATGGCCTGCATGGCAGTGTTCCAAGATGAAAACCACTGCTGAGCAAAAAGAACGTAAAGGCTCCTCTCAGCTTTGCCAGAAAACATCTTGGTGATCCCCAAGACTTTTGGGAAAATACTCTGTGGACTGACGAGACAAAAGTTGAACTTTTTGGAAGGTGTGTGTCCCATTACATCCAGCGTAAAAGTAACACAGCATTTCAGAAAAGGAACATCATTCCAACAGTAAAATATGGTGGCGGTAGTATGATGTCTGGGGCTGTTTTGCTGCTTCATGACCTGGAAGACTTGCTGTAGTAAATGGAAATATGAATTGTGCTGTCTACCCAAAAATCCTGAAGGAGAATGTCCAGCCATCTGTTCATTACCTCAAGCTGAAGTGCACTTGGGTTCTGCAGCAGGACAATGATCCAAAACACACCAGCAGGTCCACCTCTGATTGGCTTAAGAAAAACTAAATTAAGACTTTGGAGTGGTGTAACGGAGTCGAAAATGCACCTTAAACATTCCTTTTCTCAGTCATGTTTTCCTTTATATTATTGTGAATTTTATTTACTTGAGTGCTTTTATATTGGCGGTACACTGCCCACATCCGCTCTTCCCGTACCTCTGAGGCTCCGGTAGCTCCTCCTTTCCCCCACAGTACCGCTTTGCTTTGCTGGGGGTAAGTCGTGCCTAAAACATTGCTGGCATTAAATGATTGTTTTGCTCATCAGTTTTATCATTTAAACTGCAACCTTGGTTTGTAATTGTTCCTTGTTAATTTGACATGCTACTGTAGTATATTTTTCGTTGTTTATATTGTAAATAAGAGTTTTATGGATGTTTTCGGCACACCTTAGAAGTCCACTAGTCGCCATTTTAGAATTGCGCGCCAATAGAAGCTCGATGGTGACTCTGGCAGCTTGTGCCGTTGTGTAACTTATATCTTTGTAAATGTAGGAGCTTGTGTGGGATCGAGGTACAGACGAAGAGTGATGTGTTTTGTTTTATTTCTCCAACAGGTATGACTGTTTTTGGTAAATTTTCTCATTTGTAATGTAATTCCGCTGGTCTGCTATTTTCATTTAATGTCCATTAGAGGGTGTATTTCATGTATCTTTATATGGTTTAACCTCTTGCACTCCGTTGTACCGCGGGCGGGCAAGTCTCTGCGTCCCAGAGTGCACGAGGGTGCTCTAGGATGCACGAGGGCGCTGCCTCCAAGCGCGCACTGAAAAAAAAAAAAAGTTCTTCCACTACAGACACAGCTGCGAACAGATCAGATATGATTCTCATTCGACTAATAAGAGCCTTGAATTGGGTTTCTGAAACCTTGAAGAACCAATGACTGAAAACCTAGCAAGAAGGACCCGCCTACCAATGCTGTGAATGCAGCCAGCCAATTGAAGCACAGAAGTTTGCGAGCTTTTTTGTGTAAGGCTGGGTGAAGAGAGACTGCTGCAGCAGATGAAAAAAGGACCCGCAGGAAGAACCCCACAGACCCAACAGCACGGAGACCATCCACAAGTGCAACCTGTGTGACAGGGACTGCCATTCACGCATCGGCATGTTCGGCCACAGGCGGTGCTGTCCCAGCAGAGTAGACGTTTAGGATTCTCTTCCATGGTCATAATAGACCGACGGAGGCCGATGACGAAGGCTGAGTGACACACGCATTCGCCAGTCTATTTTTAATTACTACTGTTATTTGTTTTGAAAAATCATTCGCCAAAAACCGCAATCATGGAAACGTAAAACCGCAATAATGGAATTATGGTTTGATCAGGTCCCGAGACCAGCATCGCGTTCGTCTGACAATGAGGAAGAAGTTCGCCAGCTCCGCTTCTGCTGTGAAGAGGTAAGTGTTCTAACCTAAATTATTCTATATCCCTGAAAATTGTAATCAAAATGACTTTTGACCGATCGGTAAATTACAGCTGTGCATCATCGCTGCATGACGGACCGTGGCGCAACAGGCGATGTCCGTCCTCTGTAGCGAGAGGGGGGAGACAAACCCCCCCCCCACACACACACACACACATACACACAGCCCTGAGTGTCACTTTTCAATAGAGCCCAAGATGAAGCTTCTATATTGAATCATTCAAAAGTTACAGACGTTTTTCCAAACTGTGCCATTTGGCACAGTTCAAAAACGGCTGGGAACTACCTGAGGAAAAAGCTGTGTAATATATTCATTTTTTGTGGTATTGTTACAAAATTTGGACCTCAGCTGAATAACACTTGGTTCTACATTTCTGTTGCATTTTCCAGCCCGGATCTGAAGCTATGTGTTATTTGCAAGCATTTGTATCTGAAAAACACCCAGGGCAAATTTATTTTCTTCAAGTTCACTATGTTTAGATGACTGTAACTCAGCGGCCGGAGCACTTAGAGAGATTATGACTATTTTGCCAAAAAATTCAAAGTGTTTTCTTTTAAATGAGACCAACCCCATGAAAATGCTGCAAAGGGTTGAAGAACAGCTTTCGATTTACTTTGGGCACATTATTTTTTGGCGTTTTTAGGGTAATTGACCGGAGTGCAAGGGGTTAACCCTGTTGCAAAAGGGAAATGTTAATGATGTTTGTATTTGTTAAGAGAAAATGTTTCTCTTTTTGAAATTTAGCTCTTGTTTACTGAAATATTCTTTTGTTGGTAATAATATGAATGTGACAAAGTGAATACATGTGATTTATTTTATGTATTGTGAAATTATTTTAGAGCCCCCTTTCCCGGACAATATCGCTTTGCTTTGCTGGGGGAGCCTGTGTGGGATCGAGGTACAGACGAAGAGTGATGTGTATTGTTTTATTTCTCCAACAGGAGCAAATAAATTGTGGGACACATCAGTCTGGTGTCATCGTGATCCATATGCCGCCTACACATATACACTAGTGTCCCCGATCACAGCCATTTAAGGGTGCCCAAAAAGGGGACCCGTTACAGTGGCCTAGTCAAAGTCCTGACCTGAATCCAATTGAGATGCTGTGGCATTACCTTTAAAAGGCGGTTCATGCTCGAAAACCCTCCAATGTGGCTGAATTACAACAATTCTGCAAATATGAGTGGGCCAAAATTCCTCCACAGCGCTGTAAAAGACTCGTCAGTTATCGCAAATGCTTGATTGCAGCTGTTGCCACTGAGGGTGGCCCAACCAGTTATTTTGTTTGACCAGTTATATTGGTTTGAGACGCTGTTGGATCGTCACTTCCTTGTGGTAACGTATCGTCACTTCCTGTTTTGCTGTCTGCCTGTGTGGTTTGCCTGTGTGGTTGCTCTCCAGCCATTAGCTATGGCTACTAGCTCTCTTTCCTCTCCTCCTCTGGTGTGCTCTCTCTGTCAGATGTTTAGCTACACCTCTGCCTCTTTTAGTGATAACGGTAAATGTAATAAATGTTGTCTTTTTGAGGCGCTCGAGGCGAGGTTGTCTGATTTGGAATCCCGGCTCCGCTGCATTGAAACACCATCTGCGCCAGTTAATCTTGACGGACGCCCATTAGCTGCAGCGGAGCTAGCTAGCTTAGGCCCCCCTGTCAGCGGTCCCTCGGCTCTCCTCAGCAGCGAGGAGACTGGGTGGGTGACGGTGAGAAGGAAGCCTAGTCGCAAAGCCCCGGTTCACCACCAACCTGTTCACGTCTCTAATCGTTTTTCCCCGCTCAGCGACACACCCGCTGAGGAAAAAACTCTGATCATTGGCGACTCTGTAGTCAGAAACGTGAACCTAGATACTCCAGCGGCCATAGTCAAATGCATTCCTGCGGCCAGAGCAGGCGACATCGAGTCAAATTTGAAAATGCTGGCTAAAAGTAACTGTAAATACTCCACAATTGTTATTCACGCTGGCATTAATGACATCCGTCTCCGGCAGTCGGAAGTCACGAAACTTGATGTAGAATCGGTGTGTGACTTTGCAAAAACGATGTCTGCCACTGTAGTATTCTCTGGGCCCCTCCCCAATCTGACCAGTGATGACATGTTTAGTCGCTCGTCATCCTTGAACCGCTGGCTGTCTGTGTGGTGTCCTAAAAATGACGTGGGCTACATTGACAATTGGAGTTCTTTTTGGGGAAAACCTGGTCTTATGAGACGAGACAGCATTCATCCCACTTTGGATGGTGCTTCTCATTTATCTAACAATCTGGCATCTTTTTTATCCAAATTTCCAAAACCATGACTACTCAGAGTTGGGACCAGGAAGCAGAGTCGCAGTCTTACACGCCTCTCTGCAGCTCCTCTTCATCCGCCACCCCTCAGCTTAGCCCCTGACTTCCCCATCAGAGAATCGTTGTTTGCTCCCTCCAAAGTGAATAAAAATATAATGTATAAGCATCCCAAAGTGATAAAGCAAAATATTGGTAAAACTCAAATTAAACATAAAGCCTCTAAATTGATTGATTTGGCCTCTGTTCCTCCTCATAATTTAAAAATTAAATGTGGTTTATTAAATATTAGGTCTCTAACTCCCAAGTCTCTGTTAGTCCATGATCTGTTAATTGATCATCAGATTGATTTAATTTCCCTTACAGAGACTTGGTTAGGGCAAGAGGATTATGTTGGTTTAAATGAATCAACTCCCTCTGGTTGTTTAAACTGTCAAAATCCCAGAAGTTCTGGTCGTGGAGGAGGAGTAGCAACAATTTACCATTCCAAATTACTAGTTAATGTAAAGCAAAAAACATGTTATAATTCCTTTGAGGGCCTGGTCCTCAGTATTGGGCACTTTATCAATTTTAGGTTAAACCCAATTTTATTTGCCATAGTTTATCATCCCCCATCAACCTACTCAGAATTTTTATCCGAATTTGCTGATTTCTTAGCTGATTTAGTGCTGAAATCTGATAGAATAATTATAGTAGGGGACTTTAATATACATGTGGATGTAGATAGTGACTGCCTTAATGTGGCTTTTAATTCAATATTAGACTTGATTGGGTTTTCTCAGAAAGTAGGAAATTCTACTCATTACCTCCACCATACATTGGACCTTGTTCTGACATATGGCATAGAAATAGAAAATCTTGTAGTGTCTCCTCATAACCCTGTACTGTCAGACCATTGTCTGTTAACCTTTGATTTTACTATTTTTGACTATTTTGCTCCTAAAGAAAAATATTATTACTGTAGATGCCTCTCAGATGATGCTGTTTCCAAATTTATGCAGATTGTTTCCTCTATGCCATGTGTCAACACAACGGAAATAAGCTATAGACAGCTTGCTCCTTCTGTAATTGATAACATGGTGGATAGTGTTTCAGCTTCTCTGCATCAGGCTCTAGACTTGGTGGCCCCCTTAAAAAAGAAAAAGTCTAATCAGAGATTTCTAACTCCTTGGTTCAACACAGAAACTCGTAGCTTAAAACAGAAGACTCGTCAATTAGAAAGAAAATGGCGCTCTACTAATTTAGATGAAATCTATTTAGCTTGGAGAAATCATCTTTTAATTTATAAAAAATCTCTTAGAAAAGCTAGAACAAGTTATTACTCTGCATTAATAGAAGAGAACAAGAATAATCCCAGGTTTCTTTTCAGTACTGTAGCCAGGTTGACAAAGAGTCAGGACTCTGTCAATCCTAGCATTCCCTTAGAGCTTACTAGTCAGGAATTTATGAACTTTTTCAATAATAAAATTTCATCCATTAGAGATAAAATCAATCAGATTCTTCCCACCGTTAACTTAAATACTGTAACTACTACAACTCCTTCTTTTGATGTCTGTCTTGATGAGTTTACTCCAATCGACCTTTGTGAGTTAGACAAAATAGTTTCCTCATCCAAACCTTCAACTTGTATTTTAGACCCTATTCCTACGAGGTTATTTAAAGAAGTCTTCCCACTTATTGGTAGCTTTATTCTTCATATAATCAATTCTTCATTAACTTTAGGCCATGTACCGCAGGCTTTTAAAACGGCTGTAATTAAACCCTTACTCAAAAAGCCAATGCTAGATCCAGGAGCTTTAGCTAACTATAGACCAATCTCTAATCTCCCGTTCATTTCAAAAATCTTAGAAAGAGTTGTTGCTACGCAATTATTTGACCACCTGCAGGGAAATGGTTTACTTGAAGAGTTTCAATCTGGGTTTAGAATCCATCATAGTACTGAAACAGCCTTAGTGAAGGTCACTAACGACCTCCTCATTGCATCTGATAATGGACTAGTTTCTGTACTTGTCCTTTAAGACCTTAGTGCAGCTTTTGATACTATCGATCATAATATTCTACTTGATAGATTAGAACACTATGTTGGACTTAATGGAACTTCGTTGCAGTGGTTTAGATCTTATTTATCTGATAGGTTCCAGTTTGTTCATGTAAATAATGAGTTTTCTTTCAACTCAAAGCTTAGTCATGGAGTTCCACAGGGATCTGTGCTAGGCCCTACTCTTTTTAGTTTATATATGCTTCCGTTAGGCAACATTATTAGAAAGCACTGTATACATTTTCATTGTTATGCAGATGACACACAATTATACCTGTCAATGAAGCCAGATGATAGTAATCAATTTGCCAAGTTAGAAGCCTGTCTTAAGGAAATCAAAGCTTGGATGACTTGTAATTTCCTGCTATTAAATTCAGATAAGACTGAAGTCATTCTTGTTGGTCCAAAAAACCTTAGAAATTCCTTTCCAAATCAAACTTTCAGTTTGGATGCGGTTACTCTTTCTCTTAATAGCTCTGTGAGGAACCTTGGAGTTATTTTTGATCAGGATTTGTCCTTCAATTCACATATTAAATTTGTTTCTAAGACTGCCTTCTATCATTTGCGTAATATTGCCAAGATTAGGAGCATCTTGTCTCAGAGTGATGCTGAGAAACTGATCCACGCTTTTGTTAGCTCGAGATTAGATTATTGTAATTCTTTATTATCAGGCTGTCCTAAAACATCTTTAAAAAGTCTTCAGCTGATCCAAAATGCTGCAGCAAGAGTTTTAACAGGTACTAGAAAGAGAGATCATATCTCTCCGGTTCTGGCCTCCCTTCACTGGCTTCCCATAGAGTTTAGAATTAAGTTTAAAATCCTTCTTCTTACTTACAAAGCTCTAAACAATCAGGCTCCTTTTTATTTAAAAGATCTGATACTACCGTATTATCCTAACAGAACACTACGCTCCCAAAATGCACGATTACTTGTAATACCTAGAATCTCCAAAAGTACAATGGGAGGCAGAGCCTTCAGTTATCAAGCTCCTCTCCTGTGGAATCAGCTGCCAATCTGGATTCGGGAGTCAGACTCGATCTCTGTTTTTAAGAATAGGGCTAAAACCTACCTTTTTGATATAGCCTACAATTAGGGAGGGATCATGTGTTTCTGAACCCTCCCTTAGTTATGCTGCTAATAGGTTTAGTCAGCCGGGGGACCTCCAGTAATGCACTGGGCCTCACTCCTTTCTTCACTCTCTATGAAATATTTTTTTTTGCTGGTCATTAACATTTGTTTGTTCTCTCCCATAGATTGAGTCCCCATCGTGCTGTTTGCTATCTACATGTCTGTTATTTTCTTCTTCTCTATCCCCTCACCCCCCAGCCAGTCGCAGCAGATGACTGCCCCTCCCTGAGCCTGGTTCTGCTGGAGGTTTCTTCCTGTTAAAAGGGAGTTTTTCCTCTCCACCGTCGCCAAGTGCTTGCTCACAGGGGATCGCCTGATTGCTGGGGTCTTTCTGCAACTGTGGGGGTTCCCCCCTACAGTTGATAGTGCTATGAGATGACTGTTGTTGTGAAATGGCACTATATAAATAAAGTTGAATTGAATTGAATTGAATTATTATGTTCAGGGGGCCAATCACTTTTTCACACAGGGTTATGTAGGTTTGGATTTTTTTTCCCTTAATAATACACCTTCATTGAAAAACTGCATTTTGTGTTTACTTGTGCTATCTTTGTCTAATTTTTAAATTTGTTTGATAATCTGAAACATTTAAGTGTGACATACAAAACAATGAGAAATCAGGAAGGAGGGAATTTTTTTTTTTTTTGATACCACTGTAAGTCCAAGGCATTGCACTATCTGACACTTTTCACCAGCAGAGAGATCCTTTTTCTTTCCTATATTACTTGAATCCTGTTGCATGCTTATGTCGAAGACCCTTTGACCTTGTACCTCAAGATTGAGGTTAGGCTTACCAGCTTGCAGTTCCTAGAGGAATTTTCCTCATAGGAAATTCTGTCACATATGTGTGTGTGCTTGGTGACTGAGGGTTAACCCAGCTCCACTGTCTTCTATCTAACAGGAGACCTCCGCTACCTGTATACCAGACCTCTGACTGAGTGGCCTGTCCAGTCAGACACCTGGAATACCCACTTGGTATTAATTACAGCCCCTCATGGTTTTACATTGCTCTTGGTAAAATCTGGGTGAATGTTTAAGATCAGGAAAATTGATCTATAGGAGGTCTGTGTTATGGCGCCCGTAGGGCCTGCACCTGTTTCAGCTGTGCGCACACCTGTTGCTGATCATCAGCGGCCTTTAAAAGCCAGCTCCGCCTGTCACTCAGCACGGAGACGTCTGCCACACTCAGGAAGGCACATCGCCCGTCCTCAGTCTCATCCTATACCTAAAGCCACGGAAGAGCAACACGGCATTGCACGTAAGCGCTCCTCACCTTTACCTTGTCAAGCTTGTCTCCCTTGTGCACAGGTGGACCCCCCAGCCAGCAGACCCTCTCTCCCCGGCGGCAGCTCAGCATCTCCCCGGCGTCAGAGCCACCTCCCCGCTTCACGACACCGAGCAGGACGCTCACTCCCTGGCAGCCGCCAGTCAGGCAAGCAGAAGCCCTGCATCCCCTTCTGCAAAGTAAGCAGCAGTTTCTTGTTACATCTCCCACACTGGTGCAGCGCTAATACTTCTGCTCTATGTTCACAGGGTTGCCAGGCGAAGCTAAGACCTGCTCAGTTCCAGCATGAGTCCAGCACTACACCACACACTACACATTCACACACACATACACCTTCCACTGGGCAATAAAAGGTTAATTATATCTCCTCAAGTCTGTCTTCTGTCCCCTGGGTCCAGCAAACATGTCAGTACGTCTCCGTCAAAATGACCCAGCGTACAGCATGCTAGCACGCCGACTCAACACCTTAGACACTCGAGTAGAGCAAGTTATTTACCAGCAAAATGTTATCCTAGCCCAGTTATCTCAAATTAACAGCCGGTTGGATCACCTGGAAGGGCAGCAGGTTTTCCCACCGGCTTTCGGGGCATCTCCAGGCCACGCTAGCTCCCCACTTAGCCAAACGGGCCCAGCCCCGTCGTCCCGTCTCACCCCGGTGCCTACGCCTGCTCGCTTCAGTGGGAAGATCGGGGAGGCCCGGGGGTTTATCCTTCAGTGCGAGACGGTTTTTCAGCGGGTCCCAGGGGACTTCCCCACAGACCACAGTAAAATTGGCTACATCGCTAACTTGCTAGAGGGTAGGGCGTTAGCCTGGGCTTACGCCGTTATGCCGAAGCCCAGCTACGCCACGCTATCTTACCAACAATTCCTAGCTGATTTCACAGAGGTTTTTGACCACACTGACCGGGACATGGTATTAACTACCCTGCTGCTTAATCTTCGCCAGGGCAGGAGGTCCGCTGCGGATTACGCAGTTGACTTTCGGGTCATAGCCGCTGAGGTCGGGTGGGAAGATATCACTTTATGCAGCATATTCCTCCGTAGCTTAAGCCCTACTCTGAGAGATGAGTTAGCCACATGGGATAAGCCTGAGAGGTTGCATGAACTTATTTCACTCACCATCAGCTTAGACAACAGACTGAGGGAACAAGCCACCGAACGGAGGGCTTCCAGCCGCTCGGGCGTGCAGTCCTTCCGTGTCCCTCAGTCCTCGCAGCTGGCCCTGCCTCCCCCGGAACAACTTCCGGGGCAAGGGGATATGGTGATAGGGCGCTCAAAGATTCCTCCTGCCGAGAAACAGCGCCACAAGGAACTGGGATTATGCTATTACTGCGGTAGCAGGTCACATGAATTGGCTGATTGCACGAGTCGGTTAAAAGAGGAGGTCCGTGTGTCACAGTAGGGGGACTCGCGGGCGCTTCTCAGTCAAAACCCCTCACTTGTTGTCTCGTGCCTATTCGCCTGATCTATAAGCACACTGAACATTCCACACACGCACTGGTTGACTCGGGAGCTGAGCAGAGCTTCATATCAAGAGACCTGGCAACCCAGCTGGGGCTCCCGTGCCAGGCTCTCCAGCCGCCGCTCAAGCTCATCGCCTTATCCAAAGCCCCTCTGACTGCCATTTCCCAACAGACGGTGCCCGTATCAGTGATCGTTTCTGGGAATCATCGGGAGGACCTGCGTTTCCAGGTGCTACCTTCATCCACTTCCCCGATCATCCTGGGTTACCCCTGGTTACTGCTTCACAACCCCTCTTTTGATTGGCAGACAGGGAGCATTGCATTGTGGAGTACGTTCTGTCTCAGTGCGTTTCTGCAGTCTGCAGCCTGTGCTCCATCTGTGCCTTTTGCCCCACCCACGTCCCCGTCCCCGGATCTGTCCAAGGTACCCGTGGAGTATCATGACCTAGGGAGGGTTTTTAGTAAGTCACGGGCCCTGTCCCCCCCCCACCCCCACACCACCGCCCCTACGACTGTGCAATTAATCTCCGGGCTGGTGCTCTGCTCCCGGCGAGCCATTTATATAGCCTGTCAGCCCCGGAGTGGGAAGCGATGGACACTTACATCAAGGAGTCGCTCAGCTCGGGGATCATCTGTCCATCGTCTTTGGCAGTGGGGGTGGGATTCTTCTTCGTGGGAAAGAAGGATGTCTCCCTGTGACCCTGCATCGACTTCAGGGGGCTTAATGACATTACTATTAAAGACAAATATACCCTACCCCTTATGGACACAGCCTTCGACTCCCTCCAGGGGGCCTTGTGGTTCACCAAACTGGACCTTCACAATGCATACCATCTCGTGCGGATCAGGGAAGGAGATGAGTGGGAGATGGGCTTCCAGACCCCAAGCGGCCACTTTGAATACCTGGTAATCCCGTTTGGGCTGACCAACGCTCCGGCCGTCTTCCAACGTCTGATCAATGACGTTCTCCGAGACTTCCTGGGGGCCTTCCTGTTTGTGTATCTAGATGACATCCTCATCTTCTGCCGCTCACTTGAGGAGCACCGGGTGCATGTGAGGCGGGTCCTCCAGCAGCTTCTGGAGAATCAGTTGTTCGTGAAGGCGGAAAAATGTGAGTTCCATACCCAAACGACATCTTTCCTCGGGTTCATAGTTGCTCACAACCAGATTAGCCAAGGTCAAGGCGGTGGTGGAGTGGCCCACCCCCTCGTCCAGGAAGCAAGTGCAGCAATTCATAGGGTTTGCCAATTTCTACCGCCGCTCTCGTGCCTAAATACAGCTCGGTGGTCCACCCGCTGACCGATCTCACATCCCCGAAGACCCCTTTCCGCTGGACGGAGGAGGCTGCGGCAGCATTCGACACCCTCAAGAGGGAATTTGCGTCATCCCACGTCCTGACGCAGGTGGATCCGGCTCTCCAATGTCTGGTCGAGGTGGACGCATCGGACTCCGGGGTGGGGGCAGTACTTTCCCAGCGCTCCCCAACGGACGAGGTGATCCATCCCTGCACTTTCTTTTCATGCCACCTGGCCCCAGCTGAGAGGAATTATAGCATTGGTGACAGGGAGCTGTTGGCAGTGAAGCTTGCACTGGAGGAATGGTGCCATTGGCTGGAGGGTGCTGCCCAGCCGTTGGTGGTTTGGATCGACCATAAGAATCTGGAGTACATGAGGACAGCGAAGCAGTTGAACTCGCGTCAGGCCCGCTGGTCCCTCTTCTTTGGCCGGTTCAATTTTACCATCACCTACCGCCCCGGAGAGAAGAACACCAAACCGGACGCCCTCTCCAGGCAGTTCTCGGTGGAGACCTCTGAGGATCAGTAGCAGACAATCCTCCCCCCATCCTGCATCGTGGGCACCCTCTAATGGGACATTCGGGAGAAAGTGGTGAAGGCGCAGGAGGCTTAGCCTGATCCAGGAGACGCCCCCCCGGGTCGGTTGTTCATCCCCACATCAGTCCGGGGTGAGGTCATCCACTGGGCTCACGCCTCGAAGTTGGCATGCCACCCAGGGATTTCACGCACAGTTGGGCTCCACCAAAGGGCGTTTTGGTGGCCCGGTCTGCTGAAGGACATCGGCGATTACGTCCGGGCCTGCGCTCAGTGCGCCACCGGGAAGTCTTCCTCCTCTCCTCCGGCTGGACTGCTCCACCCCCTCCCGGTTCCAGGTCGTCCCTGGTCGCACATCACGCTGGACTTTGTGACTGGCCTCCCACCATCTAACCAGTGCACTACAATCCTAACCGTGGTAGATCGTTTCTCCAAGGCTGCCCATTTTGTTCCTCTCCGGGGGCTGCCAACGGCGCATGACACAGCGGACTTGCTGGTCCAGCACGTTATTCACCTCCATGGAATCCCCGCAGACATTATCTTGGATCGGGGGCTGCAGTTCGTTTCTCAGGTGTGGAGGGCATTCTGCCAGGCGTTAGGGACGACGGTGAGCCTATCCTCTGGTTACCACCCGCAAAGTAATGGGCAGTGTGAGCGGACAAACCAGGAGCTGGAAGCCGCCCTGCGGTGCATCATTTCATCCAGTCCTGCTTCATGGAGTAACCACCTGCCCTGGATTGAATACACCCATAATTGCACGGTCTCATGGGCGATTGGGATGTCCCCCTTCAGGACATCTTTGGGGTATGACACCCCCCCCCCCCGTTTCCGGAAGAGGAGAGGGAGGTGGCGGTGCCTTCTGTCCTCACTCATGTCAGGCGCTGCCGCCAGCTCTGGACCATCACCCGCCGGGCCCTCCTCTGGACCATGGAACGTAATATGAAGACTTGCAAACCGTCATAGGAGACCGGCCCCCAGGTACGAGGTGGGTCAACAGGTATGGCTCTCTACCCGCAATATTAATCTGAAGGCTGAGAAGCGCAAGTTGTCCAAGCGCAAGTTGGGCCGTATACCATTGACCCCATTATTAACCCTGCTGCTGTTTGCCTAGCGCTCCCCCCCCAAATCTGTCCCACCTTTCATGTTTCCCAGGTCAAGCCCTTCGTCTCCAATCCCCTCTGCCCGCCTCCCGCAGCTCCCCCCCTCCGAGGATGATCAACGGCCACCCGGCGTGGGGGGTCACTGCCATCTTGGATGTCCACCGGCGGGGTCGGGGTCTTCAGTACTTGGTGGATTGGGAAGGTTTCGGCCCTGAAGATAGATTCTGGGCGCGTCCATCGCTGATCTTGGATAAACAACTCATCCACAACTTTCACCGGACGCACCCAGGTAGGATAGGACAGGTGCCAGGAGGCACCTCTAGAGGGGGGAGTACTGTTATGGTGCCCGTAGGGCCTGCACCTGTTTCAGCTGTGCGCACACCTGTTGCTGATCATCAGCGGCCTTTAAAAGCCAGCTCCGCCTGCGACTCAGCACGGAGACGTCTGCCACACTCAGGAAGGCACATCGCCCATCCTCAGTCTCATCCTGTACCTACAGCCACGGAAGAGCAACATGGCAATGCACATAAGCACTCCTCACCTATACCTTGTCAAGCTTGTCTCCCCTGTGCACAGGTGGACCCTCCAGCCAGCGGACCCTCTCTCCCCGGTGGCAGCTCAGCTTCTCCACGGCGTCAGAGCCACCTCTCTGCTTCACAACACCGAGCAGGACGCTCACTCCCTGGCAGCCGCCAGTCAGGCAAGTGGAAGCCCTGCATCCCTTCCTACAAAGTAAGCAGCAGTTTCTTGTTACATCTCCCACACTGGTGCAGCGCTAATACTTCTGCTCTGTGTTCATAGGGTTGCCAGGGGAAGCTAAGACCCGCTCAGTTCCAGCACGAGTCCAGCACTACACCACACACTACACATTTACACACACATACACCTTCCACTGGACAATGAAAGGTTACTTATATCTCCTCGAGTCTGTCTTTTGTCCCCTGGGTCCAGCAAACATGTCAGTCTGTTTTAAAAACACCTTAATGAGTAACCTTTAAAAACTCATAAAAATGTAACACCTCTTGTAGAAAAATACCTTCTTGAAAAACAACCAGAAAAGATGGACGCTGAATCAGTGATCTCACAAACTCCCATACTGTCTTTTAATATGCTGTAGTATTTATTGAGGGTCTGCAAAGCTCAGCCAAAACAGGATATACTTGCATGAAAACAGTCAATTAAATCAAAATGATGAAATTCAAAATTAAACCAAAAACGGGGAAAAGGGGATTCAAAATCAGAAAACCCAAACTGATTCAAAAACCTTGATTCAAAAAGTTGGTACATTTGATCAAAAAGTGAAATCATTCAAAAATATAAAAATTCAAAAATAACCAGGATCAGTCCTGAAAATAAAAATTTAAAATCAACCAAAAATATGAAAAATCTGAAAGAGTCCAAAATAAAACAAACCCTTTGAATCATAAAACCTGGTAAAAACATCTAATCAATTTGTGGATAAATGTCTAAAAAGCCTTGCTGGGGAGATTGAAAAAAAAAAGATGATTAATTGCTGGTCTTCTCCTTCGATGCTCCCTTTTCTCGGGGAGAAGGGGAAGAAAAGGTGAAGTAGGGAAGCTGACTCTTGAGGCTCCGTCTTCTGTTCTTCCATCAGCGGGGCCCATGCTCTGTGTAGCCATCAGCCAGGGAGGGGAAGGCGAGAGCGGCCCTTGAAGCAGAGGCCTCAAGCCGGAGAAATCTTGCAGCCCCGGCTCCCTTGCTCTCTCCTGTGGGAACCCATGATGTAATGCAGTATGTTGGGAGAACTGCCAGCTGTGGTGACTCCACTACCTTTTTCTGTTCGCCCAAGTGCTATTTTCTTCCTTCTTGCAGCAGAAGATTCAGTGTTGTTAAAAATTGAAGAATTGAGATGGTGTTTGATTCATCTTCCTGCAGTGGTTTTTCCTTCTCTTCAATTCTTCTGCCATGGGATGTTGGTGTCCTGGAGACTGCCGAAAATGAACATTTTGGGGCTTTTGAACAGTTTTTATACCCTTTTTACACTCAGCAGTGATTGGCTAGCAATCTCCCCATAGGCTTTCTGGCTTCTGGGATTGGCTTAATGCTAACTCTTATACAGTATAACATTACCTCATTCTGCACATGCCCCCCCCCCCCGCCCCGAGTTCCAGTAAAGCCATGTGCCACGCACCCTCCCCCACTTCCAGTAATCGGCCATGCGCTGCTCATGCACCGCTCACTTCTTGCCCTCGTGGCCGTCTGGTTCCGCTTATCTCAGCACTCTGTCTTCAAAGTCCTGCTTATCTCATCATTTTCCATTACCAAAATAAATCAACTGGCTGTCTCCGTTACTTTCAGTTCCTCTTTTTGTCACATGCTTTCCAGTCAATCGGTCTGGCAGAACATTTCACAATCTGACCCCACATAAACCTTCCATTGTGCAGTTAAAATGTACATATAATCACAGTTGGATTACACTCATTATTTTTGTTGATTACATACTTCTTAATCAATGAGTATACATTTGCTTTACTGATTACACAAGATATTACATTTCATGGCATATGCTTTCAACATTGCTTTACATTCAGTTCTATGATTCATCAGCCATGTCTGTTCCTGTCCTTTTTGACCACAGGAGTATGTGCTCTCTGATGATTTTGTGACCCTGGCTGACCTCCCTGTGATGTTTTCTGCATTCTTGACACATTTGAAGCAGGATCACCCATTTTCTTTTCATAGGGGGTAAATCGGTGTGATTGGGAGGGTCTGCTGCTTTTAGCCTTTTTGTGGTTGCTGGGGTTATGTCGTGGGGTACTCGAACACTTAATAATGTGGAACATTCTTCTTAAGTAGTTTTTCTTTAATTGAACTCACCTGGCAAATTAATTATCACAGGTGTCTGAGATTGATATCAGTGATCCAAAGAGTCCTGAGACACAATACCATCCATGAGTTTAACTGGAAAAAAAAATAATGTTTATTACACTAATATCCTGGTTACATAATAATTTGGAACGCTGTGTAGATCTGTCTCGGTGCTGTGGTGTGGCCGAAAACCTGACTGAAAGACATTAAAACAGTTATTTAATGTCAGGAAGTTGTACAATTGTTGAAAAAAAAACAGCTTTTTCTATTATTTTACTAAGAAAGGGGAGGTTTGGTATTGGCCTACCTGATCTGTAGTAGATCTGAGGTCATACAATATGAAATGTTTAAAAAAAAAAAAAAACGGTTGGAAGAGTATCAAGGAAGCAGGTAATGATGTCATCCAAGATTTTATGATTGATTGGAAAAAAATTGCAATGGTGTTTACATCTTTTCTACATGGACACAGAGGAAGCACATGTCCAGCACCTTGCATAGGAGCACTGACTGACTGTCTAATTTTCTGAATTTTGTCAGTAAAGAAAAAGGCAAAGTGACTGTAGACACGGTTTGATAGAAGTTCAGGAGCTACTGACACAGGGGGATTTGTTAGCCTGTCAACAGTAGTGAACAAGGTGGGTACATTGTTGTTGTTTTCAGCCTTTTACTCAGGAGTGGCTTCCGTCTGGCCATGCTACTATACAGGCCTGATTAGTTGATTGCTGCAGAGATGGTTGTTCTTCTGGAATGTTCTCCTCTCTCCACAGAGGAATGCTGTAGCACTAATAGAGTGACTATCAGGTTCTTGGTCAACTCCCTGACTAAGGCCCTTCTCCCCCGATCACTCAGTTTAGACGGCCGGCCAGCTCTAGGAAGAGTCATGGTGGTTCCGAACTTCTTCCATTTACAGATGATGGAGGTCGCTTTGTTCATCGGGACCTTCAAAGCAGCAGAATTTTTTCTGAATCCTTTTCCAGATCTGTGCCTCAAGACAATTCCTCTGACTTCATGCTTGGTTTGTGCTCTGGCATGCACTGTCAACTGTGGGACCTTATAACACCACAGGTGTGTGCCTTTCCAAATCATGTCCAATCAACTGAATTTTCCACAGGTGGACCCCAATTGAACTGTAGAAACATCTCAAGGATTATCAGTGGAAACAGGATGCACCTGAGCTCAATTTTGAGCTTCATGCAAAGGCTATGAATACTTACGTGATTTCTTAGTTGTTTTTTTTGTTTGTTTGTTTTTTTAATAAGATAAGATAAGATAAGCCTTTATTAGTCCCACAATGGGAAAATTCCAGGATTGCAACAGCACAGGGATAGCAACACTCAGAGCAACAATCAGAAGGCAAGAAAAAACAAGAGCAGCGAGTATACATATGTACATATAAACATAAATAAATATATAGACACACAGTGCGGAGCATTGTAGCTAGATGGAATAAATATATGAATATATAAACACACACAGTGCGGAGCATTGTAGCTAGATGAAATAAATATGTGAATATATAAACACACACAGTGTGGAGCATTGTAGCTAGATGGAATAAATATATGAATATATAAACACAGTGCGGAGCATTGTAGCTAGAAGGAATAAATATCTAAATATATAAACACACAGTGCGGAGCATTGTAGCTAGACGGAATAGATACACAAATACACAAACACACAGTGTGGAGCATTGTAGCTAGATGGAATAAATGTGTAAATACATAAACACACACAATGCGGAGCATTGTAGCTAGATGGAATAAATATGTAAATATATAAACACACAGTGTTAATAAAGTTGCAAAAATCTCAAAACACCTTTTTTCACATTGGCATTATGGGGTATTGTGTGTAAAATTTTGAGGAAAAAAAAATAATTTAATCCATTTTAGAATAAGGCTGTAACATTACAAAATGTGGCAAAAGTGAAGTGCTTTGAATACTTTCCAGATGCATTGTATATCAAAGAAGGGGGCCTATTCTATGTTTCTGATTGAAATAGGTTTTGATTTCAGTAAATTAGACCTCCTAATGCTACAAATTCAACAAATGTCCATTTTCAGTTCTTTACAACCAATAAAATGTTTTGAAACTCTGTGTTGCATAATAATTTGGAACAGTGCATTTTGACCTTTTTTTATTTTTGCAAAAAAAAAAAAATATCATTGAGAGGTTTGTTCAATAAAATTTGAATCATGCTTTAACTGTTGATGACTTGAAAATTATACTGAGTGTCATTTGCATTGACTATTTAGGAAAATCATAGTCAAATATCATTTGCATAATAATTTGGAACACGGTGGAGTTAAGGTCCTTAATGACGTCCACTCCAATACAGATAATGGCAGCATTTCAGTCTTGGTTCTACTGGACCTTGATGCTGCATTCATCATGGTTGACCATAACATCTTACTGGACCGGATAAAAAACTGGGTGAGACTTTCTGGTACAGCATTTAGCTGGTTTGAGTCCTATTTAAAAGACAGGGACTATTTTGTATCTAAAGGTAACTACAAATGTGAGTGAACAAAAATAACCTGTGGAGTTCCCCAAGGTTCCACTTTGGGACCTTTGCTTTTCATCATCTACAGTATATACTCCAACTAGCTCAAATCATATATATATATATATATATATATATATATATATATATATATATATATATATATATATAAACATAATTATGCAGATGATACACAAATCTACATAACTGTCTCATGAGGAAACTATGGTCCAATTAAAACCCTGATCAAATGCACTGGTCAGTTTAAAGAGTGGATGTGCCAGAATTTTCTTCATTTAAACAAATGCAAAACCGAAAAAATAGTTTTTGGAGCCAAAGAAGAAAGACTCAAAGTTAGCACTCAGCTTAAATCAAAGATGCTAAAAACCAACAGCCAAGCCATAAATCAGGGTGGGGTTCTGGACTCAGACCTGAATGTTAACAGCCACATTAAGACAGTAAGGAAGTCAGCCTATTATAACTTAAAGAACATAGTGAGGATTAAAGGTCTGATGACATGTTCTTGATTTCCTCTAATTTTTCAACACATAATACAATATTACGAAATAGGTTGGTCTGTGCAGTTCTAAGTTAAACAGGCTTTTTTTTCACGCGAACATCCGACATTTTCATGAGCGCAACGTCACCCATTGTGTCAGTGGCTCAAAACCCCCCCGGCCATGTTTTAACGTCATCGACGGAACACAGCAACTCTTGGCTGCCCTTTGTACACAAAGGATGGAAGTGGTTGAAAACATCGACCATGGTTCCAGCACATGTAGTCTGGAACTGGTTTGTGTTGTCCTGTCTTCAGATGATTATAGTTCCGAAGAATGGGATGAAAATGAAGAATCTGCGGGTATCAACCCGTATAGGTTTGAGCCGTTTCAAGCGGGCATTGTGCCTAGCGAGTCAGACTCAGTGACAGTCAGCTGTTCATGTTTTGTGTGTGTCACGCTGCGCCATTCATCAGCGGCGCCACCTGCTCACGCACCTGATCATCATCAGTGGCGAGGGATAAAGGCCGCCTCGCCCGGAGCCTCGGCCTGAAGCCGTCAGACTTCGTTCCTCACCGTTGTGAGTCATCTACAATCTTCAGCACAATTATTTGGGTAAGAAGCCTTACCTTCTCTCTCCAGTCTGCTCCCCTGTGCACAGGTGGATTTCCCGGCGGCGGACGTCTTCATTCCAACGCCCATTTCTCGCTGCTGCACCGAGCTCTCCAGGTGGCTGTCTCCCGGGTTTCGCCCCTTGCTGTGCCAGCTATCCTGACCATCCAAGTAAGTCCTTCTCTTGCCATAATCCCTCCTGTGTTGGTGTATGCCCGTCACCCTCTCCCTGTGCTTTCTCCATAGGGTTGCCCGGCTGTACGGTCACCTGCCTCTGTGCCTGAAGCAGAACGCCGCCACCAACACATTTACATCCCGCAGACACGCACTCATTCACGCCTGTTGTTAATAAACTGTTTGAACTACTCTGAGCCTGTGTGTGTGCGTCTCCTGAGCCGTGCGTTATGCCAGTGTGCATCATCTGCCGTGTTGTCAGCCAGCTAATATTGCCAACACTATCATGACGTGTTAGCCAGTCCACACAGCCGTGGTTCTGTTGCGCCCCTTATAGCGATGTTGGCTCTGGTGCGCAACCGTTGTTAATACGTCTCCTCTCCATTTTCGCTGGGCGATGTCAGCCCCGAACGCCTACTGTTTGTGTTTCTGTATATTATTTGTAAGTCTTCACCTTTTTGGGCATTGTCTGTCGTACTATATTAAATGTGCTGTGGTGAATCCTGCGCTTAAATCCTTGTGTAAATCCTTGGTATTTACATGTATATCATCCCTCTCCGTGCGCTCTTATGCAGGGCAGGGAGAGGGTGCATGAAATAATGAGGATTTAAGTGCAGGATTCACCACAGCACATTTAATATAGAATAACAGACAATTCCCAAAAAGGTGAAGACTTACAAATAATATACAGAAACACAAACAGTAGGCGTTTGGAGCCGACATTGCTCAGGGAACATGGAGAGGAAACGTGTTAACCATGGTTGCGCCCCAGAGCAGACATCGCTTCAAGGACGCACGAGAACCACGGCTGTGTGGAGTGGCTAACACGTTGTGAGAGTGCTGAAAATACTGGCAGACTAACAGCACAGATGACAATACTATTGACCAGCAGTGCGTGTACATTTTGGCGGCCATTTGCCATTAACGCACTGCTGGTGATGGTGTGATGACAAGCACCTGGGCGAGGACTGGGAAACATGATCAGCGGGAGGGGGAATCACCTGTTGATAATGAGAGAGGGGACGTGCCCGGACTGGGGTGCGATCAGAAAAAGTAGGTCAAAGCTGCGCAAAAATCCATTAATCCTTCCCCACCTCGCGCTCCTCCTGAATAAAAGCCCAGGAGGAGTGCAGCCTTATGACAGTTGGAGCTGAAGCGTGTGATGTGGTCTTTCGCACATCACATGCTTTATCTAAGCCTGTGACACAATGCGAAGGCATAGCCATAAAATTAAAACAAGAAACCACAGAAACTGTGAGCCACAAAGCTGCTGTCATTCCAGTCAACAACACCAGAGTCCATTCTGTCGATTACGTCATGGGGGTGCCGCCTTTAATTCGGTGGGTGGCTCCACAGTCCAGTCAGCGGCTGCTGTTTTTTGATAACTAGTTTATGCAGGTGCCGTTGTAAATATTGTATTGATCATTGACAATGACTTTTGGGTTTACACAACATGTTAAAAAAGGTCAAAAATGTGATGTCTCAGCAGGATCTAGAAAAACGTGTCTATGCATTTATCTTCAGTAAACTGGACTACTACAACGTTGTCCTCACAGGTCTCCCTAAAAAGTCCATCAGACAGCTGCAGTTAGTTCAGAATGCTGCAGCTCGAGTCCTCATTAAAACCAAAAAAGTGGATCATATAACTCCTGTTCTCATTTCTTTACACTGGCTTCCTGTGTGGCAAATAATAGATTTCAAAATGCTGCTGTTGGTTTATAAAGCTCTGAATGGTTTAGAGCCAAAATACATTTCAGATCTGCTCGTCCATTCTGAACCACCCAGAGCCCTCACCAAACATGGTGAGGCAGTGTTTAATTTTTATGCCCCTCACTTATAAACAAACTCCCAGAAAGCATCAGGGCTGCTAAAACTCTCAGCTGCCTTAAATCGAGATTAAAAGCTCCCCTCTTTGCCGCGGCCTTTCAGTAGCCTACAATGTACTGTAACTTATTTCTGTCGTATTCTATTTTAGATTGTTTTTGTTTCTCTTTAACCCCTTGCACTCTGGTCAATTTCCCCAAAAACGCCAAAAAATAACATACCCAAAGTAAATCAAAAGCTGTTCTTCAACCCTTTGCAGCATCTTCATGGGGTTGGTCGCATTTAAAAGAAAACACTTTGAATTTCTTGGCAAAACAGTCATAATCTCTCTAAGTGCTCCTGCCACTGAGTAACAGTCATCTAAACATACTGAACTTGAAGAAAATAAATTTCGCCTGGGTGTTTTTTTGGATACAAATGCTTGCAAATAACACACAGCTTCAGATACTGGCTGGAAAATGCAACAGAAATGTAGAACCAAGTGTTATCCAGCTGAGGTCAAAATTTTGTAACAATATCACAAAAATTGAATATATTACACAGCTTTTTTCTTAGGTAGTTGCCAGGCATTTTTGAACTGTGCCAAATTGTGCCAAATGGCAAAGTTTGGAAAAACGTCTGTAACTTTTGAATGATTCAATATAGAAGCTTCATCTTGGGCTCTAATGAAAGGTGAAGGGCTGTGTGTGTGTGTGTGGGGGGGGGGGGGGGGTTGTTTATTCATTCATGAATGAATGAATGAACAAACAAGCCCCCACACACAAAGAAGCATGCCACGTAAAAAATGTGTGGCTTTTTTTTACAAGAAAAAATAACCTACAGTGCACTAAAAATTATACTAAAATATTTGTAATGTAGAAGATAACAACTCCCACCCCACCCCCACCCCCCCCGGTACAGAGGACAGACATCGCCCATCGCTACATGACGGAAAGCGGTGACAGTGCGCTGCGGTCTACTACGCACAGTTGGACTAAAATATCTGCAATATATCTGCAATCCGCTACAGAAGAGTAGTGGGGGGGGGGGGCATTCACAACATGACGGGGGGGCCGTTCACAACATGACGGACCCGGACCCCGTCATTTTGCGATAACGCACAGTTGTAATTTACCGATCGGTCAAAAATCATTTGGATTACAATTTTCAGGGATAAAGAATAATTTAGCTTATAACACTTAACCTGTCCACAACAGCAGTGTAGCTGGCGAACTTCTCTTCCTCATTGTCAGACGAACATGACGCTGGTCCGCTTGTTACGGACTCGTGGTTCTGGTCACGCGACCGGGTCAAACATAATTCCATTATTGCGGTTTTGCGCTTCCATGATTGAGGTTTTGGCGAACGATTTTTCAAAACAAATAAGAACAGTAGTAAGAAAAAAAGACTGGCGAACGCCTGTGTGTCACCCAGCCTTACACAAAACAGCTTTCGAACTTCTGTGCTTCAATTGGCTGGCTGTATTCGCAGCCGTTGGTAGGCGGGTCCTTCTTGCTAGGTTTTCAGTCATTGGTTCTTCAAGGTTTCAGAAACCCAATCCAAGGCTCTTATTAGTCGAATGAGAGGTCAATCACATCTAAACCAATCAAAGCACTCCTTTGGCTTTTTGTTCGCTGCTGTGTCTGTAGTGGAAGAACGGAAATGCAACTTTTTTTTTTTTTTCAGTGCGCTCTAGGACGCAGCGCCCTCGTGCGCCCTCGTGTGCTCTAGGACACAGATACGTGTCCGCCCGCGGTACACCGGAATGCAAGAGGTTAATTTACTTTTTACCTTGCTTTTAAATTCTTATGTATTCCTTTTGCAATTTGCTGTAATGCTTTATGTAAAGCACTTTGAATTGTCTTGTACATTAAATGTGCTATACAAATAAACTTGCCTTGCTTTTCCTGGCTTTCTTGAATCGCTCTGGTTTAAAGCCAATCACTTAAGAAACATCCTTCACTTATTCAACTCCACCCTCCCTTTTACATCATTTCCCATTAGCTGACTAGCTTCTAAGCCTCCCTCTAGCTCAGATCAGCGGTGCTGGTTCACTGATCCACAGTCGATGGTATATTTTGTGTCAGCTCAGCCCATCTCCCAATAATTTTGATTTCACAACAAATTGCTAGCACCACACGCTGGGTTGCACAGCTGACCTGTTCTGGTACCTGAGGCTGCTGGCCAAGCTGCCGAGCCACAGGATCTCAGAAGGCAGTGTCTTGCTCTGCAGGACTCCGCTCCACTCCCAAGGCCAACTGGGGACACCTCGTCATGAGGTGGCACCCCAACGCTGCCCACGAGAGCGGAGTTGTATGTATCCCTGGAGAATGGTGAGGGAGCTGGCTGTGAGACCCAGCATCTTAGGGTCCCAGGTCGGTTGCCATGACTGGTGTTCCGGTGCTGGAGAGTTCCTGTGAAATCATGGCGAAATTAATGGGATGCAAAATAAATTGTTGACTGTGGACTGGTGAACCAGGTGGTAACAGGAATAGCTATTAGGGTGACTAAGATGTAAAGAAAATAACATATGCCACACTTGGTGCGAGCCTCCTGGTACCAGTTTTAGGCAGGAGGCTAATAGCTCAAGGGCTAATAAGTTATCTCTTCCATCTACCTGACAGACAGCTAGCGGGCCAATCATAGAGCAGTGGGCAGGTCTCAAGGATTGATCACATCTTTTTTCATGTAAATTAGAAACATTCTGTTGTAAATGTGAGGATTTTTCTCATAAATTTGCAGGATTTTCCTGCTGAGTTATAGCCATTTTACTCAGAAATGTCCAGCTTCTTACTTGAAAATTTGCAGCTTTCTCCTCATGAATTTAGAACTTTTCTTACTCTTGAATTTGCAGTTTAAAAAAAATAAAACTTAAATTTGCAGCATTTTACTCAAATCTTATATTTGCAGCATTTTGTTCATAAATTTACAGTGTTTTAGGTCATAAACAGTTGGGAATTTACACCTTTTTTGTCTTTTTGCTAAAGTTGCAGCTTTTTACTTATAAAATTCCACTTTTTTGGCCAGAAATTGGCAGCTTTTAACTGAGACTTACAACCTTTTTTTTTTTTTTTTTTTTTTTTTTTTTGGTCAGGTCAGGCATTAGCTTGCTTGCTACCGGGTAACCATGAAAACCGGTACTACCTGTCTCATGGGTCAGGCTGCTGGTGACTAAACCAGCATCCCCTCCCTTCTGAGAGCATGGAGGGTGAAACAGGGCACCCTGGCAAAACTAAAAACAATATCTGCCACAGGTCTGTGGTGGACCACTCCCAGTTACATGGGGTGAGACTGGACATCCTGGCAGATAAACACATCTGTCGCAAGGTCTGTGGTGGACTTTTGCCAGTCGGTGCATCATGACATGCACTACACAAAGAGCAGAGATAAACACCCCTATCATCTGGTCAGTCACTGCAACAGATACTGGAGTCAGTTTGTCTTGGCTTGTCCTTGCCAGTGATAATACCTTATCTGCCAAGAATGTGCCGCTAGTCCAGCAAAAGCTAGCGGTACTCAAATACTTTGCAAGCAGTTTCATGAAATGGTCAGGACAACAAAAGAAGAGGAAAACAGCACTCTTGTGTGTAGCAGAATGGAATGTATGCACTCTGTTGGACAGAACAACATCACAGCACCCAGAAAGACAGACTGTGCTTGTGGCCCTGGAAATTAACAGGCACAATGTGGACATAGCTGCACTTAGTGAAACAAGATTGCCCGGATATGACAGCTTGGAAGACCATGGGTACATCTTCTATTGGAGTGTGAAATCAACTCAAGAAAGGAGAGAAGCAGGAGTGGGCTTTGCAGTTAGAAAAGAAATAGCAGCAGTGCTTGATGAGGAACTGGTGCCAATCAACGGCAGGATAATGACTATGAGACTCCCACTACAGTAGAAGATGTATGCCACATTCATCAGTGTATATGCCCCAACAATGACCAACACAGAGGAGGCAAAGGAAGAGTTCTACAGTGATTTACATGAGACTATCAGGCGAGTACCCACTGATGACAGGCTGATACTTGGAGATTTTAATGCCAGAGTTTGTTCAGACTCTGAGAACTGGAAAGGGGTGCTGGGCAGTCATGAAGTAGACAAGTGCAATGCTAATGGAGAACTTCTACTTGCACTATGCTCAGAGTACAACCTTGTGATAACCAACACTCTATTTAAGCACAAGGACACACACAAGAAGACATGGATGCACCCAAGATTCAAGCCCTGGCACTTGTTAGACTACATCATAGTAAGGCAGCGAGACATAAGGGATGCATTGGATGCCAGAGCAATGAGAGGTGCGGACTGTGGTACTGATCATGTTATGCTGAGATCTAGATAAAGGATTTGCAGACGGAAACAGCACTGCCGGACGGGTGCGAAACCACCACAGAAGCTAAACATTAGTGCATTGAAAGGCCAAAAGAAGCAGGAAGAACTTACATAGGAAATGGATCAAAACTTGAGACTGGGACAGCGACAACTCAGAGAATGACATAGAAGCAAAATGGGCAACACTGAAGGATATGGTGTATCAGACTGTGAGTGATATATTAGGCCACCCTGAAAGGAAACATCAAGATTGGTTTGATGAGCATGATGAACATCTGAAGAAACTACTAGAAGCGAGGAATACAGCTAGACAGGAAAACCTACAGTGTAACACAAGGTCGAAGAAGAAGAAATACTCAAAGGCTCAGAGTGAGCTACAGAAGTACACCAGAGAGATGAAGTCCAACTGGTGGGATGCAAAAGCGGAGGAACTTCAAACTGCAGCAGACAGGAAGGACATGAAAACATTCTTCACAGGTTTGAGAGAAATCTCCGGCCCTAAACCAAGAGGATTGATCCAACTAAAGGCTATGGATGGTGAAACGGTTTTGCAGGAGAAAGACAAGATCCTGGACAGATTTGCAGACCACTTTGACCAACTACTAAACAACCCTGGAGATCTCACTGAAGATGCTAAAGAAGCTCTAGTGCAGCAACCAGCTGTATCAAGTCTGGATGAACCACCAAATCTTGGTGAACTAATGGCAGCTATTAGGACAACACAGGATGGTAAAGCTCCAGGAAGGGATTGAATTCCAGCAGAAATGTGGAAATTTGGTGGTGTTCAGCTAACCAACTGCCTGCACAAGATCATCCAAGAGATATGGGATGCCCAGAAAGTACCTCAAGACTGGAAGGATGCAAGTATTGTGCCTTTATTCAAGAAAGGTGACAGGAAAGATTGTGGAAATTACTGAGGTATATCACTGCTAGCCTCTGTTGGTAAGATTCTCTCACATGTACTACTGAACAGACTCAATGAACACATCTCGCAGAATGTACTACCGGAAACCCAGTGCGGTTTTAGAGGTGGAAGAAGCACAATGGACATGATTTTCTGCTTGAAACAGGTTCAAGAAAAGTGTATCGAACAGAATATGCCACTTTATGTAGTCTTCATAGACTTCAGTAAAGCCTTCGATACTGTTTTGCGACAAGGACTTTGGCAGGTACTCAAGAAATATGGCTGTACAGAGAAGTTTGTCAGCTTGATTGAGGCACTCCATACAGGTATGCAAGCAAACGTGGCAATGAGTGGTTCAGTATCTAAAGACTTTTCAGTAAGCAACGGGGTGAAACTAGGGTGTGTGCTGGCTCCTGCACTCTTCTCGCTATATCTGGCAGCCATGCTTGAGGTGGCCTTCAAAGACACTTCAGAAGGAGTATACATTCAAACAAGGAAAGAAGCAGACTTGTTCAGTGTGGCACAGTTTAAAGCCAAGAGTAAGACATCGATAAAGGTAGAAAGAGAAATGCTCTTTGCCGACGACAGTGCTCTAGTTGCACACAGTGCAGAAGATATGCAATCTTTAGTGGAGAAATTTGCAAGAGCAGCTAGCCAATTCAGCCTCCAAATCAACATCAAGAAGACAGAGTGCCTTTATCAACCACCAAAGTTCCAATTATCAACATCACTACCAGAAGAAATCAGCACTGATACAGAGCCAGTAGTCAAGTGCAAGACTTTCAAGTATCTTGGGAGTACTGTTTCAGAGAATGCTAGGCTGGAGGATGAACTATCTCTCAGAATGGGCACAGCGAGTGCTGTGTTTGGAAACTTGAGGGAGAGTCTGTGGAACAATTGACATGTGTCTATCCATGTGAAATGTAAAGTGTACAGAGCGACAGTACTGGCTACTCTATTCTATGATGCTGAAACTTGTACTGTCTACAGAGTGCAGTTAAAGAAACTCCATGCGTACATGATGAGACATCTTCGAGCCATAATGAACATCTCATGGAAAGACAAGATAACCATCATAGAAGTGCTGAAACGAGCTGGTCTACCATCAGTGAAGGACATGCTAATACAGATGAACCTTAGATGGCTTGGACATGTTGAGAGGATGGACCACCAGCGTCTCCCTCGGCAGTTACTCTACTCACAGTTATGCGAGGGCAACTGCAATCAGGGTAGACCAAGGCTCAGATTTAAAGACACTGTAAAAAGAAACTTGAAGAAGTTGGATGTAGACAGGAGTTTCTGGCAGCGAAGACTAAAGACAGAGCTGCATCTAGAAATCTGATCAGACCTAAATGAAACAGTCATTGTCGCCCACGACAGACTGCTATGATGATGATGACAGTTTTAGAACCTTGTCATTTTTTTATGCAGTTTTAAAACAGGGTACATGATTGGTCTGACTAACTCCTCCTACACTTTTCAAGCTAGGACATTTTCATTTCACAAAGTGTTTGTACATGTATTGAAGATGTTCATACTGTAGGGGGTTAAATGATTTCTGATATTTTCTCTCCAACTGTTCCACTTTGAATTATGGATTGTTTGCTTTGCTTAATCCTTGAAATTACATGGTTATTAATTCCATTATAGGTCTTGAATATATTTAATTTTCGATTTATTTATTTTTTTTTCGGTTGTTGGTGTGCTAGCTATGCACTATGATAATGGCTGTGGATGGGCCTATAATGTACCATGTACGGTGCTATTCTTTAGGATATTATCAGTACTACTTCTGTTGGATGGATGTCATAAAGGAGTACATGGAGAGAGTTGGTGTAATAGAAGAAGATGCCAAGGGATGGGGTGAGATCTCGTCTGCTGTGGCAACCCCTAAAAGGAACAGCTGAAAGGAGAAGAAACATAACAGGAGAAAGGAGATCAGTAATTTTTTTTTGTTATATTTTCTTTTACACTGGGTGAAAACAATGTCCCAACACCCCCTAATCCCAACTCCAGCAAGTGATGTGATATATATTTTAGGCCTCTGTTTTTGCATGAGTGGCAGTCAGAGAATGAGCCCCTGGTTCTCAGTTCCCTCTGCAAGTTAAGCGTTGGAATACAGCATCATGCTTTCACATTTAATTTATGCAAACAGCTAATCATCATGCATAATGCAGCAAGGGGAGTGTTGAAACAAGCTCACAGGCTTTGGGTAATGCTAATTGAATTTGAAGATGAAGTATCTCCTAGACAAATTGTTTGTGACTTCATCCTGTGCCATGATTACTCATGTTAAATGAGAGTGAAAACATGGAATGATGTTAAAAATTCATCCATCCTGTGAAAATATGATGCACTCACTTTCATATGTCTCCTACTCATCAAGTTGACATGATTTAGTAATAGACCCAGAAGCAGACTACAGACTCAGTTATAATAGCAATGATCTATATTGAGAGTCAGTGTGTGTAAGTTCAGAGCTGGAGGAGTCTGCCAACCCTGCAAAGGAGAGAGAGAGAGAGTGGTGAGTAATTTGTAGCACACAGCGGGACAGTGAGGAGCTGATAATAATCTTAAGGAGCGTGAAGTGGCTAGAATGAAACAAACCGTGGCCACATTCTCTCCAGGTTGCTGTGGTCCCGCAAAGGTGAAGAGGTGCTGGTGCAGGTATATACAGTGCTCAGTGCTAGAGGGAATTCCTCGGCTGAGGGAAGAAGGGAAAAGGTCAGTTTGATTATAAAGTGCACTTACAGGATGCTGGCGGGGATGAGGAGACTCCGACTCTGGGGAAGGGTCCAGGCCCGCCACAAAGAGAGGTGCCGGTCCGCCAGGGAGATGGTCCACCTGTGCACAGGTTAATCCGAGACAAGCAGAGATGAGATGCAGGGGGTAAGGTACAGAATGAGAGGTAGCTTACTGTATGCCGAGTCTGAGATGGGGTTTGAAGCTGGAGATGAGAAGGGCTGCGTGGAATGTGGAGGAGCTCTCTTAACTGCATGCGAGTGTAGACGTCTCTGTGCAGGAGTGGAGGGCCCCACTCTATTTAAAGGCTTCTAATTAAGGAGCACAGGTGTGGATGAAACCGCAGCTGCGGAAAATAATCAATGAGAGGAGAGAGAAAAACAGTACACAGCTTGGATCACCACAGTGCCCCCCCACCCCCAAGGGACGCCTCCCGGCGGCCGACTCAACCTCCTCAGGTGGGACCGATGGAACACCCTGATCAACTCCCGATCCATGATGAAGGATCCCCCGACCCATGGTCTCTCCTCTGGTCTGTACCCAGCCCAGTCCACCAGGTATTGTAAACCTTGCTCCCTGCGTCGCACGTCCAGAATGCGGTTGACCTTATACACAGGACCGCCGTCAATCATCATCAGAGGGGGAGGTGGCTTGGATGGAGGACAGAGATGGCTGGTAGAAAACGGCTTCACCTGAGAGACATGAAAGGTGGGAAAGATGCGGAGAGCACAGAGAAGAGACAAGCGAACAGCAGCTGGATTGATGGTCTGGGAGATGGGATATGGACAATATAGTGGGGAGAGAGCTTTCTGGAATCAGTTTTCAGGTTAACGTGCTTAGTGGACAACCATACCTTCTGCCTGACCCGGTGGTGGTGATGGTGTGTGGGGGGGGGGGGGGGCTCCGACGGTTGACGATCTCGGAGTTGTGATCCGCAGTGCAGTGGAGAGAAGCCCTGGTGGTCCTCCAGAGTCAGTGACAATGCCTGATGTGGGACAGTACAGAAGGTACAGCAATCTCCACCTCCACATCCGGTAATGGGGGGAGGGGAGTTGTAACCCAAGGACACCTTGAAAGGAGAGAGACCCATAGAAACAGAGGTGGGGGAGTTGTGAGCATTCGCAATCTATGATAGGTATGTACTCTAAGATGCAGGATTTGTAGCCGTGACACACCTCAGGGCTGTCTCCAGCTCTTGGTTAGCTCGCTTGCACTGGCCGTTACTCTGCAGGTGATACCCAGAGGACAAGCTGACAGTCACCCCGATGTCCTTACAAAAGGATCGCCAAACCTTGGAGGCAAACTTGGGACCCCGGTCTGAGACCACGTCCACCAGAATACCATGGAGGTAGACAACGTGGAGAGCAAAAAGGTCGGCTATCACCTTGGCAGATGGGAGTGTACTTAGGAGAACGAAGTGAGCTGCCTTCGAGAACCTGTCCACAGTGGTGAGAATGACCATATGTCCAGCAGACGGGGGAAGCCCAGTAACAAAGTCCAGTGCCACATGGGACCATGGCCTGCTGGGGATGGGTAGGGCTGCAACAGTCCAGAAGGCGGAGAAGAGGACAACTTGCCGGTAGCACACTGGGGACAGGCCTGGATGAACTTATTCACGTCCTCCTCATCGACGGCCACCAGAAGGTTGTTTGCAATTGAGACAAGGTGTGTGACATGCCGGGATGGCACATAACCTTGGAAGAGTGTAGCCAATTGATGACCTCGCCACGGACCGAGGAAGGGACATATATCCATCCCGCAGGACCCCCACCCAGATCAGGCTCAGTGTCCTGCGCCCTCTTGACCGTCTCCTTGATCTCCCAGGAGAGCATGCCTACCACATACGAGGGGGAAACTATGGGGTGCGGCTCCAGAAATGCCGTGTCAGCAGAGAATTTCTTGAGAGGGCATCATGCTTGAGGTCCTTGGACCTCGGGCGGTAGGTGATTGTAAAATTAAACCTGCCAAAGAACAGGGACCAGTGGGCTTGTCTGGAGTTTAGCAGTTTAGCAGTCCTAAGATTCTCCAGATTGGTATGGTCGGTCCAGACCACAAACAGCTGCGAGGCCCCCTCCAAACAGTGGCGCCATTCTTCTAAAGCCAACTTGGCCGCCAGCAACTCCCGGTCACTGACATCATAGTTCCTCTTGGCTGGGGACAGAGAAGTAAGCACAGGGGCGAACCTTAATATAAGTGATTGAGCGCTGAGAAAGGACCGCCCCCACCCCAGAGTCCGATGTGTCCACCTCCACCAGGAACTGCAGCCGTGGATCCACCTGAGCAAGGATAGGAGGAGAAGAGAAACAAGACTTCAGTTTGGAAAATGCTGCATGAGCCTCCTCCGACCATCGAAAGAGAACCTTGGTGGAAGTGAGATGGGTGAGGGGCAGGGCAACCACACTGGAATCGCGGATGAAGTGTCAATAAAAATTGGTGAATCCCAAGAACTGCTGTAATTGTTTGCGAGAGGAGGGGACAGGCCACTCCAAGACCACCTTCACCTTACCTGGGTCAGCCCAGATCTCCTTATGGGCGATTACAGACCCCAGGAAGGTAGTTGAGGGTGTATGGAACTCACACTTCTCCTCTTTGATGTAAAGTTGGTTTTCCAACAGCCACTGAAGGACCATCCTCCCATGCACCTGATGCTCATCTAAGGATCGACAGAAAATTAATATATCATCCAGGTACAGAAACACAAAGGAATTCTGGAAGTCCCTCAGAATATCATTGATGAGCAGCTGGAACACAGCTGGCACGTTCGTCAGTCCAAATGGCATCACCAAGTACTCAAAGTGACCACTAGGTGTACAGAACCCCATCTTCCACTCATCACCCTCCATGATCCGGACAAGATGGTAGGCATTGTGCAGGCCCATCTTGGTGAAAACAGTGGCATCTTGAAGCAAGTTGAAGGCAAAGTTTAGGGGTGGCAAGGCGTACTTGTCCTTCACTGTAATGTTATTCAGCTCCCTAAAGTCAATGCAGGGTCAGAGAGAACCGTCCTTGTCCACAACTCCCCGCCCCCACCACCACCACCACCGCAGATGATGAAGGCCTGATGATGCCCGAACTGAACGACTCCTTAATATATTTATCCATTGCCTCTTGCTCTGGGGGAGACAGACTATACAGTCTACTGGATGGTAATGTAGCTCCCGGAAGGAGGTTAATGGCACAGTCGTTCAGCGGGGGGAAGCCTGGACCAGCCCAACAGCATAGGCTCCCCGGTGTCAGAGGGTTCAGGAGAGGGAAGGCCTGGAAGAGGGGGCTGAGTGAGAAGGCGTGGCTAGGAGCCCAAGCGACTGGCAAGGCGGCACTTGTTGGCCCGTTCCCTTAGGCGATTATCAAGGTTGATGGCCAGGGAGATTAGCTTGTGTAACGAGGAGGGTTTATCTAATTGTGCCAACTCATCACGGAGGCTAGGGTTGTAACTGTGTGTGAAAATTCTACAAAGAGACCCATCCTCCCATCCCACCTCCGCGGCAACAACCCGGAAATCCACCGAATAGTCGGCCACGGACCTGGCCCCCTGCCGGAGATTGAGAAGGAGGATGTGAGAATGTTATCCCAGTCAGAGTGATCATACACCTGGGTGAACTCAGATACAGATCGGCCATAAGTGTAGTTTGGGTAATCTGGCCGATCCATAATAGCATACGCCCAAGCTAGGGCCCGCTGCTCCACACAGGTTCACCACGTAGCTAAACCGGATATGATTAGTGGGAAAATCCTCCAGCACTTGCTGGAAAACTAGGCTGCACTGACAGAGGACCCCCGAGCCTCGCCCAGCCTACTGCTGAAGCGGGTCAGTGTGGGAACTGGCGTTAAGTGAGGATGATGTGCTGATGGGCAGAAAGGAGGCAGTGGGGCAGCAGACGCCCCAGAACTGGTCTGGGAGGGCAAAGCTGCGGTAAGCAGGTCGAGCCGTGCATTTATTTGAGTTAGTTGATTCAAAATTACCTGTTGCTGATAAATATGCTGGTCTAACTGAGCCTCCATGATGTTCAATCTGCTTGTGGTAGCACCGTCTGCTGGGTCTGAATGACGGAGACATACTGACATGATTTAGTAATAGACCCAGAAGCAGACTACAAACTTGGTTATAATATCAATGGTCTTTATTGAGAGTGTGTGTCTGAGTGTGTGTGAGTGCAGAGTGGAAGAAGTCTTGCAACCCTGCAAAGGAGAGAGAGAGAGCGAGCGAGCGAGAGAGAGAGAGAGAGAGAGAGAGAGAGAGAGAGAGAGAGAGAGAGAGAGAGAGAGAGAGAGAGAGAGAGGGGGGAGTAATTTGTTGCACACAGCGGGACAATGAGGAGCTGATAATAACCTTAGGGAGCGTGGAGTGGCTGGGATGAAACAAACCTTGCATGTCTCCTTGCAGGAGTTGAGGGCCCCACTCCATTTAAAGGCTGCTAATTAAGGAGCGCAGGTGTGGATGAAACCGCAGCTGTGGAAAATAATCATTGAGAGAAGAGAAAAAAAACAGCACACAGCTTGGATCACCACACAAGTACTGTACATTATGCAAATTCTGAACAGAGTTTATATTGTACCTGGTGTAATTTGAAGTTATAATGAATACATGATATTTTTGTATTCATTTATTTATGTACCCCTCCTTGACTTGCCAACTTAAGGTGGTGGTAGTGTGTGTGTCTGTGTGTGTGTGTGTGTGTGTGTGGGGGGGGGGGGGGGGTTGCATTCCCTAAAGATCCCAGGAGCTATGTTGTGGAGAGCAACTTGCCCCTGGTAGGGTCTCCCAAGACGTATTTGTTCTGGGTGAAGGGCCAGACCAAGAGCGATCCAGTAAATCCCTATGAAAAATGTTACAAGGACCCATTGTACCAGCACGGATCATAGGGGTCATGGTTCTATGTGAACCAGGCTGCAGTCTGGGCTACTCCCCTGGGATGACTGTCCCCATGACCCGGGGCACCAGATAAGCAGTAGAAGATGGATGGGTTTATTTATTTACTGATTGCAACTTATTAGTGGTTTCTTTCAAAGGTTATGAGAAAAAAGTAATTAAGGGCTTACACTTTTTCCTTCTTTACTGAATGGTTATTTGCACATGCTTGTATGTCCACATGCTTTTTTGTACATGCTTGTTTGCCCCTCATAGATTGTCACCTTATCGTGGTGGGGGGTTTGCGTGCCCTAGTGATCCCAGGAGCTATGTTGTCCAGGGCAAGTCACCAAAGGCAAACTGGACCTGGGTGAAGGGCCAGACTAAGAACAATCCAGCAGACTCTAATTATGAATGTTAGATCAAAGATTCATTGTACCCTGCCCAGGATGGAGTTACCAGGGCCCTACCCTGGAGCCAGGCGTGGGGGAGGGGATTGATGGCTAGTGTCTGGTGGCCGGGTTTCTGACCATGGTACCCGGCTGGGCTCAGCCCGAAGGAATTACATGGGTCTGCCCTCCAGTGGGCTCACCACCTGCAGGAGGGACCATGGGGGTCCAGCGCTATGTGGATCAGGTGGCAGTCGAAGGCAGAGACCTTTGTGGTCTGATCCCAGGCTTCCTAAACTGGCTTTTGGAAAATGGAATGTCACCTCTTTGGTCAGGAAGGAGCCTGAGCTGGTGCATGAGGTTGAGAGATACCGGCTAGATATATTCGGCCTCACCTCAACACGCAGCTCTGGTTCTGGAACCAATCTCCTGGAGAGGGGCTGGAGCATAGCCTACTCTGGAGTTGCCCTGGGTGAGAGGCAACGAGCAGGGGTGGGTATTCTTGTATCCCCCCACCTTGCTGCCTCTATATTGGAGTTTTCCCTGGTGGATGAAAGGGTTGTTTCCCTGGGCCTTCGGGCTGGGAAACAAGTCTTGGCCATCATTTGTGCCTATGCACCATACGATGGTTCAGAGTACCCATCCTTTTTGGAGTCTATCACTGGGGTGCTGGAGGGTGCTCCTCTTGGAGACTCCATTGTCATACTGGGGGACTTATATGCACACGTGGGCAACAACAGTGAAACCTGGAGGGGGGTGGTTGGGAGGACCGGCTTGCCCGATCTGAACCCGAGAGGTGTTAAGTTTTTGGACTTCTATGCTAACCACAGTTTGTTTATAACGAACACCATGTTCAAGCATAAGGGTGTCCACATACGCACCTGGCACCAGGACACCCTAGGTCGCAGGTTGATGATCAATTTTGTTATTGTGTCATCAGACCTGACCGTATGTCATGGACACTTTGGTAAAGAGAGGTGCAGAGTTGATAACTGATCACCACCTGGTGGTGAGTTGGATCCAATGGAAGGGGAGGATGCCATTCACCTGGTAGACCCAAACGTATAGTGAGGGTGTGCTGGGAACGTCTGGCTGGGGCCTCTGTCTGGGAGGTCTTCAACTCCCACCTCCGGAAGAACTTCGACCATATTCTGAGGAAGTCTGGAGACATGGAGTCTGAATGGGTCAGATTTTCCATCTCTGTTCTTGAAACTGCTGCCCAGAGCTGTTGCCACAAGGTTGTCGGTGCATCTTCTGGTGGCAACCTGTGAACCAAGTGGTGGACACCAGTGGTGAGGGGGGCCGTTAAACTGAAGAAGGAGTCCTATCAAGCTTAGATGGCTTGTGGGACTCCCAAAGCAGCTGAGGTGTACCGGCAGGCCAAGCGGAGTGCAGCTTGAGTGGTTTCTGAAGCCAAAGCTCGGGTGTGGGAGTTTGGTGAGGCCATGGAACAAGACTTTCAGTTGTCCTCAAAGAGATTCTGGCAAACTGCCGGGTGGCTCAGGAGGGGAAAGCAGCTCCATGTCCACACTGTGTATGGTGTGGATGGGGTGCTGCTGACATCGACTGGGGATATCATCAGGTGGTGGAAGGAATATTTTGGGGATCTCCTGAAACCCACTGATACACCTTCCACAGAGGAAGCAGGGCTTGTGGATGAAGGGGACAACTCTAGCATCACAGGGGCTGAGGGCTGAGGTCGCCAAGGTAGTTAAAAATCTCCTTGGTGGCCGGGCCCCTGGGGTGGATGAGATTTGCCCTGAGTACCTCAGGGCCCTGGATGTTGTAGGGCATGGTTGACATGCCTCGGCAACATTGTGTGGAGGTCTGGGCAGTGCCTTTGGCATGGCAAACCGGGGTGGTGGTTCCTCTCTTCATGAAAGGGGACCGGAGGTTGTGCTCCAACTTTAGAGGGATCACACTCCTCAGCTTCCCTGAGAGTCTGGCCGTTGGTCGAACCTGGGATTCAGGAGGAGCAATGTGGTTTTTGTCCTGACTGTGGCAAATTGGACCAGCTCTTTACCCTCTCGAAAATCCTCGAGGGTTCGTGGGAGTTTGCCCAAGCAGTTAACATGTGTTTTGTGGACTTGGAGAAGGCATTCGACAGTGCCCCTCATGTTTTTTTTTTTTTGGGGGGGGTGCTATGGGAGTATGGGGTATCTGTTATGACTTGCCGCTCATCAGCGGCGCCAGCCACGCGCATACCTGCTCCTCGTCAGCGGCGAGGTATTTAATCCACTCTGCCCTGTGCTTCAGCCTGAAGCCGTCTCTCTACTTCGGCCCCTTTGCTACTACGGATCTCAAACCGACTAGTGAAGATATCCTGGGTAAGCTCCCCTTACCTCTCTCCTCTAGCTTTCCCCTGTGCACAGGTGGACATTCCCGGCGGCGGACTTCATCACCTCGCCATTGGCTCTACGCTGCTGCCACAGGTACCGCAGGTCGCTGTCTCCCAGGCTCCGCCCTTGTCGACGCTAGCCACCTGTCACAACCAAGTAAGCCAGCTATCATCATCATTCCCCGTATTGGTGTGGTGCCCGTTACCCTTCTCCCTCTGCTCTCTCCCACAGGGTTATCCGGCTGTACGGCCTCCTGCCCCCGTGCCTGACGCAGACGCCACCACCAATACATTCTTATTCCACAGACACGCAGCCATACACTTCCCTGTTGCTAATAAAGCTGTTTAATCTATCCTGAGCCTGTGTGTGTGTCTCCCGGGCCGTGCGTTATGTCAGTACGGCTTCAGCAGAGCGGCTCGGCAGACAGCGGGCTCGCACGCCGTCTTTCCACCCTCGAGGCTCGGGTGGATTTAATAGCCCATCAGCAACAGGTGATATTAAATCAATTAATTAACATCACTAACCGACTAGACCGCTTGGACCCCCAGCAGCCATTCCCCTCGGCTCGTCCGGGTGGCGTGGCTCCTGCGGCTCCGGTGGCCGTCCAGCCTGCTCCGGGTGCGCCAACACGGCTCACACCAATCCCCACTCCTGCTCGCTTCAGCGGTAAGCTGGGTGGAGCTTGGGGTTTTATTATGCAGTGTGAGTCCGTGTTTCTTCCCGTTCCCGGAGATTTTCCCTCAGACCATAGCAGAATTGGCTATATAGGAAATCTCCTTGAGGGTCGTGCGCTTACCTGGGCTTACGCCATTATGGTGAAGCCCAGCTACGCCACCCTCACCTATGGCCAGTTCGTGCAACAATTTCTGGAAGTGTTCGATCATTCGCGTTTGGACAGTGTCCAGGTCGACCGTCTTCTCGGACTCCAACAGGGGAGCCGATCGGCGGCCGACTACGCGATCGACTTCTGGGTTACCGCGGAGGAAGTTGGCTGGGAAGAGCGCGCGCTCTGAGGCATCTTCCTCCGCAGTTTAAATTCCGGTCTGAGGGATGAGTTGGCTGGACGGGATACCCCGGAGACGCTGGCGGAGCTGATTTCTCTCACCATCAGTTTGGATAACAGGCTGCGCGGGCGCGCCTCTGAGCGGAAGCAGTCTTCTCGCTCGCGGGGCGCCTCTGCACGTCTGCCCCAAGCTCGCCCCCTGGCGTTACCGCCACCGGAGGTCTCCGAGGAGTCGGAACCAATGGTGACGGGCCGGACAAAGCTCCCCCTGGCGGAGAAACAGCGCTGTCGTGACCTGGGCCTCTGCATGTATTGCGGAGGTAGCCAGCACACGGTGGAGCATTGTCCGGAGAAGCCAAAGGAGGTGGTCCGCGAGTCACTGTAGGGGGCCTCGCGGATGCTAATCGGTTAAGTCCCCTCACACATTTGACGCTGCCCATCCGCTTCTGTCACTACCTCACTGGGCACCTCACACATGCACTGGTGGATTCAGGCGCGGAGGGTAGCTTTATTTCACAAAGCCTGGCAACCCGACTGGGCATCCACTGTCACCCCCTCGATACTCCTCTCGCCCTGGTTAATCTCTCCCGAGTTTCCCTGGGAAAGGTAACTCACCAAACATCCCCTGTCCCGGTGATCATCTCTGGAAACCATCGGGAGGATATCTCCTTTTACGTCCTGCCCACCTCAGTAACACCTGTCATCCTTGGTTATCCCTGGCTCCGCCTCCACAACCCCGCCTTGGACTGGAAGACTGGGAAGGTTTCAGCGTGGAGCTCTTTCTGCATGGGTACCTGCCTCCAATCCGCGACCTGCGCCCCGTCCTCGCCTCCCACAGCTCAGGACACCGCGCCCCCGGATCTCACCCTAGTGCCCTCAGAGTTCCACGACCTGGGTGCCGTTTTCAGTAAGTCCAAGGCGATGTCTCTGCCTCCTCACCGGCCCTACGACTGTGCCATTAACATCCACCAGGGGGCGCCCTTACCCTCAGGATGCCTCTACAATCTGTCAGCGCAGGAGAAGGAGGCAATGAACAGCTACCTGAAGGAGTCGCTCAGTGCTGGGATCATCCGACCGTCCTCCTCTCCAGTAGGTGCAGGGTTCTTCTTCGTTGGAAAGAAGGACGGATCTCTTCGTCCTTGTATCGACTATCAAGCTCTCAACGATATCACGGAGAAGGACCGGTACACCCTGCCCCTTATGGACACTGCCTTCCACTCCCTCCAGGGGGCGACCTGGTTTACTAAGCTGGATCTCCGCAGCGCTTACCACCTCGTCCGGATCCGGGAGGGAGATGAGTGGAAAACCGCCTTCCGAACCCCAAACGGGAATTTTGAATACCTCGTGATGCCGTTTGGGTTGACCAACGCTCCAGCCGTCTTTCAGCGCCTCATCAATGACGTCCTCCGGGACTTCATCGGCCTGTTCATATTCATCTACCTGGACGACATTCTCATCTTCTCCAGGTCCAGGGATGAACACCGGGTCCAAGTGAGGCGGGTCCTGCAGAGACTGCTGGAGAACCGTCTGTACGTCAAGGCAGAAAAATGTGAATTCTACGCCAAGACAACTTCCTTCCTGGGGTTCATCATCTCCCATAACCAGGTGCTTCCGGACCCAGCGAAGATCAAAGCAGTGGTGGATTGGCCCACACCAACCTCTCGAAAGCAAGTTCAGCAATTCATCGGGTTCGCCAATTTCTACCGCCACTTTGTCCCGAACTTTGGAGCCATCGTCGGGCCCCTGACCCGCCTCACCTCTCCTAAGACTCCGTTCCGGTGGACTGAAGAGGCCGCCTCGACCTTCCAGGCGCTGAAGACGGAGTTCTCCTCCTCCCGGGTCCTCAGCCATGTCGATCCCGCGCTGCAGTGCGTTGTGGAGGTGGATGCTTCGGACACGGGGGTGGGGGCGGTGTTGTCCCAGCGGTCCCCAGCCAATGGAGTCAAGCGACCCTGCGCCTTCTTCTCTCGGCGCCTGTCCCCGGCGGAACGAAATTACGATGTGGGGGACAGAGAGCTTCTTGCCATCAAGCTTGCCCTTCAAGAATGGCGTCACTGGCTGGAGGAGGCAGCCTTGCCTTTTGTGGTCCTCACTGACCACAAGAACCTGGAGTACCTGAGATCTGCCAAGCGTCTGAACGCCCGCCAGGCGCGTTGGTCCCTGTTCTTTGCAAGGTTCACATATAAGCCTGGCTCCAAGAACGGCCTGCCCGACGCCCTCTCCAGGCAATTTGCCCCGGAGGCCGCAGAAGACGTTGCTCACACCATCTTGCCCAGGTCGTGCGTCGTGGGGGCTGTTACATGGGACATTGAAGACAAGATCCGGAGGGCGCAGGAATCGGAACCGGACCCTGGCGGCGGACCGGAGGGGAGGCTCTTTGTGCCATCTGCCGTCCGGGGGGACGTTATACACTGGCTCCATACCTCCAAGCTCACCTGCCATCCTGGAGCTTCGCGGATGATCGACCTTCTCCAGCGATCCTTTTGGTGGCCAGGTCTGCGGAAGGATGCCGCCCGTTACACCCGGGCCTGCCCCGTCTGTGCTGCCAATAAGTCAGGTAACGCCCCCCCTGTGGGTCTGCTCCAGCCCCTGCCCGTCCCTGGCAGGCCCTGGTCGCACATCACTCTGGACTTCGTCACCGGGCTCCCTGTCTCCAACAACTTTGACACAGTTCTGACCATTGTAGACCGTTTTTCCAAGGCCGCCCACTTCGTGCCCCTACGTGGACTTCCCTCAGCCTTGGAGACGGCGGATCTCCTCATCCAGCACGTGGTCAGACTGCATGGAATCCCGGTAAACGTGGTCTCCGACCGCGGCCCCAGTTTTCTTCGGACATCTGGAGGTCATTTTGCAACGCCCTGGGAGCCAAGGTAAGCCTCTCCTCCGGCCATCACCCCCAGTCTAACGGGCAGTGTGAGCGGACTAACCAGGAGCTGGAGGCTACGCTCCGCTGCGTAACTTCATCTAAACCCACGTCCTGGAGTTCTCACCTCGCCTGGGTGGAGTACGCCCACAACACCTCTCGCTCTACGGCCATCGGGATGTCGCCCTTTAAAGCATCCTTGGGCTATGATCCACCCCTGTTCCCCGCACAGGAGGGCGAGTTGGCTGTCCCCTCTGTCCAGGCACATCTGAGGCAGTGCCGTTCCCTGTGGTCCACGGCGCGTAATGCGCTTTTACGCACGGCGGAGCGCAATAAGTCTACGGCGGACCGACATAGGAGACCTGCACCTGCCTACCAGGTGGGACAGCAAGTTTGGGTATCCACACAGGACGTAAACCTAAAGGGTGAGAGGAGAAAGCTGGCCCAACGGTTCATCGGCCCTTATCCCATAACCAGAATCATCAACCCGGTGGCTGTGCGTGTGGCTATTCCCTCCTCCCTCCGCATCCATCCCACCTTCCACGTCTCCAAAATCAAACCGGTGGTCTCTGACCCCCTCTGCCCTCCACCTGCGGCGCACCCCGCTCCCCGGATGATTGGTGGCCATCCGGCCTGGACCGTCGCTGACATCTTGGATGCCCGACGCCGGGGTCGCGGATTGCAGTACCTGGTGGATTGGGAGGGCTATGGACCCGAGTGGAGACAGTGGGTGCCTTCCTCGCTGGTGTTGGACCGGTCACTCATTTCTGAGTTTCATCCATCGCACCCAGAAAAACCATCGCCAGGAGGCGCTGCTAGAGGGGGGAGTACTGTTATGACTCGCCGCTCATCAGCAGCGCCAGCCGCGCGCACACCTGCTCCTCGTCAGCGGCAAGGTATTTAATCCACTCTGCCCTGGGTTTCGGCCTGAAGCCGTCTCTCTACTTCGGCCCCTTTGCTACTACGGATCTCAAACCGACTAGTGAAGATATCCTGGGTAAGCTCCCCTTACCTCTCTCCTCTAGCTTTCCCCTGTGCACAGGTGGACATTCCCGGCGGCGGACTTCATCACCTCGCCATTGGCTCTACGCTGCTGCCACAGGTACCGCAGGTCGCTGTCTCCCGGGCTCCGCCCTTGTCGACGCTAGCCACCTGTCACAACCAAGTAAGCCAGCTATCATCATCATTCCCCGTATTGGTGTGGTGCCCGTTACCCTTCTCCCTCTGCTCTCTCCCACAGGGTTGTCCGGCTGTACGACCTCCTGCCCCCGTGCCTGACGCAGACGCCACCACCAATACATTCTTATTCCACAGACACGCAGCCATACACTTCCCTGTTGCTAATAAAGCTGTTAAATCTATCCTGAGCCTGCGTGTGTGTCTCCTGGGCTGTGCGTTATGTCAGTATCGGGCTTGTTGTTACGAGCTATTCGGTCTCTATACGACCGTTGTGAGAGTTTGGTTCGTACTGCCAACGCTCAGTCGGACTCATTCCACTCATACATGTCTGTTCTTTTCATCTTCTCTGTCCCCTCACCCCCAGCCAGTCGCAGCAGTTGACTGCCCCTCCCTGAGCCTTGTTCTGCTGGAGGTTTCTTCCTGTTAAAAGGGAGATTTTCCTCTCCACCGTCGCCAAGTGCTTGCTCACAGGGGATCACCTGATTGCTGGGGTCTTTCTGCAACTGTTGGGGTCCCCTCTACAGTTGATAGTGCTATGAGATGACTGTTGTTGTGAAATGGCGCTATATAAATAAAGTTGAATTGAATTGAATTCCCAGTGAGAGCTGGACTCCGCCAGGGCTGCCCTTTGTCACCGATCCTGTTCATAATTTTTATGGACAGGATTTCTAGGCGCAGTCAGGGAAAGGAGGGTTTCATGCTTTGTGACCACAGGATCTCATCTCTTTTGTTTGCAGATGATGTCCTGTTGGCTACTTCCACCAATGACCTACAGGTCTTACTGGGACGATTTGCTGCTTAGTGTGAAGCAGCTGGGATGAGAATCAGCACATAGTCCGAGTCCATGGTCCTCAGTCTGAAAAAAGGTGGATTGTCCTCTCGGAGTTGGGGACAAGCTCCTACCCCAAGTAAAGGAGTTTAAGTATCTCGGAGTCTTATTCATGAGTGAGGGGAGAGTGAAGCGAGAGATTGACAGGCGGATCTGAGCAGTATCTGCAGTTTTTCGGATGTTGTACCGGTTCGTTGTGATGAAGAGGAAGCTCTAAGGCAAAGCTGTCAATTTACCAGTCAATCTACATTCCTGCCCTCACCTGTGGTCAGGAGCTTTGGGTAATAACTGAAAGAATGAGATTGCAGATACAAGCGGCTGAAATGAGCTTTCTTCGTAGGATTGCTGGACTTACCCTTAGAGATAGGATGAGGAGCTTGGTCATCCAGGAGAGGCTCAGAGTAGATCTGCTGCTCCTCGACATTGAAAGGAGTCAGTTGAGGTGGTGTGGGCATCTGATCAGGAAGCCTCCTGGACACCTCCCACTTGAGGTGTTTCGGGCATGTCCCACTGGGAGGAGACCCCAGGGCAGACCTAGGAGTCACTGGAGAGACTCCGTCTCCCAGTTGGTCTGGGAATGTCTTGGTATCCTCTCTGGAGAGCTGGAGCAGGTGGCTGGGGAGAGGGAAGTCTGGGCTTCTCTGCTTGAACTGCTGCCTCCGCAACCCAGACCTCCAAAAAAGTGGTAGAAGATGGATGGATGGATGGATGGATGAGTGGATGGATGGATGATGCTTCCCTACATTATATGCATATAGCTACACAAGGGAATATGAAATGTAACAATTTTGCCATATTTCTTCTTAATTTCTTACAGGTTTTACTGGAGTTACTCAATTCAAAATAAAGATAAGATAAGATAAGATAAGCCTTTATTAGTCCCACAACGGGGAAATTCCAGGATTGCAACAGCACAGGGATAGCAACACTCAGAGCAACAATCAGAAGGCAAGAAAAAACAAGCAAGCAAGAGCAGCTAATATACATATGTACATATTACTATAAAATATATATATATACACACACACACACAGACACACAGTGCAGAGCATTGTAGCTGGATGGAATAAATATATGAATATATGAACACACAGTGCAGAGCATTGTAGCTAGATGGAATAAATATGTAAATATATAAACACCCACAGTATGGAGCATTGCAGCTAGGTGGAATAAATATGCAAGTATATAAACACACACAGTGCGGAGCAATGTAGCTAGATGGAATAATATGTAGATATATAAAAACACAGTGCGGAGCATTGTAGCTAGATGGAATAAATATATAGATATATAACTATAAACACACCCAGTGCAGAGCATTGTAGCTAGATGGAATAAATATGTAAATATATAAACACACACAGTGCAGAGCATTGTTGCTAGATGGGATGAAACAGCATAACCGTCTATTTAGTTATCCTACATGGTATGATTATGTGCCCATACATATTCTCACCCTCCATAGCGACCGGTATGTTCCTAGTTGTATGCCGGAGAGGACCATTGTGTAAGTCTATTGCATCTTTTGCATTCAAAAAAAAAAAAAAAACTATTAGTTTGTTCCGTCTTTTTGCCATCTCTGCGAGCAACCGACTGCAATAAGCTGTGTGCTGTGTAAAATGAGCATAGACAAAAAAATCTCTTCTCATTATGTACATGCCATAAAAGTTAAGGAAAACCAGTGTCATTTCTGCACAACAATATCACATCATGATAAAATCAGGCTTCCAGTTAACACTGTTATCCCATTTATGAAACAAGTATGCACAAATAATTATACGTAAAGATAAATAAGCACACTGTCAGGATAAATAAGAGTATTTTCACACCTACAGGCTTTAATTCGTTTCAATAGAAGAGTTTGTTTTCTCTGTTAGTGCAGTTCATTTTATCTGGTGAGAACACAGTAATCGCACTCAGATGTGCACCAAAGGAACTGTACCGAGACCTCCTGAAAGAGGTGGTCTCAATTCAAATCAGCTGGCAAAATCTGGTACGTTCCTGCAGGTGAGAAAGTGACCACACTAAAACAGGACAAGCAGCAAATGGTAAAACATTTTATGCCACTGTACATACCTGACGGATCTTTGAAAATATCAGTGGCTGAGCATGTCACGGTTCTGGAGGATTAATGAACGTTAACATGTTATTTTCCATCCGTAGCCGTGCTTCATTTTCAAACTGTACAATTTGCCGAAAGTGGTATATGCACATAATGTAATAAACAATAACCAGGGCGATGAGATCCCCCCCCTTAGATTACAATATGATTTGTATTATTTTTTCCCCAGAAATGCATAAATACCCAATAGTTATCCTACTTCCTGTATTTACCTTTCCTCTTCTTGCGGCAAAATAAATCTGACGAATAACAACAGAGAACGTTCCGACATGTCTCATGCAATTTAATGTGACACAATTTGGTCCGCTTGAATTTTTGCCTGTGTGAAAGGGGACCAAACCAAGGAGAAAATGATACAAAGTAACACACTTGTCAATTGATTCGGACCAATTAAATGAATTTAGGTGTGAAAGCACCCTAAGTCTTTCTGTCTCCTCCCCCAATGGCAATTTCAAGCACAAAATAAAACATGGACAGATGAATGCACATCCAGGCCAATGCATCTTAAGCCCCTGTCATACTTTGATGATTTAGGCAGCGTATGCCAACGTTTAAAAAATTTGGCAAATACACTGGCTTGCACTGAATAAAATATGAGTAAGTTCTGCATAGGTTAAGAGCATACTGACCCACACTGGTATACGTTGTAGTATGACAAGGTCGTCAAAGCACAAAATTTTTTGACGTATCCAGCATATGGCTCACACGTCCCACATATGCGGGCCATAAGTTGTAGGTAAGTTATGCAATTGTCCATGCACGTTACTTGTAAGTTATTCATAAGTCAAAATATGTCAAGATATTGTCTAGTGCATCCCAAATTAATTTAGTTTAGTTCAGTTTAGAACGTTTATTTTGAACATGCAATACGAAACAAAAATGAAAGAAACATTATAAATTTTACCCATACCAAAACACCATGTCAGAAAAGGAGTAGGAAGAAATAAAACTTATTTAAATCCTATGTCTTTACAATCTCATCAGATTAATTATTCCTCCTGAAGGGCAACCCGAAATACCCACTTACATGTAACTACGGTATCTCACAAAAGTGAGTACGCCCCTCACATTTTTGTAAATATTTTATTTTATCTTTTCATGGGACAACACTGAAGATATGACACTTTGATACAATGTAAAGTAGTCAGTGTACAGCTTGAATAACAGTGTAAATTTGCTGTCCCCTCAAAATAACACACAGCCATAAATGTCTAAACCGCTGGCAACAAAAGTGAGTACACCCCTAGTGAAAATGTTCAAATTGTGTCAAATTAGGCATTTTCCCCTCCCTGGTATCATGTGACTCATTAGTGTTACAAGGTCTCAGGTGTGAATGGGGAGCAGGCGTGTTAAATTTGGTGTTATCACTCACACACTCTCTCATACTGGTCACTGGAAGTTCAACATGGCACCTCATGGAAAAGAACTCTCTGAGTACCGGAAAAGAAAAGAATTGTTGCTCTACATAAAGATGCCCTAAGCTATAAGAAGATTGCCAACATCCTGAAACTGAGCTACAGCACAGTGACCAAGATCATACAGCAGTTTAACAGGACAGGTTCCACTCAGACCAGGCCTCGTTATGGTCGACCAAAGAAGTTGAGCGCATGTGCTCAGTGACATATCCAGAGACTGTCTTTTGAAAATAGACATCTGAGTGCTGCCAGCATTGCTGCAGAGGTTGAAGAGGTGGAGGGGTCAGCCTATTAGTGCTCAGACCATACACCGCACACTGCATCAAATTGGTCTGCATGGCTGTCGTCCGGGAAGGAAGTCCCTTTTAAAGATGATGCACAAGAAAGCCCACAAACAGTTTGCCGAAGACAGGCAGACTGAGGACATGGATTATTGGAACCATGTCCTGTGGTCTGGTGAGACCAATATAAACTTATTTGATTTAGATGGTGTCAAGCATGTGTGGCGGCACCCAAGTGAGGAATACAAAGACAAGTGTGTCTTGCCTACAGTCAAAGCATTATGGGGGGGGGGGGGTGTCATGGAATGGGGCTGCATGAGTGCTGGCAGCACTGGAGAGCTACAGTTCACTGAGGGAACCATGAATGCCAACATGTACTGTGACATACTGAAGAAGAGCATGATCCCCTCCCTTCGGAAATATGGCCGCAGGGCAGCATTCCAACATGACAATGACCCAAAACACACCTCCAAGACGACCGTTGCCTTGCTAAAGAAACTGAGGGTAAAGGTGATGGACTGGCCCAGCATGTCTCCACACCTAAACCCTATTGAGCATCTGTGGGGCATCCTCAAATGGAGGTGGAGGAATGCAAGGTCTCTATCACCATGATGTCGTCATGGAGAAGTGGAAGAGGATTCCAGTGGCAATCTGTGAAGCTCTAGTGAACTCTATGCCCAAGAGAGTTAAGGCAGTGCTGGAAAATAATGGTGCCCACACAAAATATTGACACGTTGGGCACAATTTGGACATTTTCACTCGGACTGTACTCTCCTTTGTTGCTAGTGGTTTAGACATTAATGGCTGTGTATTGAGTTATTTTTAAGGGAAAGCAAATTTACACTGTTATACAAGCTGTACACTGACTTCTTTACATTGTATCAAAGTGTCAAATCTTCAGTGTGACATAATGCACGGCTCAGGAGACGCACACATACAGGCTTAGAGTAGTTCAAAGAGTTTATTAACAGCAGGAGTGAATGAGTGCGTGTCTGCAGGATGTAAATGTGTTGGTGATGGTGTCTGCTCCAGGCACAGAGGCAGGTGACCGTACAGCCGAGCAACCCTATGGAGAGAGCACAGGGAGAGGGTGACGGGCATACACCAACACAGGAGGGATTTATGGCGAGAGAAGGACTTACTTGGTGGGTCAGGACAGCTGGCACAACAAGGGGGCGAAGCCCGGAAGACAGCCACCTGGAGAGCTCCGTACAGCAGCGAGGATTGGGCGATGGAGTGGAGATGTCCGCCGCTGGGGAATCCACCTGTGCACAGGGGAGAAGACTGAAGAAGAGAGGTAAGCGATCTTCTTACCAAAAAGGTGATGCTGAAGAGAAGTATGCTCACAACGGTGAGGGACGAAGTCTGACGGCTTCAGGCCGAGCCTCCGGGCGAGACGGCCTTTATCCCTCGCCGCTGATGATTGTCAGGTGCGTGAGCAGGTGGCGCCGCTGATGAATGGCGCGGCGTGACACAGTGTTGTCCCATGAAAAGATATAATAAAATATATACAAAAATGTGAGGGGTGTACTCAATTTTGTGAGATACTGTACATATTTACCTACATACACAGATATTGACATTCAAATCTATCTACATTCATGCATTATATACACACATATACACACCCTCGACAGACCGTATATACATACATGCATACACACACAACATACAAAATATACTCATACAAACATTCCATACAGTCATGTGAAAAAATTAGGATACCCTGTATAAGCCTGTGTGTGTTTTTTAACATATTTGGACATATGGATATAATATCAGTGTTTAAAATACTGGGAGATTCATGTAATACAACTAAACAAATTAAATTGAATTAAAGACATTTTTTCAAATTTTCTGTAAAATATAATTCTAAACAAATAGTGAGGAATAAGTTAGGATTTCCCCCATCTTTTTTTAGGACACCCCCACATTCATTCCAACTTAAAATGGCTAAAAGAAATGTTAAAAAAAATGCAAATAAAAACAACAACAAGGTTAGACATAGATACATGGACATTTCTCAATAAAGAACTGAATATTTAATGGGGTGTCCTCATTTTTTCACATGACTGTATATGTACACATATACACAACCTACACATATATACATACCCACTTAAATGCAAATATACATACACAACATATACACACCTATAAATAAACCCCACACACCAAGCAATTTGTCCCAAAATACACACATGCATTACATATACATTTATACATACACAACCACAAGCATCTAACACCACATCACCCTTCTCCCCCCTCCCCATACTCTGTGTGCCGCATATTTTTATACATTCTTTTAAATTGATTTATATTTGGACTTTGCTTTAATTCCACATTTATACTGTTCCACAGTTTCACACCACACATTGACAGACAAAAACTCTTCCTAGTTGTACGTCTGTTAAATCTTTTAAAATTATATTGACCAGTCAAATGATAATTCCCTTCGCAATTCCAAAACAGATTTTGAAAATTTTCAGGTAGTTTATTGTTTTTAGCCTTGTACATTAGTAGTGTTGTTTGATAAGACACAATGTCTGTAAATTTTAATAGATTTGATTTTAAAAAGAGTGATTTAGTATGTTCTAGATATCCTACTTTATGAATAATCCTTATCCTTACATAAGGATGCTCTTCATGGATTACAGCTAAGATTTTAACACCATCAACCCGGACATCCTAATCAAAAAACTGCACCTCCTCCAGATGCCCCCCACCCCTACCTGCTCCTCGATAAAGAACTTTCCCACCAGTCACCCACAAACAGTCAGACTTGGCCCCTACCACTACTCCACACTGTCCCTCAGCCCACCCACCCCCGCCCCCCGGGCTGCTGTGTGCTAATCTGCTAGTCTTAATTTAGATACATTACAAATGTCATTGGTGTATATAATGAACAGCGTGGGCCCCAACACTGACCCCTGGGGGACAACACAAGCAATGTCCAAACACATTGAGCAGTGATTGTCCAGCTTCATAAACTGTCGTTTATCCTAGTAACTTTTGATCCATTCCAGTACAATGCTTCTTATACATAATTTCTCTAATTTAATGATTAGGATATCATGAGTAACTGTGTCGAATGCCTTTTAAAGGTCAATAAATACTCCAATTGCGTATTTTTTTATTGTCTATTGCATGTTTTTTTTTTTTTTTCTCTATGGATTCAGTTATTGCATGTGATGTTGATCTGTTGGATCTAAACCCGTACTGACTCTCTGAGAGTAATTTATTTTTTTCTAAAAATGAACCTAGCCAATTGTTGAACAGTTTTTCTAATTTTTTTTGAGAATTGTGGCAGTAATGAGACAGGTCTGTAGTTTGTGAAGTGGTGTTTGCTCCCAGTTTTATACAATGGAATTACTTTGGCTATTTTCATTATTTTGGAAATGTACCAGTCTGGAATGATAATGTAACGTCAGGGCCGTGTTAAGGGGGGGCAGGGATTTCCCAGCATGCTTTGCCAGCTGAAAACGTTACTGTGTGTGTGTTATTACTGAGTTATTATACTGCTGTGTCATTATAACTGTGTTATAATGACCCAGCAGTGTTTATAGGAAGGATTAGGGCAAGATGTATCATGTGTTGTATAACCATGATTGAAACGGAGGTCTGGGAGAATGACCTCCCCTCCTGTCTGTGCTCAGGGGTGTTGGGGTTGTGTGTGTGTGAATAAAGCCTGTTCGTCACAACTATCTGCTCCTCCTCTTTGTGGAACCCGGCATATGTCACACTGGTGTCAGAAGCGGGGACGGAGCAAGATGGTGGCCACGACCCAGGCGGAGGTCCAGCAGCCGGGGTGGTTCATCGCTCGTGTGGGAACGGAGCACAGAGCTGACACGCCGACCCCCGGAGTGGCTCGCCACGATGGACGGACCAGCGTACCCCGCATTCCGCCTTTTTCAAGGCAGAACGGGCCAAGCAGAGCAAACCAGCCCCACTTCCCGCCCTTTTCAGGGCAGGACGGGCTGGCGATTCCAGGGCGATCAGGAGCGGCGATCAACCGGGAGGCGACCGTCCCATCCATCCGGCAGCGGGCCAAGATTCCCCGCTACAACGGCGAGAACCTGTTGGATGACCACCTGGCCCAGGTCGAGTTGGCTGCCGTGCTGAACGACTGGTCACCGGAGGAAACCGCCGTGCTGACAGAGAGGGGGAGGAGGAGGAGTTACGGCAGACCACGGCGGCACGTCCACGGAGGAGACGGCCGTGGCGACGCGAGGAAGGGTGCTTCCGCTGTGGAGAGCCAGGGCACATCGCACGGTACTGCCCCGCGCCCACCCCGTGAGAAACTGGCCCCTCGCCGACGTTAAATTAGAGCGAGGTGGCATGGACGGGGAAAGGCTGCCTCCCGCAGATGCTTCCCCCGGCGGTGACGTCACAGAGGCCCTCGGCACGCAGCAGCAGCGGAGCGAGCAGGACAGATCCGGTCTTTTTCCGGGCTCGGCAGGGGCTGGACGCTTGGACGCGGGCCAACGGCCGCCTGGGAGGTCCTGGCAGCGGTGGGAGTCATGACTCCCGCTGCCAGGGGAGGGACTGTGCGTAGTCCTACTGAAGCTGTTGGATGTGCTGGTCGTCGGCATCGAAGCCGCTACCAACACCTGAACTGATTCGCGTTGGACTTCTGGGTTGGACTTTGATTTTTTGGGGGACAGAAACCAGTCCAGGGAGGAGCAGTGAAACATAGGGGCCGTGTTAAGGGGGGCAGGGATTTCCCAGCATGCTTTGCCAGCTGAAAACGTTACTGTGTGTGTTATTACTGAGTTATTATACTGCTGTGTCATTATAACTGTGTTATAATGACCCAGCAGTGTTTATAGGCATGATTTGGGCAAGATGTATCATGTGTTGTATAACCCTAATTGAAACGGAGGTCTGGGAGAATGACCTCCCCTCCTGTCTGTGCTCAGGGGTGTTGGGCCCGGCCGGGTCCCATGGGTGGAAACCCGGCCACCAGACGCTAGCCATTGAGCCCCTCCCCCAGGCTTGGCTCCAGGGTGGGGCCCCGGTAACCCCATACCGGGCGGGGTACACTTAATCCTTGATATAGAATTTATCATGACAGTCTGTTGGATCGTTCTTAGTCTGGCCCTTCACCCAGGACCAGTATGTCTTGGGTGACCCTATTAGAGGCAAATTGCCTCAGACAACATAGCTCCTGGGATCACTGGGGCACGCAAACCCCCCCACCACGATAAGGTGACGATCCATGAGGGGGAGGTTCCAAGGTTGTCATAGCCAGGAGCGGCACTGGGGTTAAGCCCCCAGTGCTCATAAAATGCTCCTTACGGCATGCGTCTCGAAAAGCCTCTGACAACTAAGTCCAACTCCTAGCCTGCCCGTGTGGTTTAGTCTCTAAGCCTGGCGGAACTGCTTTTACTAATAAGAGAAGGGGCGAGGGCGGATCTCTGGCGCCTTAAAACCAGATGCTTCGGGTAGATGTTGGCTCATCAACCTGGTAAGGTAGCCCATCTAGGGGAAGGTAAACCCTGATTTCAAACCTTTGCTGCCTTGCGGCACACCCAGTCACGGGAAAGGCTTCGGGAGTCAACCCTGAGGAAAAATCCGGAGTCGGAGCCCCTAAGGCAGTTCTCTGTTGTGCTCAACATCGTTCTGGCAGCTCCTGCGACCACGCTGGTGCCAAACAATAGCAGCCCTGCTGTTCCTTTGGATTCATCAGTGACGTGGAGAGGGGGGACATGCTGCATGGGTAACATCTTGTCCTCCATATCTTCCTGCCAAGGCTTGAATCCTACCAACACCCAACGCTGGAAGGTAGAACACCGGTGCGCATCGGCCTGTTCAGCCACAGGCGGTGCTGTTCCAGCAGAGTAGACGTTTAGGATTCTCTTCCATGGTCATCATAGACCGACGGAGGCCGACGACATGAGGGGGATACTGGAGACTCCATTGTCCTACTGGGGGACTTCAATGCACACATGGGCAACGAAAGTGAAACCTGGAGGAGGGTGATTGGGAGGAACGGCGTGCCCGATCTGAACCCGAGTGGTGTTCAGTTATTGGACTTCTGTACTAACCACAGTTTGTCCATAACGAACACCATGTTCAAGCATAAGGGTGTCCAAATGTGCACCTGGCACCAGGACACCCTAGGTGGCAGGTCGATTATTGATTTTGTTATCGTGTAATCAGACCTGCAACCGTATGTCTTGGACACCGGGGTAAAGAGAGGTGCAGAGCTGTCAACTGATCACCACCTGGTGGTGAGTTGGATCCGATGGCAGGGGAGGAAGCAATTCAGACCTGGTAGACCCAAACGTATAATGAGGGTGTGCTGGGAACGTCTGGCTGAGGCCCCTGTCCGGGAGGTCTTCAACTCCCACCTCCGGAAGAACTTCAACCACATTCCAAGGGAGTCTGGAAACATGGAGTGTGAATGGGCCATGTTCTCCACCTTGTTGTTGAAGGGGCAGCCCAGAGCTGTGGCCGCAAGGTGGTCGATGCATCTCGTGGTGGCAACCCCCGAACCAAGTGGTGGACACCAGTGGTGAGGGGGGCCATTAAGCTGAAGAAGGAGTCCTATCAAGCTTGGTTGGCCTGTGGGACTCCCAAAGTGGCTGAGGTGTACCAGCAGGCCAAGTGGAGTGCAGCTCGGGTGGTTGCTGAAGTAAAAACCCCGGTATGGGAGGAGTTTGGTGAGGCCATGGAACAAGACTTTCGGTCGGCCTTGAAGAGATTCTGGCAAACTGTCCGGCAGTTGAGAAGGGGAAAGCAGCTCCCTGTCCACACTGTGTATGGTGTGGATGGGACACTGTTGACTTTGACTGGGGATATCGTCGGGCGGTGGAAGCAATACTTCGAGGATCTCCTCAAACCCACTGATACGCCTTCCACAGAAGAAGCAGGGTTTGGGGACGAGGGGGATGACTCACCTATTACAGGGGCTGAGGTCACCAAGGTGGTTAAAAATCTCCTTGGTGGCCGGGCCCCGGGGGTGGACGAGATTCACCCTGAGCACCTCAAGGCCCTGGATGTTGTAGGGCTGTCATGGTTGACACGACTCTGCAACATTGCGTGGAGGTCGAGGGCAGTGCCTTTGGCATGGCAAACCGGGGTGGTGGTTCCTCTTTTCAAAAAAGGGGACCAGAGGGTGTGCTCCAACTTTAGAGGGATCACACTCCTCAGCCTCCCTGGGAAGGTCTATGCCAAGGTATTGGAGAGGAGAATCCGGCCGTTAGTCGAACCTTGGATTCAGGAGGAGCAATGTGGTTTTCGTCCTGGCCGTGGCACATCCGATCAGCTCTTTACCCTCTCGAGAATTCTTGAGGGTTTGCGGGAGTTTGCCCAACCAGTTTACATGTGTTTTGTGGACTTGGAGAAGGCATTTGACCGCGTCCCTCGTGGTTTTTTGTGGGGGGTGCTTCAGGAGTATGGGGTATCGGGCTTGTTGTTATGAGCTATTCAGTCTCTGTACAACCATTGTGAGAGTTTGGTTGGTATTCCCAACACTCAGTCGGAGTCATTCCCAGTGAGAGTTGGACTCTGCCAGGGCTGCCCTTTGTCACCGATCCTGTTCATAATTTTTATGGACAGGATTTCTAGGTGCAGTCAGGGAATGGAGGGTTTCATGCTTGGTGACCACAGGATCTCATTTCTGTTGTTTGCAGATGATGTTGTCCTGTTGGCTTCATCCAGCAATGACCTACAGCTCTTACTGGGACAGTTTGCCACTGAGTGTGAAGCGGCTGTGATGAGAATCAGCACCTCCAAGTCCGAGTCCATGGTCCTCAGCCAGAAAAAGGTGGATTGTCCTCTTTGGGTTGGGGACAGGCTCCTGCCCCAAGTGGAGGAGTTTAAGTATCTTGGGGTCTTATTCACGAGTGAGGAGAAAATGGAGCGAGAGACTGACAGACGGATTGGAGCAGCATCTGCAGTGATGCGGACGTTGTACCGGTCTGTTGTGGTGAAGAGGGAGCTTAGTTCTAAGACAAAGCTGTCGATTTACCAGTCAATCTACGTTCCTACTCTCACCTATGGTCACGAGCTTTGGGTAATGACCGAAAGAACAAGATCGCGGATACAAGCGGCTGAAATGAGCTTTCTCCATAGGATTGCTGGACTCACCCTCAGAGATAGGGTGAGGAGCTCAGTCATCCAGGAGAGGCTCAGAGTAGAACCACTGCTCCTCCACAATGAAAGGAGTCAGTTGAGGTGGTATGGGCATCTGATTAGGATGCCTCCTGGACGCCTCCCACTTGAGGTGTTTCAGGCACGTCCCACTGGAAGGAGACCCCGGGGCAGACCCAGGACTCGGTGGAGAGACTATGTCTCCCAGCTTGTCTGGGAACACCTTGGTATCCTCTCTGAAGAGCTGGAGCAGGTGGCTGGGGAGAGGGAACTCTGGGCTTCTCTGCTTGAACTGCTGCCTCCGCGACCCGGACCTCCAGAAAAGCAGTAGAAGATGGATGGATGGATGGATGGAGGTTACAAAATTTATTTCTAACCTATGAGCAATGCGCTTTGAACCTTTTGTGTAACTTATTTCAAACTTATCTCCAATGCAAACTGATGCATGTAAACATATTTGACCTGTTCCCAACTTACTGAACGTGTGTCTAACATACAGCTACCGTATAATGGTGTATTGGCACCAATGGTTCACAGGAGGAAACAGTCAAGACTTTTTAGTGAGCAGATGTCCATGTCACACTGATCTTGTTCTTTTATTCAAAGTAAAGAGATGTTTCATACCTTGACATGTTTCAACTGTCATCTGATATTTGTGCCCTGTCACATCAGCTTTTTATCTTTTCTGTAGGCGTGACCGACCTGACAGATTTGACAGATCTGGCAGGTCGGTCACACCACCTGCCGTGTGATGGTCTTTGGAGGAGAGAATCATCTTGGTTTGCGATGGCAGTTTGGCATGACCGCAATATGCATAAGTTAGACTATTGTTGGGCTTAAGTTGTGAACGTTGGCAACACGCTTTTATTGGTATAAGTTGGTCTATAAGTTATCAAAGCCAGGGGCAAAAATCCCATTTCATTGTTGGGGGGTGGGGTCAATAAAGAGGAAAATATGAGAGCTTAATTTTTGAGGGGAACATAAAAAAATGCCATTTTTGTTGTGTTGTCTGATAGTTTCTCAAATGTCTTATATAATGATAATAGATAATTATGTCATTGTTCCTTGTTTGTCCATATCCTACCTGTCAACAGGTTTTTACATGATCAACCAGCAATACCAGAAGTTGTATTGGGTGGTCGGTGTCAATTAATTCAATTCAGCTTTATTTATATAGTGCCGCATCACAACAGAAGTCATCTCATATTACACCATATATGATCTAACAAAATGTCTTTGCTCACCACGAACACTGGTCTGATCCCCACCACAGCAGCTTTACAAGAATTTAAAGGTCAAAATAAGTTCTAAAACTAGAAGAAATACCTTAATGAATAACTAAACTACATCAAACTATTCTTAAAAATATATATATTTATTACCAAGCAACAACAAAACAAAATCTCAATATTTCTTAAAACTAGGGCTGTCAAACTAACTTTTTAAATCTGATTAATCACAGTGATACTGTGGATTAATTTCCAGTAATCATGATTGATGCCCATCCATTATTACTTATGTTTCTTTTTGTGGAGGCAAAAAGACTCATGACTGAAGAAATGAACAAATATAGACAACAATGCATAGTTGTATTGACTTTGACAATACAGTGATAATTTATCAAATACACTGGTAAATTATTTATCAGTGTATTTGACAATACACTGATAAATAACTTATTAACTGTTCACTCATTAAGCTTTCATTGTGGAGTTTGCATGTTCTCCCCGTGTCTGCGTTGGTTTACTCCGGGATTTCTCCGGTTTCCTCCCACATGCCAAAAACATGCAAGTTAGGTTAATGGGCATTAAAAAAATAGGGATTCTAAATTGTCCTTAGGTATGACTGTGAGAGTGAATGGTTGTCTGTCTCTCTGTGTTGGCCCTGCGATGGACTGGTGATCTGTCCAGGGTGTACCCTGCCTCTTGCCCAAAGATGCTGGGATAGGCTCCAGCCCCCCCCGCGACCCGAAAAGAAGATGGATGGATGGATGAACTTACTTACCGCTCTCTGCCTCTCTGTCAGCGTGGAGGAGCCGCAGCAGCCCCACCCATCGGGAGAAATGGATTGGGCTAAACCACTGTGGGGGGGGGGGGGTTGTAATCTTTCAATAGTTATAAATGTGAAACAATGTGTTTTTAAGTCCACCACTTGTATTGTGCCTTCAACGACCATTACTATGCTGTTCAAATAAAACATGTTTGGATTTACAATGTGATTTTTGGGGGGGACAGCTTTATGGAAGGGGGAGACATGACCCCTGTGTTCCCCCCGGGATTTACACCCCTGATCAAAGCATTCTATATAAGTTACTAATACGCTATGTATACGTCCAACTCATTATGAATATGCAATTCATATGCCCAAAATATTTAAATTTTGGGTGTATGCCAGTGTTTTAGAGAAAATCTGATACGCTGTGGAGATGTGTGGAAGGACGAGGCTGAGTTTATTTCTCAAGACCAGTTTTATTCAACTTCACATTCTCCAACATCCAAAAACAGAAAGAGAAAGGAATCCCCCAACATCTGTCCCTTTAATACCCCAGGACATCAAAGCACACAGTCCATTGTCTTTTAATCCCAAATCACAATGCATCCCCCTCCAGGTCTTCTCATCTCCACCTAAAGTCCTGGTGGTCAGGAAATCCTTCAAGTCCATCTCTTTGCATACAAAAGGCCAGACTTCACATCCTCCTGTTACCCCTAGGAGGTTCAGACCTTTTGTATCCTCTGAGACAAGAAGCAAACAATAAGCATACAGTAATACACATGTGAAGCATATGAAACCCCCATATGTGCACCACATGACCCCCCCAAACGTCTAAGATGGAACAACATAACCGCAGATTGCATGTCATAATAAAATCACTACATATCAGTCCACGTGCCGCTTGGGTCTCAACCTTCTTCCGTATTTGCTGTAAGCAGGCTGTACCACTTCCACGGCATCTTCCTGCTGTGGAGCTGCTGCCTGGGGATGAGAACTGTTAGTCAACCTCTGTGGGTGTTCTGGGGAATGCTCTCTAGGGGGTCTGCCGCGCTGAGGAGCCTTAGCCAACTGCACAACTTCGTCAGCTACCACAAAAGCAGGTTTGAGCCTGTTAATGCCAATCATTTCTTTTCTGCCCCCCCAAATCTAGCAAAAAATGCTTATCTCCTGTTTCCAGCACTCTATATGGTCCGTCATAAGGTGGGCGTAAAGGTGGACGATGGGCATCATGTCTGACAAAAACAAACTCCGCATTTTTTAAAGCCTTAGGCACAAAAACACACGGAAAACTGTGGTGAACGGGGCCAGGTAGCGTGCTCGGGCCCGTGCTATTCTGTAACCGCTGAGCTGGGGAGCACTCTGGCGCTGGATTATCTGGGAGAAATTCCCCGGGCAGCCGAAGTGGCTGTGCGGAAATTAGCTCAGCTGGGGAGGCTTCTAAATCCTCTTTAGGTGCAGAACGCAACCCCAATAAAACCCATTGTAGCTTGTCCACCCAATTTGCATCCTTAAGCGACGCTCTGAGAGCTGCCTTCAGTGACCTGTGAAAACGTTCGCATAACCCGTTAGCCTGCGGGTTGTACGTGGTCGTGCGGTGGATCGTTGCCCCCAGGCTGCGGACCATCACTGACCAAAGTTCGGAAACAAATTGCGGGCCTCTGTCGGACGTAATGTCCGACGGGACTCCAAAACGCGCTACCCATGCCGTTAAAAACGAGCGCGCTACCTCCTCGGCTGTGGTTGACGACAGCGGAACCACTTCCGGCCAGCGCGTGGTGCGGTCAACCATTGTCAGAAGATGTGTGCACCCTTGTGAGGGCGGGAGGGGGCCTACAAGGTCCACATGGACATGATCAAACCTTTTAGCTGGGATGTGAAACGGCTCCAAGGGAGCTCTCATGTGTCTATGAACCTTGGCCCGCTGACAAGCCATGCAGGCTGCCGCCCACTCTCTAACTTGTTTGCGCAGGCTCGGCCATACAAATTTCTCTCCTACCATTTTGACCGACGCACGCACTCCCGGGTGCGCCAGAGAATGGATTGAGTCAAAAACGCGGCGGCGCCACGCGGCTGGAACCACCGGACGCGGCCGCCCAGTGGAGACATTGCAGATTGGGGGGGGGGGCATACCGTCTTGCAGCACCCTGTTCTCCAGCCTTAACCCTGTTGGTCCAGACTGGAGCGCCGCACATCCGCGTCGCTAACCTGCTCCACGGCCATGGCTGCATAATCTATCCCCACGCGGACCGGGGCCGCGCACACTTCCGCGTCGCTAACCTGCTCCGCAGCCATGGCTGCAGGATCTACCTCCGCGCGGGCTGGAGCCCCCACGGCACGCGAGAGGCAGTCCGCCACTACATTAAGTTTACCCACCACATGCTGGATATTGGTAGTAAACTCCGATATCGCGGCCAGCTGTCTCTGCTGCTGGCCCGACCAAGGTTCTGAAATCTTGGCCATCGCGAAAGTCAGCGGCTTGTGGTCAACGAACGCGGTGAAATGGCGTCCTTCCAGCCAGAACTGGAAGTGGCGAATGGCCAAGTGGAGAGCTAACAACTCCCTGTCGAATGCGCTGTATTTTCGTTCGCTGTCGCGCAGGGTCTTGCTGAAAAAGGCGAGCGGTTGCCAGGCTCCGGCTACATACTGTTCCACGACCGCCCCTATGGCCACATCTGACGTGTCAGTAGTGAGTGCCATGCGGGCCGCTGGGACTGGATGTGCTAACAACGCAGCGTTTGCCAGGGCTGTTTTGACTTCAGAAAATGCGTGCTCTCGCTCCGGAGACCATTCCACTTTATTTGTGGGTTTTTGTTTTTTTAGTGCAGCATACAGTGGTTGCATGAGCTGCGCTGCACGGGGGAGGAAACGGTTATAAAAATTCACCATTCCCAAAAACTCCTGTAACGCTTTGACCGTTTGTGGCTGGGGAAAATTTGTTACCGCGCGCACTTTGTCAGGCAGAGGGACCGCTCCCACTAGGGAGACGCAATGCCCCAAAAAATCAATCTGCGTCACCCCGAACTGACACTTCGCTGGGTTAATTATTAACCCGTGCTCTGCCAACCTCCGGTAAACTGCCGTGAGGTGGTTTTCGTGTTCGTCTTCGGACGCGCTGGCTACCAATATGTCGTCCAGGTAGACGAACACGAAAGGGAGATCGCGCAAAACCGCGTCCATCATGCGTTGGAACGTCTGCGCCGCGCCTTTAAGCCCAAACGGCATGCGCAAAAACTCGAAAAGCCCGAAAGGAGTTATTACCCCTGTTTTGGGTATGTCCTCAGCTCGCACTGGGACCTGGTGGTAACCGTGGACCAAGTCTATTTTAGAAAAAACGCGCGCCCCCGCCAAATGAACTGAAACATCTTGGATGTGCGGGATCGGGTAGCGGTCGTGCGCTGTAGCGTTGTTCAGCCTGCCGAAATCACCGCAAGGCCGCCACGAGCCATCAGCTTTCGGGACCATATGAAGCGATGAAGCCCATGGGCTCTTCGAACGCCTGATGATGCCCCACCTTTCCAGGTTGGCGAACTCCTCGCGTGCTATGGTCAGTTTAGCTGAATCCAAGCGCCGAGCTTTTGCGAAAACAGGCGGTCCGATGGTAGTAATAAAATGTTCCACCCCGTGTTTAGCCACGGTCGCCGGAAATGTTGGAACTGTGAGTGCTGGGAACTGAGTGAGGAGTGTGTGAAACTTACCACCTGCAGCTGTGACGTTGGCTTGTGCTGTTGGCGGGGCCACTCGAGCTGTACAGGGAATAGAATGAAAAGAGAGTGCATTAACCAGGCGTCTGTTAGCAAGATCGACCAACAAACCATGTGAGCACAAAAAATCAGCCCCTAACATGTTGAAATTGACTGCCGCTATGACGAAAGTCCACTCGGATGTATGGCCGTGTAAAGACAGAAGCAGAGTCCTCTCACCGAAGGTCTTAATCGCCGATCCATTCTGCTGACACCCCGGGACCACTGGAAGGCGCCAGCCGGTCAGCGTAGGAAGTTGTGTTGAAACTCAGCTGGGAGCCTGTGTCCACGAGGAAATGCCTTCCCGACCGCGCATCCCTCAAGTAGAGCAGCTTGTTCTCCTCTCCGAGGGCCGCAGCTGCTACCGACTCCCGGTCTTGGCATTTCCCGAGCACTTGAAATGGCACGGTGGAATGCACTTGCGTGCCCTCTCTGCAAAGCGGCGATGGTAGAAGCAAAGGACGTTGTCTGCTCCGTGTTTCCTGGCCCCTGCCGCCGCCGTCGTCGGTGAGTCTGGTGCTGCAGCCTCTGGCCCCCTGCCATCTCCGGACGTTGCGCCTAGCTCCGCTGCCGCAGCCGTAACCGCGCGCCGTTTATTGGCGTCAACGAGTCGTTGTGCCTCCTGGCCCAGCTCGTGGTAGTCTTGTCGGGCCAACAGTGGTGAACTGGCCAGGGTCACTCTCATCGCTGACGGTAGGGTCCTGAGGAAAAGGTGGGTGAAGATGAAGTTATCATCTTTGGAGTCTCTCAAACTCAACATCTTCCCCATCAGGTCTGCAGGTCTGTCACTCTCAAATTCAGTCAGCGCCAGGAGCCTCTCTGCTCGCTCCTCCACCGAGGGGGTGAAGTAACGGATGAGTGCAGCCTTCAACGTGCTGTACTTGTCGCTGTCCGGCGGGTGGTTGATCAGGCTCTCCACTCGCTGGGCTGTGTGGTTGTCCAGCTTTGCAACCACATGGTAGAACTTTGTGGCGTCTACCGAAATCCTCCGGAGGTGGAACTGTGCCTTGACTGCGTTAAACCAGGAGCGCGGATTGTTCTGCCAGAAGTCCGGTAGCTGAACTGTGGCTGCATTCGTTTGGCTGGCTCCTGACGAGTCTGGCTCGGGAGAATCGCCTCCGCTCATGATACGTCTTATGGTCACCACTGTGGAGAAGTGTGGAAGGACGAGGCTGAGTTTATTTCTCAAGTCCAGTTTTATTCACATTCACATTCTCCAACATCCAAAAACAGAAAGAGAGTGAATCCCCCAACATCTGTCCCTTGTATACCCCAGGACATCAAAGCACACAGTCACATTGTCTTTTAATCCCAAATCACAATGCATCCCCCTCCAGGTCTTCTCGCCTCCACCTAAAGTCCTGGTCATCAGGAAATCCTTCAAGGCCATCTCTTTGCATACAAAAGGCCAGATTTCACATCCTCCTGTTAACCCTAGGAGGTTCAGTCCTTTAAGCATACAGTAATATACATGTGAAGCATATGAAACCCACATATGTGCACCACAAGCTACAGTAATTAGTAAACTGAATCACAATACCACTAAAGTTACCAACATATAGCCAACATCCTCTATGGAATTCTATTTGGACCACTTGCAGCAATGCAAAACTATCCTAATAAAACAATACTCCAGGGGCAGATTTAGTCGATTTAGGGCCCAGGACAAACACAACCATGGGGCCCCTTTGTTGTTCTTCCCATTTTCTTTATTGGTGTTTTTTTTCTATTCTTTTTTTTTTTTTTTTAAGAGAAGTCATACAATACGATCACAGATTAATCATGAAGATATAAAAAAAAGTTTGCAAAAAATCCAAAATTTATGAAAAAACACAATTTATGAAGGAAAAGATGCAAATATCAGAAAAATGTTTCCTAGACAAAGGAGGAAGGAAAAAGTTGCAAACCTACGTGACGAAAGTCAGTTACAAAAAAGAGAAAGAAATCACAAATTTTCATGAAGTTCTGCAAAAGTCTCATGAAGAAAAAATAAAACTTACTTGAAAAAGAAGCAAGGTTGAGTGAAAAAAAACAGATTTCAGAAAAAAAATATTTTCCTAGAAGCATGTCACAAATTTATGAGATGTGAAAAGTACCCCCCCCACAAAAAAAATAAAAAAATAAAATCACAAATCAAAAAAAAAATACATGAAAATGTCATAAACTGGTGAAAACAATGACAAATTCCTGAGAAATGGCCCACAAATTTCCTAGAAAAAAAAAAGACTGTTTAAAACATTTAAAAGGGAGATTTAAGGATCTATTAATATATATATATTTTTTTAGAACAGTTAAGTCCTTAATATTGGGCAAACAAATTTAAGAGTTTTTAAGGCTCTGCAGACACCCTGAAAATAAAAGTTTTCATAACCACAGCTTCTTGGGGTCACAGTCCAGACTCCAGAGTCCAGACTCCTGCTCTAACTAACTAACTAACTAACTAACCTCCACTTATATAGCGCTTTTCTAGTCACAAAGACCACTCAAAGCGCTTTCATTAATACTAACCCTCTATTCTAAGGGCCTATAGGAAACAGATATCTAGGGACAATTTAGAACAGCCAATTAACCTAACATGCATGTTTTTGGCATGTGGGAGGAAACCGGAGAAATCCCGGAGTAAACCCACGCAACACGGGGAGAACATGCAAACTCCACACAGATCACTGTTGGACGGGGGCTGGGATCGATCCCACGATCCCCACAATCCCCCGGCCAAGGGTAAACTGTGCTGCCGCAGTGCTAACCACTGCGCCACCGTGCGCCACACCGTGCAGCTCTGTCTTCCTGTCACTGCTAAAGAAGACATATTTCCTGATTCTCATGGTTCCATATGAGCTTCCTTTTACCCTGCAATTTCTAATCATGTGCTTGTCACTTCTTGACATTTGTCAGCTTGTTTTCACCTCAAAGGGTCTCCATTCTTTCTTTCTTTCTTTCTTTTTTTTTTAACCATTTCTGGGGCCCAAATTACAACAATGACCTTTCTTTAAAAGACAAAAATTTAATTAAACCCAAAACTCTGGTACAATGAATGAGTCTGAATCTGTGTCTTGTTTACCTCTTGGCTATTTGCTTATGTCAGTTTAAACTTTTACCTTTCATTAATTGGGTTTGAAGTGCATTAATCCCTCAGGGATAGCTTTGTAGTGCTCTACATTCAGTGGCGGGTATTTGAAAGCCAGCAGCAGCACCTTTTCCTCCTCCTCTGAGATGGAGAGACACAGTGGGTGCTTTCTCCAGAGAACAGACAGCAGTATTCATTAGGATATTCATGGGTGCAGAGGGATGGCTAAGAGTAACTCAGAGGCATACAGTATGTAGAGCAACAGTTTAATGAAAGAAAAAAAAAAACAAACCTTCAAGCAGCTACAGCACATACTCAGAGAAAGGCTTGATTTTAACAGACACAAATAGCACACACATATATGGTCTTTATATATAATATGCATACATACAAGTTAAGGCAGCATGTGGGACACCATGTGGTGTATAGCACCTATCTCCATTTCTGTCACCATAGGCCATGCAGTTACTGTATGTTTCACTTTTTTGTCAACCAGGCCAAGCGGTTGACACATGCGCACAACTGTTGTTTTTAGTTTCACCCCAGCCCTATGGGTGGCGCAAATGCGCTAATACACCAGTTTGTTCACCAGCTATAAATACGAGAGCAGCGCACATTTTTTGTAGCAACAGAAATGGCACTGTTGGAAGGAAAAGGAGGAATTACCATTTTTCAGTGCTCTTCTCCGCTCAAGCTGCTGCTGCTGCAAAATGATTCATGTGTGTTATTCTCGTCTTCCTCTTTGTCTCCGTCTACTTTGACTTTGAACGCTGTGTTGATAGCGCCACCTCGTGAATGGGACGTTCAATCTTGCGCATGTGCCGTTAATGCGGCCAGGCCGCACGGTCAAAAAGTTTGAGCTGCACGCGGACATCCGCAGACTGGAGGCGATGAAGTAAATTTTGTTACTCAAGCCTCGCAGTTGAGTGGACACGAACAGCGGAGGTGCAGCATGAATCCAGCTTTACAGCCACACCATACTCCAGCTACTCCTTTTTACCTTACACTGACACTATACCATATTGTGATAGAATACAAGCGTTGAAATCTTGATTACAGACAGGCCATTGGTAGTCTGTTGTTGCTGACTGTGTGAACCAAGTTATAATCAGGTGGTTATTGTTTGATTACATTTACAGTGGAGATCAAAATTGGAGAACAATGCATTAATTCTTTATTTATTCTGAAATATTGTAATTCTTCATTGCTCAGAATTTGACAGAATATCACCTGTGATTACACCACTGCTGTATTAGCATGTTTTGTTTTTTTTTAAATAACCAAGGCACTTCAACACAAACATTTATTTTGTAAAAAAAATAAATAACTAAATAAAACAAAAATAAAACAGTAACCGAAATTAGACAACAGTAACCATTGTGTCAGAAGAGAAGATTTAAACAATGCTTTTTTGTTTGTTTTATTTTAGGGCTATTGGATTCAAAAATTAATAGGAAGTGTAGAGGCCCTTGCTTTGAATGACTTCAGCACATCTGTGTCAACAGGACATCAATAGTCTCTCAAACTGCTCTGGTTTGGGGACCGGATTATGCAAAGACTCTCAATGAGGAATCGGTTCAACACTGCAGCTGGAAAAACTCCCCATTTCATTGCTGAATGGGGTAAGGATCTGTCTCTACAAACAGTGTCTCGCCATTTAAGACAATTTGGACTCAAAGCTCACTCTGCAGTGACCGAACGTCTCATCAGCAGAAAGAATAAAAGGCTAGGCTTGCCTTTGCTGGGGAACATGTTGTATGATGTTGAATCAAACAATATTGAAACAATGAAATGGCCAGCTCAGAGTCCAGATCTAAACCCCATAGAGAATATCTGGAAAATCCTTGGTGACAAAGTAATGACTAAGAAACCCACTACAGTTAATGAACTGTGAAAAACTGTGGGCACAGATGTGCTGAAGTCATTCAAAGCAACGGCCTCTACACTTCCTGTTCATTTTTGAATCCAATAGCCCCCCCAAAAAATATTTTTTATATCTTCTCTTCTGACACAGTGGTCACTGTTCTCTAATTGCTCACTGTTTTTGTTTGTTTGTTTGTTTTTTACAAAATAAATATTTGTGTTGAAGTGTCTTGGTTATTAAATATATATATATATATATATATATATATATATATATATATATATGTTAGTGCAGCAGTAGTATGGCCACAGCTGATATTCTGTCGAATTCTGAACAATGAAGAATAACAAAATTTCAGAATAAATCAGCTATTAATATATTGTTCTCTAATTTTGATCTCCACTCTATAGTGCAATAATTGGAATATGTGAATTAGTTTGGTGCTACCTCTTTTATAGTGATATTGTTTTTTGGGCTGCAATGGAAAATAATTCCCCTTGTTCATATTTTGTTACAGGACACTGGCAAAGGCTTTGTGAGATGATCTTTGTCTTTGTCATCTGATACAAAGATGCAGAGTCTGGTGATGACCGAGGATGTTGGACTGCTCTGGAGAGGACTGCAGACCTTGAAACTTGTTAAAAATGTTGGTACTTTTCACTATAAACAATTTAAATGTTTAACACAGTTTATACTGTATTTAAATTCATGTTTTAATAACCACATTTTGAAATACGTGTGTTGCACCTTTTCCACTTGTGTGCAAACTTTTAACTTGAACCAGATTGTACGTATATTCGAGTGAAACTTCAGCATTTTAAACTGGTGCAATGCAAAGAAAACTCTTTAACTGAACATGAAAAAAAAAAAAAATCATGGAAAGAATTTACACATAATTGCATTGGTCTCCTTCAGCATTATGTTGCTCCCCTGGGTAGAGGCCCAGGAGGAGGCAACGTGTATGTAGAAGTCAACTCTCCTTTGATAGAAGAATAGACAGAGCACACGTTTCGTGCCGTTAACTTCACACAGAGGAGTTTATTCTTTGTCCAAATCATTCACATGACCACCATCGACTGACTAGTATTTACTATCAAAGTCCATAGTTTCTCTCTTATTATCTGATCACATCACCACTAAACAAAACACAATCATGTCCATTTATCACAATTTTCAATGTGACATTAACTGTATACTTAACATTTTTAACAAATTATCTTAACATGAAATCAATTATTGTTTTTATACCTCCTTCCCATGTATATAGCTTTTAACTTGTTCAGATATTTATATTTTAAACAATAACCCATGAATTTACATTTAAATTAATCATTTTAAGCACTGTCATAAATGTACAGTATGTGGTGTTGTTCTTAACAATGCATTAACCTGGTCACTGTGTATCTAATACACTTTTACAATACTATTCCTGGTATTCGGTAATAAACCCGAAATATGCACACTTGGTGACAAATAAAACCAGTAAATGTTATACTGTATGAAAACCATTTCATAAATGTCTTTAAAGTTGAACTGAACCCACCTTTTGGCGCAAAAAGTAGAATAGCAGATTAATTCCTTATTACCTATTGTATTTTTCAACACATAAAAGAAATTTTTAGGCCGTGCGATGGCCAAGCTATAAGCCGATAAACTTTTGCCTCTGGCTGGCAGTGCCAAACAAACCGGAAGCAGTGCAGACAACCCTGCATGACGTCACGAGTGTGATCCCTAAACAAAACAACAATGGCAGATGATAGCAGTTACAGCAGTTACAGCAGTAAAGAAAACCAGAGTTTTCAGAGTGAAGAGGCATTCAGGATCGGTGACGAGACAGAGGAGGATGCAGGAGTGTGGCAGGTGGCAGGCGTGCACAAGGGCGAGCCCGGGAGACAGCGACCTAATGCACCTGTGACAGCAGCTGGCAGACGGCGATGCAGAGATGAGGTCTGCCGTCGGGGAATACACCTGTGCACAGGGGCGAGACTGGAAAGGCAAAGGTAGGTATGCTTACGCTGTAGATCTTGCTGGGAGATGAGGGGGTTCCTCTGCAGCAAGAGGGCTGAAGGAATCAGACGGCTTCATGCCAAAGCCCAGGGCAGAGTGGCTTATATCCCACGCTGCTGACGAGGCGCAAGTGTGCGCGCAGCTGGCGCCGCTAATGAGCAGCGAGTTGTAACATATCCAGCCTGTGTTGTGTTGTAGCTTAGTTTTCTTTTTTCTCTGTCACATTTTGTCTTAGTTTTGTTTTGAATTGTAATCGCTCTTGCCTGTTTTCTCTTTTGATTTTCTTGGATGGAATATGGGTGGGCAATATAAGCTGCGGCTTCAGCCATCACCCATTTCGGATAACTTACGTTGAATTGTATAATCAGATGAGTCATTGTTCAATTAGACCTTGTTGTTATATCATTCAGTTTCTTTCCACCTGTACTGTACTATCCGAAATAAATAAATTCATTCATTCATTCAAAAAATTGGGCTATGTATTACAATACTTCTACAGACTATAGTGGCAATACACATGAACAGAACTGGCCTCTGCATTTGACTGTGCTATTTATAAATACGTGATCCCTCATTTACCGCATTTAATGGGGACCAGAACCGACCGCGAAAAGTGAAAAACAGCGAAGTAGCGTCACCCCTCCCCCCCCAAGGGTGTCACAAGCACTATTTTGCACAAAAAGGCACAAGAGAACAGCGAAAATGAATATTTTTGAAAAATCCGCGATGCACTGAGGGCGCGAAAGGTGAAACGCGAAGTAGCGAGGGATCACTGTAATATCTATATCTAGAAACGTATCGCTTCCCGGTCGCTTTTCCTCCCCCTTTCTTTTCTTTCGTCGCCATGACAGCTTTCCTTGGCCACTGAACAGATCTTCCCAGGTGTTGGAAGTGTTTTGTAGTCGACTATCATGACAAAATGCACCAAAAACAACCAGTGTCGACGTGCTCGCAATGGTAAACATGGAGGACTGTGTCACACTCGTGACGTCACGCGGAACTCCGGCTGCACTTCCGGTTAATCAGCGGATTTGCCTGATTTTTCAGGGCGGGAAATTCAAAATCGCGATTTTCTCCAAGATTCCGGGATTTGTGGAGGGGGTGCCAATGATAAATTATCTTTATAATTGTATGTACTATCACCCAGTGCCGTTCAATGCCGTTCAGTTCAGTTCTACTTTAAATAAAGTAATCAAATGGTTCCTAACATGTGGGCGGACTTCACCCTTGCTGCACGTCCCATACACTCGCTCGTTAGCATTAGCAGGTTAGCTTATACAACACCACATCAACTTTAACAGGAATACTCTTACAAACCCGTTTTTCGTCTCACACTTATCACAATATAATCTCGGACATCTTAGGACTCTTACAGTTTACAGTTTATATTGCACTCTTGAATTATTAGTGTTTACCAACCTGTGATAGAAGAATAGACAGAGCACACGTTTCGTGCGTTAACTTCACACAGAGGAGTTTATTCTTCGTCCTCCGGTGCGCGAGTCTACTCTCTATCATTGTGCGACATGTGCCATCTATTGGTCGGCGTACGGAACTGCACTCAACTCACATGAGCTATAATGGAACCAGATGAATTACAAATGCATTGTAGAAAAATAAAACAATTAAAGAATAAAATAAAAATTGTAGGGGTGCCTGTTTGTTTTTTTTTTTATCCAAATGTCTTTTTAGCACCTTTTACATAACTATTAACTATTTCCAAGCCTCTACAATTAAGCACTTTTGTTGAACAAACATAATTTAATTGAATTGAATCCACTTCATTTACTAAACTAGATTGTACCACAGTAAAACTAGTTAGATCAACTTGATTGAGTTAAGTTGGACACATATATAGTAAATAATTTGACAAACCTTATTGAACTGAGTTGGGCCAACCCTATTAATTTAAATCAAATCCAAATGTACTAAGTAGGTTGAGTCAACCTTAATATATTAAGGTGACCCAAACAAAGTCCATTAAATTGTAAAAACAAGATTGCATAATGCTGAGATAGAGCATTTTTTTTAACTTTTTAATATGACCCTTCTCTCTTACCTCTGGTTTTTTCTCTCATCTCTTTGTCTTTATACCCTGATTGATGGAGCCTTGAGTATTTTTATCATGTTTATAGTCAGCTTCATGTGTGGCTGTGTTTGTGTCTATGTTGAATGTAATTTGTGGCTTGTAAATATGGATGTCACCAGACTGCAAAACAAATCTACCTATGGGTACAAATAAAGTAACCTGAACCTGAACCTGGATTTAATAGTGTGTAAATTCTCTCCAAGTTTTGTTTTTTTTTAATGTTCATCCAATGAGTTATTTTTTTGAGTGCAGCCCATGATGATACAGGTCTAGTTTCACTGTGGATAATGACACTCTTATCAGCTTAAGCCAGCATCTTCACAAAGTCTTTTGCTTTTGTTCTGGGGTTGATATGCACATTTCACAGCAAAACACATTCATGGGACACAGAACCTGTCTCCTTCCTGAGTGGTATGATGGCTGGACCTCCAACAATACAAGATTGCCCTCAACACAGCCTGGTCCAACTTCTACTCTCACCTCATACATGCTGGCTCCAACAGCCCCAAAACACTCTTTTTCACAATAAAAAAAAACTTCTCAAACCCATCAACAACACCTCCCCATCGTTCACTGATGAAAAGTGCAACTCATTCACCTCCTTTTTCCAAACAAAGATCACCACCATCCACAGCAACTTGACCACCACCCCTCTGATGCTGACTCCTCCATTAGCTCCTCCCCCATCTCTATTCAGCCACTGTCTCATTTCCCCACAATGACCCCTCTATAACTCACTAAAATTACCACAGGCATGAGAAGCCCCATATCCGCATTGGACCCCGTCCCCTCCATACTTATCAAATCCTGCCTCTCATCCCTCTCCCCACTCATCTGCACCACCATCAATGCCTCCCTCAGCAATGGCTCAGTTCCTGACCCCCTGAAACTTGGTGCTGTGACCCCATTCCTCAAAAAAAAAAACCTGTACTAAATCCTGACATCATAAATAACTTTCATCCCACCAAAAATCCTAGAATGTGTTGTTGTCACCAATCTCAAAACCTACCTCATCTCCAATGACCTCTTTCAGACGTTCCAATCTGGATTCCACTCACAACATAGCACCAAAACAGCCCTTCTCAAAGTGACAAATGACCTCTTTCTCTCATCTGACTCTGGACTCCTGAACATCGTCATCATGCTCGACCTCACACCTGCCTTCTATACAGTCAACCACTCCATTCTCCTGTTCCATCTGGAAACCTTCATCAGTATCACTGGTACAGCGCTCTCCTGGTTCCATTGATATCTCACCAACAGACAGAAATTCATCCACGTCAACAACTGCACCTCCCTCACAACCCCCCTCTCCCATGGTGTTCCCCAGGGTTCTGTGCTTGGCCCTCTCCTCTTCATCATCTATAGACCCCTGCTTGGTAGCATCATCTGCCGACATGGCCTTAACTTCCACTGTTACACCGATGATGTTCAGATCTACATTTCTACTAACTGCATAACCACAATAACCTGATCCATACTGGAAAACTGTCTCTCTGAAATAAAATCCTGGATGCAAAAGAACTTTCTACAACTTAACTATGATAAGTCTGATATGATGATCATCAGCCCAGAATCCCTCATCAAAACCACCCACAACTTCAACCTCACTGTTGCCAATTCCACACATTCCCCATCTCCACAGATACAAAATCCTGGCATCATCTTTGACAGCCACTTCAGTTTTAAACTGCTCATCAATCATGTCACCAAAACTGCCTTCTTTCATCTAAAAAAACATAGCCCGACTCCATCCCTCACTCACCTTCTCTACTGGAGAAACCCTCATACATGCATTTATCACATCCAGATTCAACTACTGCAAAAGCATTCTTTACTGCTCATTATCCAAAGTCCTCCAGAAACTTCAATACATTCAGAACTCAGCTGCCCATCTTCTTACCCAGTCCCGCTCCACAACAACATCACTCCTGGAGTCCAGTAACCTCTACTGGCTCCTAATCTCACAATGCATACAGTTCAGAGTCCTTCTCCTCATCTTTAAAATCCTTTATCACCAGTTCCTTTCCTATCACACTGACCTGTTGCACTGGCACGCCCCCTTTCATCCCACTGCCTTTGTTCCTCTGATACAAACCTCCTCTCTCCACCACACAGAACCAAGCACAGAACCTGGGGGGACAAAGCCTTTTCCATCCCCCTCCCTCTGGAACTCTCTCCCCCAACACATTCATGATGGCACAGACTTAAACTACTTCAAATCATTACTCAAAACCCACCTGCTCAGACTTGTTTTTAATCTTTAATTTAAATATTTAATTTTAACTGTTATTTTTAATGTAAAGCATCTTTGAGTGCCTTGAAAAGCACTATACAAATAAAATGTATTATTATTTTTCCCATGGTGTTTATACTTGTGTATAATTGTTTGAACAGATGAACGTGGCACCTTCAGGCATCTGGAAATTGTACCCAAGGATGAACCAGACTTGTGGAGGCGCACAATTCTCTTCCTAATATCTTGGCTGTATTTGAGGTGTGCCTTAAAATACATCCACAGGTGAGCCTCCAATTAACTCAGAAGTTGTTAATTAACCTATTAGACGATTCAAAAGCCATGGCATCATCATATGGGCTTTCTATATTGCTTAAAGGTATAGTAATCTTAGTGGATGTAAACTTCTGACTTTGAATAAATAAAAATTCTCTAAAAAAAATTATCAAATATAAAAATTATTAAGCAAATAGAAATATTTTTTGGTAATCCTAACTGACCTCAAACAGAAAAAGTTTAGTCAGATTTCATGTTAGTGAGAAAAAAATAAATAAAAAAAAATAAAAAATAAATATACTGTATATATATATATATATATATATATATATATATATATATATATATATATATATATATGTGTGTGTGTGTGTGTGTGTGTGTGTGTGTGTGTGTGTGTGTGTGTGTGTGTGAGTGTGCACATATATCCTCTTATAAATGGTTTCTGGATTGAGCTTTGAGACTTTCTTCCTGTATACACAGTAATTCACAACCAAGCCATTAGGGCTGCTTCTTCTGCCATTTCCAAGACATGTCTTCACATCTGTCCACAAATAGAGTTTCAGGAAGAAAAACAAGACAAGATATTGTTTCAGCAGACATAAATTTTTCTATTAATAGAGTTTCTATGACTACGTTCTGCAGAATTTGGCTGATGCAAAGCAGCAGACTGAAATATAACAATGCCAAAAAAAGATGCTGCACTGCACTGACGCCCTGCCTGTAAGTGGTTTTTCAGCAGCTTAGCTTCTGTACATGGATGTTGATCTTTCTGTTTTTGTGCAAGTGTGCAGATGGATCTGGATTGAGGAGATATTCTCAGTCTTCACAAGCACATTAATGCAGGCGAGTGCACATACACCCCCGCACACATACAGACACACAAAATCACTCTCCTACACACACTCCCCCCACCCTCAGCGAGTGCCATTGTGGAGTTTGGGCTGCAGTGTGAATTAACCTGAAGCGGTAAATATGGTTCACCACCAACCATTGGCTTCCTTCTGCATGGACAAGTGGCGAAACAGTGGCAGCAGTGACAGCTGAGCATGCATGCCTGCAGAGCGGAAATAAGTGTCAGTAGGAGAATTAAAAAGTTGAGATGAAGGGAATGTCAAGAGAGACAGAAAGCAGGAAAATAGAAAGAGGTGGAGTGCTGCTGGTTTCAAAACAGATGGAATATTTTTTTTTTTAATTTCTTGTACAGATATTTGATCGAGGCAATGAAGTTTTCCTGTGGACATTCTGAATGTGCTGTTTCAATTGCTTGTTCTAGAATGATAAAGACAGAACTGGTCTTTTTATTGACAAAGAGCCAACTATTTCAATAGTCAGTGAATTCTATAATTCATTCATTCATCTTCAAAGGGGAGCTGGAGCCGATCCCAGTATCTTCGGGCGGTGGACGAGGTAGATCCTGAACAGATCACCAGTCCATCACAGGTCCAACACAGCGAGACAGACAATCTTTCACGCTTACATTTATACCTAAGGACAATTTACCCCCAGTTGATGCCAGTGAACCTAACGTGCATGTCTTTGGACTGTCGGAGGAAACCAGAGTTCCAGCAAATTCCCACACAGACAAAGGGGAAACATACAAACTCCACACAGAAGGGTCACTGCTGGCCAGGGGGTGGGATCAAGCCCACGACCTTCTTGCTGTGCTGCCACAGTGCTAACCACTGTGCTGCCCTCTGCTTTAATCAAGGTGCATATTTAAAGATGGAAATAGTTTTTGTGTTGAAGCACAGTAGTAGCAAAATGAAATTCAATTCTGCTTGGGATCCAACACACATGATAAATGCATCTTATTTCCTTTATTAACATGATTTGCAAAGCAGATATTTTGATTCCCTCTTCAAGAAGCCCATTGGTCATTTTGATTTAACTTGTGTGATGACACCCAGTTACTCTTTGTTGGCTGCACTGAACATTATGTTCATTTGCACACAGATGCTAATCACCACCAAGGAATCTATCAGATTAACTGAGGGTAATTGTACAGTCTAGAAAGCACAATTCAGCTCTGCTCATAAAATTATATAGACAAATCATTTATTTTAGCTGCATATTTGGTCATCACTCCCTACTGATATGATGCAGACAATAAAAAAAATTGTATTTATGTAGCATAAATGCACTGATGCAATGATTTGCAATGATTTGTGAGACTCATAGGCCACCATTTTATTCAGAACATGGAAAACAGAGAGCTCAACATAAAATTGAGAAAACTTTGATATTCGATCGATCCTTGATTGGATATAACATCATCAAAAGATTGCAAGAATCTTGGTGCATCTTTGTGCATAAAGCACAATGCCGAAAAGCAACATTGGATTTTTGCAGTCTTCAGGCCCTGAGGTTGCACTGCATGAAAAGCAGGAATGATTCTGTCATAGAAATTACTGTCTGGGCTCAGGAGTTCTTCAGTTCAAAATCCCACTTATTTGGTGATATGAGGGTGCATTAGCACCTACGGAACTGAGACGTCTGAAAAGACAACATCAATGCTCTACGACATTATGCACTCGAATGTACAGGTTTTAGAGCAAAATGTGCTCTCATCCAGACAACATCTGTTCTTCAGGAAAGACCTTGGATAATTCTGCAAAGTAATGCTAAACTGCATTCTGCATAGATCACAGCAGTATGGTTTTTAGGAGAAGAACCTGGGTGTTTGACTGGTCTTCCTGGAGTCCAGACCTTTCACAAACTGAAAACATCTGATACATTAGGAAACATGTACAATACCACAAAGAAGACCCAGGACTATTGAACAGCTATGGTGTTTTATGAGACGAGAACAGCACAACACTCCCCTAGCAAAGGTCCAGCAGCTGGTCTCCTCAGTTCCCAGATGTTTATGGGCTGTTGTTAAAAGTGGAGGGATGCTACGCCGTGGTAAACCTGGGCCTGACCAACAATTTTGAGTTGTGTTGCTGCAATCCTATTCAAAATAACAATATTCGGTAATAGAATAGTAAAATGTACATCTGCTGATCACCACCTCATCATGGTGGAGGTGTTTGTGTCACAACTCGCTCCCGCCTGTCATCCGCTCCAGCCGTGCGCACACCTGGGCTTCATCAGGCTGCCACTATTTAACCTGCTCTGCCCGCAGCCTCGGTCTGGAGCCATCAGCTCTTCTCCACGCTCAAGCTCTGCGTTCGCCTACTCCTCTCGGCCAACGCCGCTACTCATCGCCCTCAAGTAAGGTATTCTTACCTGTTCTCCTCAGTTATTCCCCTGTGCACAGGTGGACCCTCCTGGCGGCGGAAATTCCCTTCGTCACCTTTCCTCTCATCCTCACTGCATCGAGCGCAGCTGGGTGCTGTCTCCCAGGTGGGAGCTTCTCTTGTCAACGCCAGCCACCAGTACATCTGCAAGTAAGCCATGCTATTACTTTCACCGCCTTGCTGTGACAATTGCTTATCCCCTGCTCTCTGTTCTGTCCTCAGGGGTGCCTGGCTGTACGGTGTCTGTTCTGCCCTCGGTGCTCTCCTGTCCCCAAGACTACATTCACATCACCCACTCATTCATCCATACACCTGCTTTTGAATAAACTCTTAAATCTCACCTGAGCCTGTGTGCATGTTTCCTGGGCCAGAAATCATGTCAGTACGGCTCCAGCACAGCCGCCCAGCGAACAGCGGGTACGTACGCCGACTCTCCAATCTCGAGGCTCAGGTGGACTTAATTGTTCACCAACAGCAGGTAATTCTTAATCAGCTTACCTCCATTAATAGCCGGTTGGATCGCCTCGATCCTCCGCAGGCGCTCCATCCGTCTCAGCTCGGTGGGCCAGCTTCTCCCGCTCCTCAGGCCAGCTCCTCTGCCCCAGGTCCGCCGACCTGTCTCACCCCAATTCCCACTCCCGCGCGCTTTAGCGGAAAACTCGGCAAAGCGCGTGGGTTTATTCTACAGTGTGAGACGGTGTTTCAGCGCCTGCCCGGGGATTTTCCGTCAGACCAAAGCCGAATTGGGTATGTTTCCAATCTTCTGGAAGGGCAAGCGTTAGCCTGGGCTTACGCCGTTATGGCGAAGGCCAGCTACATGACCTTGACCTATGCCCAGTTCGTGCAAGACTTCCTCGAGGTCTTTGATCATTCGGATCGCGATAGCGTGTTGGCCGAGCAGCTTCTTAGCCTTCGCCAGGGTAGCCGCTTAGCGGCCGACTACGCTGTCGACTTCCGGGTGGCGGCGGAAGAGGTTGGTTGGTGTGATGCTGCCTTTTGCAGCCTATTTGTCCATAGTCTAAATTCTGATTTGCGGGATGAGTTGGCCAGCCGGGAACAGCCGGGTCAGCTGCCAGAATTAATTTCTTTAGCCATCAGTTTGGATAACAGACTGAGGGAGCGCGGAGCTCTTTCCCACTCTCCTCAGTATCGCCCCCTGGCGTTACCTCCTCCGGAGGCCGCCGACGATCCCGATGCTATGATCATCGGGCGGGCTAGACTTTCCTTAGCGGAGAAACAGCGCCGCCGGGAGTTGGGTCTCTGCATGTATTGCAGAGATGACCAACATCCCGTGGAAGTCTGCCCGGTGAAGCCAAAAGGGGAGGTCCGCGAGTCAATGTAGGGGGCCTCGCGGACGCTTCCCAGTCTAATCCCCTCTCCAAATGTCAGGTTCAAATTAGACTCTGCCACAACTCCATTGGTCATACATCTCAGGCACTGGTGGACTCGGGGGCAGAACAATGTTTTATTTCTAAGAGCCTGGCAATCCGCCTGGGAATCCATTGCCAAGCCTTGCCCACTCCCCTTCATCTCGTTGCCCTGACCAGTTCTCCCCTGGAAAAGGTCACTCACATTACCAAATCCATCTCCGTCATTATCTCTGGCAACCATCATGAGGACCTCAGTTTCTATGTCCTTCCCACCTCGGCGGCATCCATCATTCTTGGCTACTCATGGCTATGCCTCCACAACCCGGTGTTTGATTGGCAGACCGGGTGCATCTTATCGTGGAGCACCTTCTGTTTGGGAACCTATCTTCAGTATGCGGCCTGTGCCCCATCTGTGCCTGCACCCTCCCTTGACTCCGCCCCGCCGGACCTTTCTGCTGTGCCATCGGAGTTTCATGACCTGGGCTGGGTTTTCAGCAAGTCGAAGGCGTTATCCCTCCCACCCCTTCACCCATATGACTGTGCCATTGATCTCCTGCAGGGGGTGCCCCTCCCTTCTGGTCACCTGTATAGCCTTTCTGCCCCAGAACGGGAGGCCATGCACACCTATATTTGGGAATCCCTCAGTGCCGGAATTATCCGCCCCACTTCATCCCCCCTGGGTGCTGGGTTCTTTTTTGTGGCGAAGAAGGATGGTTCTTTGAGGCCTTGCATTGACTTCAGGACCCTTAATGATATCACGGTTAAGGATCGTTATACGCTGCCGCTTATGGACTCAGCCTTCAATTCCCTCCAGGAGGCGTCCTGGTTCTCCAAATTAGACCTCCACAGTGCTTATCATCTTGTCCGGATCCGGGAGGGTGACGAGTGGAAGACGGCCTTCCGAACGCCCAGTGGCCACTTTGAATACCTTGTCATGCCGTTTGGGCTCACCAACACTCCTGCTGTCTTCCAACACCTGATTAATGACGTGCTTCGTGACTTCCTGGGGGTCTTCGTTTTCATCTACCTGGATGACATATTGATCTTCTCCCGGTCTCGGGAGGAGCATCTGGTCCATGTGAAGCGGGTCCTGCAACGTCTTTTGGAGAACAAACTTTACGTCAAACCGAGAAGTGCGAGTTTTTTACCAATACCACCTCTTTCCTGGCTTTTATTGTTTCACACAATCAGCTCCTCCCCGACCCTGCCAAGGTTAAAGCTGTGGTCGAGTGGCCTACCCCCTCCTCTAAGAAGCAGGTGGAGCAATTTTTGGGGTTCGCTAATTTTTACTGCCGTTTTGTCCCTGGTTACAGTGCCATCACCCCCCCTTTGACCCGCCTCACCTCACCGAAGGTACGCTTTCAGTGGACGACAGAAGCGGAGACAGCCTTTGAAACCCTCAAGAAGGAATTCACATCCTCCCGGGTCATGTCTCTTGTGGATCCTGAGCGCCAGTGTTTTGTCAAGGTGGACGCATCTGACACTGGGGTCGGGGCAGTCTTGTCTCAGCGCTCCCCGACTGACGGGGCGCTGCGCCCCTGCGCTTTCTTCTCCAAGCGTCTCTCCTCGGCCGAGCGCAATTATGACATCGGCGACAGAGAGCTCCTGGCCGTGAAGCTCGCGCTGCAGGAGTGGCGTCACTGGTTGGAAGGGGCGGCTCAGCCTTTTGTGGTTTGGACTGATCATAAGAACTTGGAATACATCAGGACGGCCAAGTGCCTGAATGCCCGCCAGGCACGTTGGTCGCTGTTCTTCACCAGGTTCAAATTCACCATTACTTACCGCCCAGCTTCTAAAAATAAGAAGTCTGATGCGCTGTCCAGGCTGTACGCCTCTGAAGCCCCAGAAGATGAGGTCCATACCGTCGTTCCCGCTTCGTGCGTCATGGGGGCTGTTTCCTGGGCCATCAGAGATAAAGTCCTGATAGATAGAGTCCAAATAGAGTCCAAACCTGATCCTGGCGGCGGCCCAGCGGGAAGATTGTTTGTGCCCTCGTCAGTCCGAGGTGACGTCATTCACTGGGCTCACACTTCTAGGCTTGCCTGCCACCCTGATGTCTCCCGGTCTGTTGATCTTCTCTAGTGGTCCTTTTGGTGGCCCGGACTCCAGGAGGATGTCTCCAACTATGTGCGCGCCTGCCCGCAGTGTGCCATGAATAAGTCATCCAATGCTCCTCCTGCGGGTCTTCTCCATCCCTTGCCGGTCCCCGGGAGGCCCTGGTCACACATTGCCTTGGACTTCGTCACCGGTCTGCCGGTCTCAAACTCTTTTAACACCATCTTGACTATTGTAGATCGGTTTTCCAAGGCGGCCCACTTCATGCCTCTCCCTGGGCTTCCTTCGGCACGCGAGACGGCCAATCTGTTGGTGCAGCATGTGGTCAGGCTGCATGGCATCCCCGCTGACATTGTCTCTGATAGGGGGCCACAATTTGTGTCTAAAGTCTGGAGGAGCTTCTGCACCGCTCTGGGGGCCACAGTTAGCCTGTCTTCTGGACACCATCCCCAATCCAATGGGCAGTGCGAACGCACCAACCAGGAGCTGGAGGCTACTCTGCGCTGCGTCACCTCCTCTAACCCCACTTCCTGGAGCATTCATCTTCCCTGGGTGGAGTATGCCCATAACTCCACTTTGTCTTCGGCCATTGGGATGTCCCCCTTTCGGGCGTCTTTAGATTACGACCCCCCGCTGTTCCCTGAGGAAGAAGGTGAAGTGGCAGTCCCCTCCATCCAGGCCCACGTGAGACGGTGTCGACGGCTGTGGACCAAGACTCGTCAGGCCCTGGTTCGTGCCGCATCACGCAACGCCAAGTCTGCGAATCGTTACAGGAGGCCTGCGCCACGCTACCAGGTGGGTCAGCAAGTTTGGTTGTCTGCTCAGAATATTAATCTGAAGGGGGAGAAGAAGAAGTTGGCTCAGCGCTTCGTTGGACCTCACCCTGTCACGAAGGTGGTTAACCCGGTGGCTGTGCGTTTGGCGCTCCCCCCTCCCCTCCGTGTTCATCCCACATTTCATGTTTCTCAGGTTAAACCTGTGGTGTCTAACCCTCTCTGTTCCTCCCCCAGAGTGCCGCCCCCCCCAGGATGATCGATGGACACCCGGCATGGAGCGTCACTTCCATCTTGGACTCCCGACGCCGGGGCCGGGGGTTGCAGTATTTGGTGGACTGGGAGGGTTATGGTCCTGAGCACCGACACTGGGTGCGCCCATCCTTCGTGCTGGACAAGCAGCTCATTGAGGTGTTTCATCGGGCTCATCCTGACAAGCCAGCGCCAGGAGGTGCTGCTCGGGGGGGGGGAGTACTGTCACAACTCACTCCCGCCTGTCATCCGCTCCAGCCGTGCGCACACCTGGGCTTCATCAGGCTGCCACTATTTAACCTGCTCTGCCCGCAGCCTTGGTCTGGAGCCGTCAGCTCTTCTCCACGCTCAAGCTCTGCATTCGCCTACTCCTCTCGGCCAACGCCGCTACTCATCGCCCTCAAGTAAGGTATTCTTACCTGTTCTCCTCAGTTATTCCCCTGTGCACAGGCGGACCCTCCTGGTGGCGGAAATTCCCTTCGTCGCCTTTCCTCTCATCCTCACTGCATCAAGCGCAGCTGGGCGCTGTCTCCCAGGCGGGAGCTTCTCTTGTCAACGCCAGCCACCAGTACATCTGCAAGTAAGCCATACTATTACTTTCACCGCCTTGCTGTGACAATTGCTTATCCCCTGCTCTCTGTTCTGTCCTCAGGGTTGCCTGGCTGTACGGTGTCTGTTCTGCCCTCGGTGAGCTCCTGTCCCCAAGACTACATTCACATCTCCCACTCATTCATCCATACACCTGCTGTTGAATAAACTCTTAAATCTCACCTGATCCTGTGTGCACGTTTCCTGGGCCAGAAATCATGTCAGTTTGCGTCTCCTAATGATCCCGGAAGTTATGTTGTCAGGGGGAAATTTGCCCCACGGGGTCTCTCAAGGTAAAGTGATCCTGGATGAAGGGCCAGACCAACAGCAGTCTTGTGGATCACCACAAAACAAGGGTCAAAAATATACCCTGGTCAGGGTCACTGGGGCACCCACATTATTGCCAGGCTGGGGAAGAAGTCTGACCGCAAAGTGCCTGGTGACCAACTTTCTGCCCATGTGCCTCAGCTGGGCTCAACCCAAACGAGCCACATGTATCTGTGTGGATTCACCTTCCTCATTGCTCAGCTGTTATTACTAGCAATTTTTTTTGGGCTCATCTATGATTATTAATCAGTCACTCCTGGCCTCCCTCAGAACATCTCAATGTCACCATGATTTATCCATGATCTTCTGGTTCTATGCCCCTGTCTTCACCACTTTGATTGGCTTCATTGTTGTCATTAAATCCCAGACTGTCTCCACTATGTCCACTGAGGCTCTCACTACAGGTTTGTCTACTTGGAACATAACCTCCTTCACTCATACAGGCTATAAATGTAAATAATAATAATAATAATAATAATAATAATAATAATGTCAGGGGATTGATTCCTGCTCTGTCTGCAGTCTACATGTCAACATGTCCTTGAGCAAAACACTGAACCCCAGTTGCTCCTGGTGGGTCAGGCCAGCACCAGTGTGTGGTGTGTGAATGTATGTGTGAATGGGTGGATAGCAGGATCTGTAAAGCACTTTGGTCATCTGGAGATGAGAAACAAGTGCTAAATAAGTGAAAGTCATTTACCATTATTATGATATAAATGACAACAAAAAGAAATCAAAATGCAGTAAACAGTCAAAAACAACCTTTTAGCTTTTAACTTTTCATAATAATAATAATAATAATAATAATAATAATAAGGGTCAGTGTCTGCACTATTGTATTAGAAAAGGTAGTTGTTTAGTAGTTTTTTTTACTGAATTTTTTTTTAAATCTCTGTCTATTCTGATTATTGAAAACTGCTCAAGTTCCAGCTCCTGCAAATCTGTCAGCAGAGGAAATAATACTGTGTAGAAATTTCAGCAAAAAAAATACATTTTACATTAAGTGACTAATAAACCCTCAGATAAAAGACTGAAGTTACTCACCAGTCAGCTTTATTTAAATACATGTGCATATCAGTAAATTAGAATGTCACTGTGCAAGGTTCAGAACATGGGCTTTACCCATGTCCTTGTCTTGGTTTTGCTTTTGAGTAATTCTGTCATGATTGGGAAATGGGCACAGCTCATGTCCTTGGCTTGAATTAGTTTTTGAGTTGCTGTGTTGTTCGTACACAGTAAATTCCCCAGTGTTAAATAGGCAGCGTCATATTACATTGACTCTTTCAGAGTTTTAACAACAGCAACTTGAGTAGGATTAAATTAAATCACCCTTTATTGTCATTCAATCCATACAGCCAATCATGTACAGTAGAATGAAATTGTGTTTCTCCTATCTACAGTGTTAATCACACATAAAGAATCTGAGGGGACACTACCATGCAAGGCGCCACCATCGAGTTCCCTCCTCCATTCCACTATTGCTCAGCACCAAGCTGGACAGCAGGAAGTTCTGTTTTTATATGGTCTTCAGCATGACCCGGCCAGGATTTGAACCCCTGCCTCCCAGGTGTGGGGCGGATGCTCTACCAACTGAGCCACCACTCCAGTATGACCACTAGACAAGAATCAGTTTAACACCATTTCCGAATGGGACCAAATAGACTTGGAGATAGTGTTAAATTAACTCTTTCAGTACGAAATTAACACTGCATAATTAACTGTGTATTATTAGTATCATGGTCATTATGTTTTTTTATTATTATTATTCCTCTAATGATCTTCTGTTCTGGTTTGGCTTTTATTTATTTTATTTTTTTTTGTTACTTATTTGTACCCGTAGGTAGACTTGGTTTGCAGTCTGGTGACAAGCCACCGGCTGCTGGTCGCTGCATGCGCGAGCGCCCTAAACCTACATGTTTTTGGTATGTGGGAGGAAACCGGAGAAATCCCGGAGTAAACCCACGCAACACGGGGAGAACATGCAAACTCCACACAGCTCACTGTTGGTCGGGGGCTGGGATCGAACCCACGATCTCATGATCCCCGCGATCCCCCGGCCGAGGGTAAAACTGTGCTGCCACAGTGCTAAACCACTGCGCCACCGTGCAGCCCTATTTTGACAGTGTCTTTTGTCTATTTCTGTTTTAACATAGCTTGATTTTTGTTTTATCTTGATTGTTCACAGCGGCCCCCCTCATGGATCGTCACCTTGTCATGGTGGGGGGGTTTGCGTGCCCCAGTGATCCCAGGAGCTATGTTGTCCGGGGCAATTTGCCTCTGATAGGGTCACCCAAGACAAACTGGTCCTGGGTGAAGGGCCAGACTAAGAACGATCCAACAGACTCTTATGATAAATTCTATATCAAGGATTCAGTGTACCCCGCCCAGTATGGGGTTACCGGGGCTGTTATGTCTGTGGGTTTCTACTTTAGATTACCACTCGGAGGAACAAACATAAAGACACACACGGCTGCAGGTCATTAGCTTGCTCGTTTACTCAGGCATACGCACACGTCCACACCTGCACATACACAGTTCAGTTCAATGAGCACACTCTTATACTATTGGCGATGCCACAGGGTACAGCGCCCACCAATGGGGTGGCATATGCAAATGCAACTCATACAACTCATACAACTCCCATACATCACATCTCCTCCCCACTAAATATTGTACCCACCCCCAAGATACACAAAGCAAACAACTTTTATTATTTTAAAAAAACACACACTAGCCTTGAGGCTGGGAGTAGACGATCCCAAACCCCTGAGTCAGTCAAGGGTTTATTCTGCCCTTTTGGTGAGACGTGACTCTCTCATCTAACACATAAAAAAGGTCTCTTATTCAAAAATGTCCAATATATGTCTCTTAAAAGTATCTTAAACAAAGTTTATGGAACATAACGCTCTGGTGGTTTAGTAATATGAGAAGGATATCTCTTACCAGTCTCTGGAGGTGATGTGGTGTTTCCCTCTGAGGTTACCTGGGGTAATGGTGAGGGGTCATTCACAGGAACCGGAGTAGCTGGTTCTGGAACAGTCTTTTCCAGCACAGGCAGGTCTGCTGAAATGCACGACGATGCAGCTCCGCCGTCGTCTGTAGAGGTATCCCATTCAACAACCCTGGCCAGCATCTGGTCCACATGTCACCTCCAGTGCTGCGATGCGCCGATGTCAACGGTGTAGGATACAGGGCCAGTCTCAGCTGAAACAACCCCTGGTATCCACTTCTTCTCTCCTCTCCTGTAATCCCGAAAAAGAACTGGGTCTCCCACCTTAAACGTTCTGGCTTTTGCATGCATTCCTCGATACGCACACTGTGCCTCTTGTGCTTTGTAGGGTATTGTATTGTAGGATGGCTCTTAGGTGAACTTCATGTTCCTCTGACGAGCGGGAGAAAATAAAAATTTCATCCAAATAGACAAACACAAATTGATAAAGCATATCACAAAGGATGATGTTAATTAACTGTTGGAAGACAGCGGGGGCGTTGGTGAGCCCAAATGGCATCACCAAATGCTCTAACTGCCCCTGGTGAGTTTTAAATGCTGTCTTCTACTCGTCCCCCTCACAAATGCAGATTAGATGGTACACATTGCGTAAGTCTAATTTGGTGAACACTCGTGAGCGTTGAAGGAACTCAAATGCGGAATTCATCACCCAATGGTAAATAAATGGTAAATAAATATATAAACACACCCAATTCTGGGTGTGTTTATATATTTATATATCTACATATTATTCCATCTAGCTACATTGCTCCGCACTGTGTGTGTGTTTATATACTTGCATATTTATTCCACCTAGCTGCAATGCTCCGTACTGTGGGTGTTTATATATTTACATATTTATTCCATCTAGCTACAATGCTCTGCACTGTGTGTTCATATATTCATATATTTATTCCATCCAGCTACAATGGTCTGCACTGTGTGTCTGTGTGTGTGTGTATATATATATATTTTATAGTAATACGTACATATGTATATTAGCTGCTCTTGCTTGCTTGTTTTTTTTTTTTTTTTTTTCTTGCCTTCTGATTGTTGCTCTGAGTGTTGCTATCCCTGTGCTGTTGCAATCCTGGAATTTCCCCGTTGTGGGACTAATAAAGGCTTATCTTATCTTATCTTATCTTATCAAGGGCAGAGGATATTTGTCCTTAAATGTAATAGTGTTGAGCTTGCGGTAGTCGATACACGGGCGCAGTGAATCATCCTTCTTACCAACGAAGAAGAACCTGCCCCTAAGAGGGGCAAAAGATGGCCGAATAAGGCCGGTATTCAGCAACTCCTTGATATATTTTTCCATTGCCTCCCTCTCCTGACCAGAAATGCTGTAGAGCTGTCTGAATGGCAGCTTCGCTCCCGGGATGAGGTCCACAGCACAGTCATAAGAGTGGTGAGGTGACAGCGACAATGCTTTCGACTTGCTGAAAACCTCCCCCAAATTGTGGTATGCCCAGGGAACGAGGCTGAGGTCTGGCGGCTCGACCGGAATGGGAGAGACAGGGAGAGACGGAGCACATTCAGCTGAACGGAGACAATTGGCCAAACAAAATGGGCTCCAGGAGGAGATGGAATTACACCCCCAGTTAATAATGGGGCTGTGCTTCTGGAGCCAAGGAAAACCTATAATCATCAGGGAAGATGAAACTGGGAGAACTAGGAACGTGAGTTCCTCCCGATGAGTCCTGGAAAGGAGGATGGCAACTGGCACCGTGCGTTCGGCAACTACGGCAAACTCACCGCCAGATATAGTGGTGATACGCTGAGGATGGGGGAATTTATGTGTGGGAATACCCAGGTCCCGAATGAGCCAGACCGACACGAAATCGCCCTCTGCCCCTGAATCAACTAATATCATGACCCTCCTCTTGACCCCCGGCAATTGCACGAGGGCCGGAATAGACAAATTACCGGGGGAGAGTTAATTTAGTCCCGCCCACCAACCCCCCCACAGTTATTACCAGGCCGCGTCTTTTTGGCCGCTGGGGACAATTGTCCCGACTGTGTTTCGGAGAACCACAGTACATGCACGCGCCAGTCCTCCTCCTTCGCCGACGCTCATTGTCGGTTAATTGAAACCAGCTGAGGTCCATCGCCTCTGGAGGAGGACCAGCCCCCACAGTGTCAGTCCCTGCAGCGGGCACCCGCTCGGCAGGCGGGTGAGAGGATGCCTGTCACTCCTTTGCACGCTCACTATAGCAGATGTCCAACCCCACAGCCTGATCAATAAAACCATCGAGAGTGTCGGACACAGCATAAACCGCCAGGTCATCATGGAAGTGAGCGTTTAACCCGTGGAGGAACGCATTGCATAACGCAACCTCGTTCCACCCCTAGTCCGCCGCTTCGGCCCAAAACTCCACCGAGCACCCTGGTGGAGTGTCATAAGGTGGCTCATTATGTTTCCTTGACTATTGGTGTGGCCAAACGCGGGGGAAAAAGCGATCACAAATTGCTCAAACATGTAGGTTCGCACTTCTGGGCTGTCTGCTGTGGCCCGAGCCCAACTAAGGGCTCGTCCCTGCAGCAGTAAAGTAAAGAATTGAATCTTAGCCACATTCCCTGGGTACCCCCCCCCCCCGACCTGCTCCAAATACAACTGCACCTGGTGAAGAAATTCCTTACCCTTCCCCACCTCTCCCGTGTACGAGGCAGGTGTGGGAACGGAGGTGGTACGGCACACTGGTGGTTGAACAATGGGAGCAGGCTGAGGAGGAGGAGCCGGAGGAGCCGTCCCAGCCAAATGCTGCATGTTGGCGTCCAATTGCCGCATCATTGTCTGCAGCTGCTGGGCCATCGCGGTAATCTGTTGCTCACTCACTTCTAAGCGATCCAGAGCTTTTTACCCTGCTGCTGCACCTGCTGAGCTGAGGTTCAGGCTGGCTCGTTCTGCCATGACTGATAATAATAATTCAGCCCACATGCAAGATGCAGCAACAAAGGGACTATCAAACAATATCACACGTTTGAGTTTCTTTATTAAATAGCAAAAAGCCTTTGCACAGCTACCGAACAGAATATTTGCTATGATGTAGTGATGCTTAAAAAACTGAATACAACATTAATTAGTCCTATTAGCAAAATTATAAATCTCTCGATTTCTCAGGGAACATTTCCAAGTGTCTGGAAATTGGTTGTGTCATGCTGTGTGCCCAAGACGGGCACAAAGCAGGACTCAAAAGCTTGGTAAGCTCTTGGCATGATGTTTTATTAATACAAAAATATCACAGCTCATGAGCTGAAACAAAAATACGACAAAGAAAGCAAGACAAAACACAAGGATCAAGAAAAAAATCTACGCTAGGCAGAAGCATGTTACCCCACACTAGAATGACAAGGACACTGAAAAGAATTAAGGAGCCATCAATCCATCTTCTTCTGATTAATCCTTTTCGGGTTGCGAGGGGTGGTGGGGGGTGGGGCTATCCCAGCATCTTTGCGCGAGAGGCAGGGTACACCCTGGATAGATCGCCAGTCCATCACAGGGCCAACACAGAGAGAGAGACAACCATTCACTCTCACAGTTATACCTAAGGACAGTTTAGAATCCCCAGTTGATGCCAGTTAACCTAACTTGCATGTTTTTGGCATGTAGGAGGAAACCGGAGAAATCCCGGAATAAACCCACGCAGACATGAGAAGAACATGCAAACTCCACACAGAAGCCACGGCTGTTAAATAATGCAACACTTAATTAACCAAATACAAAACAGCTGTGGACCATTAACAAACGAGAATCAAAGGTAAGAGAACCTGAAAATTAAAAGAAGGCAAATAAAAGCCAAACCAGAATAGAAAATAATTACAGGAATAACAATAAGTAAACATAACAATGACCATGTTAATTAATAATAGGCAATCCCTCATATCACTGAGGATGATGTCTACCTAAGGAGGATACAGAAAGAAACAATCAAAACAAAACAAAAACAAAACAAACAAAAAGGTTTAATGTGTCAAGAGGTGGTATGAGTTCTTAGATGACTAATGAGACCAATTTGAGCCCTGCACTCCCTTCCACAGATGTGACAGGTAGTTGTTGTTTGATGGGGGGTTGCTTGTCCAGGGCGTTGTGCTCTCTCCTTCCTCCTCTGTCACTTCTCGGCCTCCTTCTTGAGACGAGCTTCCTCAAAGAGAGCTGCGGCATGACGCACAGCAAGACGCCATGCTGCCCTGTCCTCAGCCAGTGCTTCCCAGTCTGCTGGATTAATGCCACCTTTCTGGAGGTATGCTTTTAGCGTATCTTTGTAGCGCTTTCTCTGGCCACCTTGGGTTTGTTTGCCGTGACACAGTTGGGAAAAGAACACCTGCTTTGGTATACGGGTGTCATCCATGCGCACACAATGGCCAGCCCAACGAAGTTGGTGTTTCATGATCTGTGCTTCAATACTGGTGGACTGGGCTATGCTATCAGCATTTGTGCGATAGTCATCCCATCTAATGTGCAGTATCCTCCGTAGGCAGCATTGATGGAAGCTCCCAAGGCTTTTCAGATGGCAACGGTAAGTTACCCATGTCTCACACCCATAAAGGAGTGTGGGCACAACCACAGCATTATACACCGAGACCTTGGTCTCATTCCACAAGACTCAATTTGCAAACACTCGGTGAAGCAGTCTTCCAAAGGATGCACTGGCACACTGTGTCCTGTGCTGGATCTTGACATCAAGATTCGCTGACTGAGAGAGATGGCTACCGAGAGTCTCCAGTGTTCCCCATTGATAGTGATTTGTGGGGAGGAGGATGGATAACTCACCCCTGGGGCAGGCTGAAAAAGCACTTTGGTCTTCCCGATGTTGAGGGAGAGCCCCAAGTTGTAGTTGGCACTGGAGAACAAATTCAGAGTAGCTTGTAGAGTTTCTTCAGTATGTTAGAGGATGGCACAGTCATCAGCATACTGTAGCTCAGAAAAGGCAGTTCTGGTAACCTTGGATTTGGAGCAGAGGCGTCCCAGGTTGAAAATTGAGCCATCCATTCGGTATTCAATCTCAACACCAGGGGGAAGGCGGTCATGTACAAAGCTCAAGGTCACAGAGACAAAAATAGAAAAAAGGGTTGGAGCCACTACGCAGCCCTACTTAACACCGGTGCAGATAGCAAATGAATCTGACTCCGAACCTTTGTAGAGGACAGTGGCAGTCATCCCATCATGAAGCAATTTCAGTACTCTGATGAACTTTGATGGACAGCCAAACCTTGAGAGTACCATCCATAGGGCTTCACGATCGACAGAGTCAAAAGCCTTTGATAGGTCGCTCTCTACACTTCTCCTGGATTTGTCGTGCTGCAAAAATTATGTCAGTTTAGCCACAAGATGGTCTAAAGCCACACTGAGACTCTGGGAGTACATCCTCAGCAAGAGGAAGGAGGCGGTTGAGGAGGATGCGGGCAAGGATCTTCCCAGCAATTGAAAGAAGGGAGATACCACGGTAATTCCCACAAACTGACTTATCCCCTTTCTTAAAGGTTTGATTTGATTTTTGATTTTGTATACTTTATTGATCCCCAGAGGGGAAATTGAGGGCATCCACCTGGATGGATGAAGCAGCCACGGTACGGTACTATCCCTTAACCATTCACACCTAGGGCCACTTTAGAGTCTCCAATTAACCTAACCTGCATGTTTTTGGCCTGATGGTCACAATGTTAGCATTTATGAGCTCAGCAGGCAGGTCCTCATATTCCCAGACCTTAAGAAAGAGCTGGTAAAGCTTCTGCACTATCAGTGATCTACCTACTTTAAAGATCTCAGCGGGGATGCCATCCAGTCCAGGTGCCTTGCTGTTTTTGATCTGACTGATTGCAAGACAAACCTCTTCAGGTGCTGGCAGGTCAGCAAGTGGTTCTCTGACAGAATGCTGAGGGATGGACTCAATGGCAGCATCTGATACCTCTGATTCATGGTTCAGGAGTATCATGTTCAGGAGTAGTTCTTTCCATCTTTGCTTGATAGTGACATCATCCCTGAAGAGAGTGGAACCATCATGTGATCTCAGAGGTGTAGGACCACGCAAACTAGGCCCCTAGATGGCCTTCATTACTTGAAAGAAGCCTCTCATGTTGTGCTTGTCAGCAAGGTGTTGGATCTCTTGGGCCCTTGCCTGCCACCATGAGTTCTTGAGGTGGCGTAATTTCCTTTGCACCTCAGCTTTAAGCCTGCGATAAGCTGTTAGCTTAGGCTGGCTAGATGGATGGTTTTGCCATGCATGGTAGGCCTTTCTCTTCTGGCTGAGGAATACTTCTATTTCCAAGTCATTCTCATCAAACCAGTCCTGGTGTTGGCGGGTGGAGTAACCAATTGATTCAGCACAGGCCTTATGAATGGCAGTCTTGAGTCCTTGCCAGTACTCATGGATGTTATTGGAGCCATCTGGCAGATCAGAGAGGTTTTCAGCAAGGTGGTTTCGCGAGTCCATCCAGCTGACTGGGTTTTGAAGAGCACTGATATTTAGCCTCTTACGGACTGCCTTTTGCTTGCGATGCATTCTAGAGAATCTGAGAGACATGGATGATCTGACTAGACGAAGGTCTGTCCAGCAGTCGTCAGCACCTCTCATAGCGCTGATGATGAGGACGTCAGACATATCACGGGCTCTGACAATGACATAGTCAAGAAGATGGCAATGCTTAGAGCCAGGGTCTTTCCATGTGGTCTTGTACTTGATAGCTTGCCTAAAGATGGCATTGGTGATGATAAGGCCATGCTTTGCACACTTGCTGAGTAGGAGGACACTGTTAGAGTTAACTTTTCCTACCCCGTTTCTTCCGATGGTATCACCCCAGACTTCATAGTCACCTCTAACCCTTGCATTGAAGTCACCCAAGAGAATCAGCTTATCCTATTTGGGCGTGGCAGTGAGGACAGCAGAGTACACTGCTCCTGCCCCCGTCACCACGCATCCATCACCACGGGACTTGGGTGACTTAATCTGGGTTCCCCGAAAGGTAGAGGCCTGCGCGTGATGCTTATAATGTGAGGAGGCCGGTGAGCCGACGGCAACCACAAGAACTTGACAGGTTGGGGCCTGAATACAGTGGCAGGAAGTAGTCCAGACAACCGGAGGCACCCATCCTGCTGCAGCCCTCATCCGCCATCACAGGGTGACAAGCAGCCTGTTCCGGACCGGGCTTAGTCTGGACCCTCAACTCTGACCTGTTCACCTAGGGTGGCCCTACCAGGAGTACAAGACTCCAGGCGACATAGCTCGGAGAATCACCGGGACACACAAGCCTCTCCACCATGACAAGGTGACGGTCCAGCGGAGAGGACCATGTTAATAATAATACTATAAATATTAATGTCCATGTTCAATAACATGTTAATGTTAATTAATTACCATTTTTATGTTAATTTATGTTCCATGATTTTGCCATGTATTTCTCTGTTTGTTTGGATTATTGTCTTAGTCTTGTTTTAGTACCATGTTAATAATAATACTAAAACAAGACTAAGATGATAATCCAAACAAACAGAGAAATACATGGCAAAATCATGGAACATAAATAGGGACATGATAACAAAAATAAACACAAAACTAAAGCTGAGGCAGGGAAAATACAGAACCGAGAAAATAATAATGTTAAGCAAACACAGAAGACAGAAATTCATACAATAAATAAATTCAACATGAGAATGTGGGCTGAGCCCATGTCCTGGTACAACAGAATACAAAACTATAAACTAAGGCGAGGACATGGGCCCAGGCCATATTTTGACAGTACCCCCTCTTAAGGGGCGGATAGCAGACATCCCAAAAACAATAATAGAAAATGACCTTCCCTGGGTGGGGGGTGGGGGGTGGGGTGGGGTACAAGGCCAGGCGGGCAGACCCCCACCTTCCCCCATACATAGTCCAACATAAAAAACAGCTTGTTGGGGACCAACTCAAATACAAGGCCCCAGACCATCAGATGTGGTGGGTCAGGTGGCCTCCCAGTGTCCATGGGCCACCAGACCAGAGTACAGGGTGGGTAGGGCAGCCTACCAGGGTCAAAAGGCCACTGGACCAAAGAACAAGGTGGGTCAGGGGGCCTACCCAAGTTCATGGGCCCCCAGACTGAAGGGCGAAGGGGATCGGGGGGTCGGCCAGTGTCCGTGGACCCCCAGTCCCAAGATCAGGGTGTGTTGGACTGAGGCTGAGGCACGTCAACCTCAGAAACAATGACAGTGGAGGCACACCGGCCCTAAGAACAAGTGATGGAGGCATACCAGCCCCAGGAACAACCACGGTGCACTGGCCTAAGGAAGAGACGGCTGGGGCGCGCCTGGCCCTAGATGTGATGACTGAGGCGCACCGGCCTCAGGCACATTGGCTTCTGGAACAGCAGCGGGAGGTGCACTGTCCTCAGTCTGTAAAATACAGGTTGCTTCTTGTGTGTTTTTTGCAGATGTGAATATTACTGTGTCATCTGCATACATTTGTGTATGAATGTTTCTGCATGTATTTGGTAGATCATTTATGTATAGGGAGAATAATATTGGTCCAAGTATGGAGCCTTGTGGGACACCCATTTGACATTTCAAATATGGCTATTTGACACTGTTGACCATTACATATTTGCTGGCTGTCAGTTAAATATGATTTCATCCATTTGATAGCATGTTCTGAAAAGTTATACTGACTAAGTTTGGTTAAAAGGATGCTGTGGTCAATGGTGTCTGCCTTCTTCATATCTAAAAACAGCACCTACACAATTTCATTTATCAAAGAAAGATTTAGTTTTCTCTAGGAACAAGCTTATTGCAGACTCTGTTGAGTGGTGGGCACGGGAACCCAAACTGTGTGTGATGCGGGCGGGGGTGGGGGTGGGTGGGTTCCCATAATTCAAATGTTCACATAATAGCGTGGCCACCCATTTTTCAGTCATTTTGGAGATGACAGGTAAGATGCTGATTGGTCTGTAGCTGTTTAGCATATCAGTTTTACTCCGTTTTGAAAATTGGTCTGACCACTCCTACCTTTCAAGCAGATGGGACGACTGCATATTTGATAGACAGATTGATTAAATGAGTAATTGGACAAATGAGAAGGTCTTTACTTTCTTTTAAAATTTGGTGTTAAGGCCATGTTAATGTGTTGCTTTTGAGCTATTCAATGAGCTGATGATATTTGCAACTTCATTTTCAATAATTTCAAATATATTAAAAACTGGTTGTGAGGGATTAAGGTGCCTTCACACCAAATGTGAACGGGTGCACAAATCCATACAAAGTCAATGGAAAGAGGTGAGCACATGCAAAATCGCGCATTCGCACGTTCACGACAGAGGGATAGCGCCATCATCTGAGTAAAGGAATCAACATTGGAGAGTAAACTAGTTTGAAAATGAGACTGACATTCACCTGGAGACAGAAGGACCGGGAACTGTTCAGCTGAATCGGGATGTTGGAGTTATTTACCCATGGATTCCTGCCACGGATGTGCTAACAGGGCTGGCAAGCTACCAGTGGAAACACCCATGAAGTTTTTGAGGCAGTGACAACTTTTTCATGTCAGCCCACCATCCAATAATATAAATCTTAGCATGGTGTTTTCTCGAGGATTTCAACAGCAGGTTGAACACCGCTGCAGAGGTTATAAAGGCAACTTTGCCTGTCTGCATCTCACCCAGATGGTGAATTCATGTCGATTCATGTATTTACATTGAGTGTAACAGTGCTGCACGAAAAATTCATCTATTCCCATTTGGTGTGAAGGCACCTTAAATAGGACTCGAATTATGATCAGGTGGATTAAATGAGTTGGTTATTTTTGTATGCAATTTAAAACAATGCGATACATGGGTCTGTTTCTATTATCATGCCGGTGTCATTTTAATAAAAAGTTTTATATTTTTACAGTGGTTTGAAGGAGATCTCAAGATATTTTGATATATATTGTGTACTGCAATAAACCCCTAAATGTACAGTTGGGCAAAAAAGTTTTTAGTCAGCCACCAATTGTGCAAGTTCTCCCACTTAAAAGATGAGAGAGGTCTCCAAGTTTCATCATAGGTATACCTCAACTATGAGAGACAAAATAAGAAAAAAAAAAAATCCAGAAAATCACATTGAAGGATTTTTAATGAATTAATTGGTAAATTCCTTGGTAAAATAAGTATTTGGTCACCTACAAACAAGCAAGATTTCTGGCTCTTACAGACCTGTAACTTCTTCTTTAAGAGGCTCCTCTGTCCTCCACTCATTACCTGTATTAATGGCACCTGTTTGAACTCATTATCAGTATAAAAGACACCTGTCCACAACCTCAAACAGTCAGACTCCAAACTCCACTATGGCCAAGACCAAAGAGCTGTCAAAGGACACCAGAAACAAAATTGTAGACCTGCACCAGGCTGGAAAGACTGAATCTGCAATAGGTAAGCAGCTTGGTGTGAAGAAATCAACTGTGGGAGCAATTATTAGAAAATGGAAGACATACAAGACCACTGATAATCTCCCTTGATCTGGGGCTCCACGCAAGATCTCACCCCGTGAGGTCAAAATGATCACGAGAACGGTGAGCAAAAATCCCAGAACCACATGGAGGGACCTAGTGAATGACCTGCAGAGAGCTGGGACCAAAGAAACAAAGGCTACATCAGTAACACAATACGCCGCCAGGGACTCAAATCCTGCAGTGCCAGACGTGTCTCCCTGCTTAAGCCAGTACATGTCCAGGCTCGTCTGAAGTTTGCTAGAGAGTATTTGGATGATCCAGAAGAGGATTGGGAGAATGTCATATGGTCAGATGAAACCAAAATAGAACTTTATTATAAAAACTCAACTTGTTGTGTTTGGAGGAGAAAGAACACCATACCTACTGTGAAGCATGGGGGTGAAAACATCATACTTTGGGGCTGTTTTTCTGCAAAGGGACCAGGACGACTGATCCGTGTAAAGGAAAGAATGAATGGGGCCATGTATTGTGAGATTTTGAGTGAAAACCTCTTTCCATCAGCAAGGGCATTGAAGATGAAACATGGCTGGGTCTTTCAGCATGACAATGATCCCAAACACACAACCCGGGCAACAAAGGAGTGGCTTCGTAAGAAGCATTTCAAGGTCCTGGAGTGGCCTAGCCAGTCTCCAGATCTCAACCCCATAGAAAATCTTTGGAGGGAGTTGAAAGTCCGTGTTGCCCAGCGACAGCCCCAAATCATCACTGCTCTAGAGGAGATCTGCATGGAGGAATGGGCCAAAATACCAGCAACAGTGTGTGAAAACCTTGTGAAGACTTACAGAAAATGTTTGACCTCTGTCATTGCCAACAAAGGGTATATTGTGGTGATGTGAAAATAACGAGAGAGAGTTCTCTCTCAAAGTCAACTTTATTCACAACACCATCATCACAAAGCAGAGAGAAAAAAGAGAATGAAACAGTAAACTCTCGTCCTTAAATATCAGGGACTTCACACTTTGTAGATCACATGTCACACAGACCACTTTGCATTATAAAGACAGTCACAATGCATTTCTCTCCATGATATCACTTCCACAGACCACTTTTTTTTTTTTTTTTTTTGTTACTTATTTGTACCCGTAGGTAGACTTGGTTTGCAGTCTGGTGACGAGCCGCCGGCTGCTGGTCGCTGCGTGCGCGAGCGCCCTAAACCTACATGTTTTTGGTGTGCGGGAGGAAACCGGAGAAATCCCGGAGTAAACCCGCGCAACACGGGGAGAACATGCAAACTCCACACAGCTCACTGTTGGTCGGGGGCTGGGATCGAACCCACGATCTCATGATCCCCGTGATCCCCCGGCCGAGGGTAAAACTGTGCTGCCACAGTGCTAAACCACTGCGCCACCGTGCAGCCACTTTGCATTATAAAGACAGTCACAATGCATTTCTCTCCATGATATCACTTCCACTGTCTCCCATGCATCCTTTCCTTAATCCTTTAATTGCACCCCCACAGTCTCAGGCCTTGCATACCAAAGCTAATATTCCTGCAGCTTCCTGCCTTTGTTCTGACCTAAAATGTGAGTCACAGAATCTCCATGAGTGTGTCCACCACAATATAACAAAATATTGAGATGAACTTTTGTTATTGACCAAATACTTATTTTACCGAGGAATTTACCAATTAATTCATTAAAAATCCTTCAGTGTGATTTTCTGGATTTTTTTTTTCTCATTTTGTCTCTCATAGTTGAAGTATACCTATGATGAAAATTGGAGACCTCTCTCATCTTTTAAGTGGGAGAACTTGCACAATTGGTGGCTGACTAAATACTTTTTTTCCCCACTGTATCTCGATATATGTTAAAAGGGCAGTGGCGGCCTAATGGTTAGGGATGTGGACTGAGGGAGAGTCACGGGTTTGATCCCTGGACCAGCAGGATCAGCTCTGGGTGGGACAGATAACATAGCAATGTTTGCCCCACCCCCACCGTGGTGTCCTTGAGCAAGGCCCTTAACCCCAACTGCTCCGGTGGAGCTGCTCAGTGGCTACAGATCAGTCTGTGGTTGTAGTGGGTAGCTTCCAGTTGTGGATGTGTGAGTGTGAACAGGGCGTCCTTGAAAAAGGGAGGTTGCCTCTTAATGGAACTACCCTGTATAAAGGTTAAATAAAAAATACATAAAAAGCCATATCACCAAGCCCTAATTTGATCATATGTTTTATTTTCCTTTTTAGTTTCACCCTCTCCTTTTGTCAGTAAACCTGATGACAACTGCACAATGTCTTCAGAGTCTTGATGAGAGAAAGGCTTTTAGCTGCTTGTCAAAATATACTCATAACATGTCTTCAGGACGACAGGGATCATGGGTGCTCTTTGGATCAGGTAGCAGTGTGCACTTTTTTGTTTAAACTGCTGCTAAAATTTCTCACATTCATATGTTCTATTCTAAATAAAATGTTTTTCTATGAATATTGCAAATCATAGCATTGTGTCTTTATTTAGATTTTATAGAGCATCCCAACTTTTTTTGGAATTGGGGTTGAAGTCTTACCATTTACAGGTGTTTTCATTGTAAGCTATACAGTCTACTGCAGTGATTCCTACCATACATACATTTGTTTTGACTGTGAGAGAAAAAAGGAGAAGAAAAAATGCCCAGGGAGACTGTGCATTCCTCAATGAAAGGCCAACAGACGTAACACTGAAGAAAAACTAAATGCACCCTTTTCATTGGTGTGATTTGGATCATTATTATGTTGAAATATGATTTTGACCTAACTTTTTGCTAAGGGTTATCTTTCATTATTCTCAAAAGCTCTTTAATATGATGATGAATTCAGAGTGAAGTCAACAGTGAGGGTTTTTATGAGCCAGCAAAACAAATTTAAATCCTTCTATTCACTGTTTCACGGTTACAATCAAAAAAAGTCACTGTGGTCAAAAAAAAATGTTCTTTTACTTTCTGCCTGGAAAACCTTATTACCAAAAGCCTTGGATCTAAAAAACAGAATATGATTCATAATTCAGAGGGCTAAATCATAATCATCAAAATAAAAAAAAGGTTTTTAATAGCCTACGTTCTTGCAGGTTTAAATATAGAATATACAGAATTTCGTTAAAGGTCATCTTTTTAAATATAATTATGAAACTTTTTCATTGTTTTTAGATGCACTGTAGACTCAGATTTTGCTGCACTAGTGGACCGGGGTCTGGTTGTTCCACAGCTCCTGTGGCAGAGATAATCCCATATGTGTCTGTGCCGCAAATATGCAGCGCATGCATCCAGCACACCTTCTGTGTAATGCAAAATATCACAGGTGATTTTTACTTAATTATGTGTCATCAAGGGCAGGGGTCCTCAAATGTTTTTGCCAGGGGTCTACATTTGTTTTTTTCCAGTGGACTGCAGGTCTGGAGCAGTGCGTTATGAGTAGTGCAAATGTACACTTATGGGGATAAAAGCTTGCAAATTTACAAAAAAAAAGTCATAAATTTATGAGAAAGAAAATTACAAATTTACAAGAAACAGCCGAAAATTTACAAAAGTCAATTTTACTAGAAAAAAAGCTGAAACTTTATGAGAAAAACATACATTTACAAGAAAAAACAAATTGATTAGAAAAATGTTACAAATTTAAAAGAAAAAATGCATATTTAAGATGGAAACACAGTAGATTTAAGGGGAAAGTGGAAAAAAATGGCAAATTTACAAAAAAGTAGGAAATTTATAAGAAAAAAGTTGAAAATTTAAGATGCAAAGAGTTTTCAAGAAAAAGTTTGTCTTTGTCACCAGGCTGTCCTGCTGTGGGAGTAGCTGGGTGAAGCTTGGGGGAGCAGTGATTAGCACTGTGGCAGCACAGGAAGGCTGCATGTCCACCAAACGTGTTTTTTGTCGCCCAACCGCCCTCAGCATTTTTTTTTTTTTCAGCGTTTGTGCGCTGCGCTCTGGGGGAAAAAAGTCTGTACCCTGTATCCCAGCAACGACTTGTCACTCTCAGCTCAGCACTTCCGCTTTTCCTATGGTCAGACTTTCTACTGATTTTTTAATAGCAGTCTCTAAATAACAATGGTCAGGAAACGTATTCTAGCAGCTCTGGATGTAAAATATGATGACACGGAAAGCCGGAGTCTGAGTACAGACTAGTACAGGCATCCTTTGTCCCGCCCACACAGCAGTTCTGATTGGTTGCTTGGTCTGACATTGACGAGCTCAGCTGCAGTCTCTGAAAAGTTTAACTTTTTTCAGCTCTGTGTGCCCTGAGCACCGCGACAAAAAATGTCCACCACCGAGAGCGTTTCTGCACCAAGGGCGCTTAGCGCTGTAAACGCTGGACTACATAAGAGAATGAATGGAAAATAGCTGCCCAGAGTGGAAAAAACGAGTTTGGTGGACATGCAGTCTAAGAAGGTCACGGGATTGATCCCACCCCCTAACCACTGGTGATCCTTCTGTAGGGAGTTTGCATGTTTTCCCTTGTCTGCGTGGATTTACCCTGGGTACCCCAGTTTCCTCCCACAGGCCAAAAACATTAGGTTAATTGGAGACTCTAAAGAGGCCCTGGGTGTGAATGGATGTGTGAATGTTGAAAGGATTGGCGCCGTACCATGGCTGCCTCGTCCATCCAGGTGGATGCCCTGAATTTCCCTCTGGGGATTAATAAAGTATACAACTTACGAAAAAAAAAAAAAAAGCAAAACAAAAATGCAGCAACTTTCAGCAGCAGTCAGCGGAACATTAGTGCAAGTTGAGAAGTTCATATATAAAATAAACAGTAACGTAATCCTTCAGTCAAAAAACACAGTCTCTAACACATAGGATCGCTGGTCCATGGAGTGTGGTTGTGAGGTGTGTCGTGGAGCTGGCGGGTGCTCTGATTATCAAAGGCAGAATGCAGATGTCCTTAGGCTGTAGTTCTCTGGTTGCCAGTGTCAGTCGTGATTGTTTTACTCTCTCTTCCAGGTGGGGAGTGTGGTGTGGTTTCTCCTGCTTGCTTTCCTCCACTGAGCATTTTGCCCTGATTAGGTGGAGCTTCATCAAAGACCTTGCGCCATCACAAGCTGCCCTTATGCCATAAACTGTGTGGCTGGCATCCAACACAACATTTGAGTGCCTTTTTTTTTCTTTTTTTCATTCTGTCAAAACAAAACATGCTTATTTTTTCAAATTGTATCCAAAGGCTTTGGATCCCGACTGGGGTCCGCCATTTGAGGATCCCCGATCTAGGGGATTAAATGATTGTTTAAAGTGCATTTTGCCAAATTTGGGCTGGCAAAAGAGCATTTCACCTACTCAAATTCCTCTCACGAAAGCTGGATCTGTGCGTCATGGATAACCTGTGTGTGTGCCTCAACAACTGCACAGTCTCTGGCAAATGTTAAAATCTGTACAGCTCTGCTGGTTCTGGCCTGAGTGACGCAGGTTATCTGAGTGAAATTAGTTGTTATTAACTGGGTTTTCACTGCATTCAATAAACAATAATATGAAGATAAATTGTAACATTTCAGGGCAGTTTAGTGGTGCAGCGGTTAGCACTGTGGCTGCACAGCAAGGTATGAATGTGAGAGTGAAAGGTTGTCTGTCTCTTTGTGTTTTCCCTGCGATGGACTGGCGATCTGTTGAGGGTGTACCCTGCCTCTCGCCCAAAGACACTGGGATAGGCTCCAGCCCCCCCCGCAACCCGAAAAGGATTAAGCGGTAGTGGATGGATGGATTGTTTTTTTTTTTTCACGGATTGGTTCATAGACAAACCATTTTAACTGAAGTACAAATGTTATATTAACACATTTGGTGAGTTTCAGTTGTTCTGCAGTTTGGCAGACCCACCTGACAGAGCCATACAGAATCTGGCTTACAGCCCACAACTTCTCACGGCAGGTGGAAACTTTGTGGCACGACCTGCAGATTTTCACATCACGTTTGTTTTTCTGCATCCCGCTCTGTGTGTGTGTGTGTGAATCAGTGTATGCCATGTTTTTGTGTGTGCATACTGTTTATACATGAGGGCTCTGGTCTTTAGTTGTTCCTTGCTGAAGCGAAGTTCCCCCTCAGTTAGAATGAGAAACAAAAGCCCTTTGCCTGCATGTCTCATGTGACTTTAACACGACATGGGTCAAATCCTTGTCAGTGTTTGGATGCAGTTGGAAAAAAATACTTGCTCATCCTTTTGTTGTATTGGTTGAGTTTTCTTTAATGGTTTGTTCCTGGGATCATTGCTTTGGGGCTGGCAGTCCATAGAAATGCTGGCTGAACGCTGCATCTCTCGGAGATTATCTTTCGTTCATGGGTATTTATCTCCAAAATTAATCAAGGAATTTTTCTTGTCTTGTTGTTGACATGATAATCAGCTTTTGACTTGCAGAGTGTAATATAGAGGCCAGAGTAAATGTAGCATCAATCACTTTTTATAATGAGTAACATTTTTGCAAGATACTTTTTACTCTTACTTTTTTGAGGCAAAAACTGTACTTTACTCAAATGTAATTATTCATACTCTTTGAGCTATCTTTGATTTCACTGATTTGAAGTCAGTATCAGTTGTTATTTCCTCTTACCAGGTTTTCTTTTTATGAATTTTAAAATCATTTTTTTCTACCAAATCTGGCTCTGGATATATTTAATTTATTTCCGTCTACAGCATCTTTACAAGATTTGGATTCTATTAGAGAGCACATATGAGTAGTTTGTTTGATTTTTCTCAGATTTAAGAGAAAAACCTCACAAATTCATGACACTAAAGCATCAGATTTACAAGAGAAACGTTACTAATTTTTCAGTAAAAAAAAATGTATATTTGTGTTAAAGGGGGTTCCACATTTATTAAAAAAAGGTTGTAAACTTGTAAGAAAAAAATCCTAAATTCATGAGGTAAAAACAAATCAAGATTATCAGAACAATAATTAAATGTACAAGGGAAAATACTACAAATTTATGAGAAATGCTGCAAAAAAAATCACAAAATTATGAGGGATTTTTTAAATTTATAATAAAACGGTATGAGGTTTACATAGGAGCAGAATCACAAACAGCAGAGTAAAACCATCATTCATTGCTTAACTACCTTTTGTAGTAGATACTGTATTTACTCTCTTTTTGGTCACTATTCTTACTTATGCTTACATACTTCTGGAATTTCCCCATTGTGGGACTAATAAAGGCTTATATTATTTAATTAGCAACATAAATTAATGTTGCCTTTGAGTCAAATTTCTGAATCCTCTACCCATCTGTGGTGGTGTAATTTCTAGTACTTACCGTGACTCCATAATCATACCTTGTTTAAAACTAAATATTTGGCACCAAATGTTGCAGATTTTATGATTTCTGTGACAATGTGCACAGCACTGGTTTAAAATAACGACATCTTTTTAAATCTCTTGCCAGACTCATAAGCATCCATCACCCTTTTTTTTTTCCTCAGGGCCTTAGGGAGCTCTTTGAAATGTGGATGGTTGTGGATGTGTGTGTGTGTGTGTGTATATCAATGTTTTCCCTCATGCTATACTGTCAATAGGAGGCTGATGTCCTGTCTCATCAGACGCATTGAGAACAGCGCCGTCACCGTCGCCCCCGTACTTCCTCTATGCCTCACCGCACAGACTATTATTAGAGACCAGATGAAAGGTTGGACACCACTGACATGTCATTATATCATTATCACACATTAATGAGATGAAACACCTGAACCCATCAGGGTTGCAGGTATAATACGATCTGGGGTGAACTGGGTGCAGTCATTCAAATTTCAGTTAGTAAACATAGGATAACATCTTGAATACAATGCCATTATGTCAAAATTATTCTGTCTTTTGTGGTTTTGATGTTCAATGTATGACTCGCAAATAGAAATAAGTGAAGTAATCAGCAAAAATGACAATAAGTCTTCTGAGAAAAGATAATAAGCATATCGACTGGTGAAAATCAATCATATACATACAAAACAAAGTATCATTTTGCCTCTTCGGATAAAAACTAAATCTTACCCGTTGCAGAAACCTCCTTCCTACTTGCACTGACAAATTCTCTTTGGGAACACAGGAAACAGAAAGCACAATTTACAACCCATCCCCCCTTTTTTTCTATTTTCTATGATGATGGATCTACACATGTAAAAAAAATAAATTAATAAATAAAACACATCAGTGTGAGCCAAAAGGAACTGTGATGCACTGCTTTAAATCAAACATCATCCAGTCATTTATTTATGTGGACATTTTATTTTAATGCTTCCTGGGTTTACAGAGAGGCTGAACATACGTTTCAACATGGACAGGAATGATGCAGCGGGAACATGAGAAAAGAAAAAAATAAAGCATGAATAACTGGCACAAAGAGGGAAAAAAAAGGCAAAACAGGTTCATTTTCAACAGTGTGTTAGGGTTGAATTGGAGGGCATGTTTTCTTCATTAGCTGGTGTCAGTTGTGAAATAATCACTGATGAAATAAAATATTTAGACTGGTGTGTGAGAGCTCTTGGATTAACTACAAAAAGAATAATACAGACTTGGCTTAAAAGGCTTACGTGTGACAATTGTGGGCATGTGTAGAATTACTTAGCCTAGTTTTCCTGAAAATAGGCTGGTACTATGTACACACTGGTAGCTATGTATACACTTAGGACAGATCAGCACATAAAAGATACTTTTGGGATGCCCGTGTAGTGTCAGGATTGCCCCTCTGGGGCAAAGGAGGTGAGTACCCAATTGCTAGGCGAATTTGGTAAACCATGATTTATTAATGAACAGAAAATAAAGCAGCTTGTGTGCTGAACAAAAAAAACAAAAAAAAAAACCCAAAACAAAACAAAAAAAACCAAGCAAGGCTTTGCAGGGAAACCCACAGGCTTGGATAACACAAAACAGGCAGTGAATAATCAGGAAAGGCGAGGCAGGAGCGTGTGTTAGATGCCGACTCATGGTCACCCCACCAGGTAATTGGTGGTGATCATTAAATAAGGCTGGCCTATTTACTACATCAGAAACAGATGTGGATAATCAAGCAATCAACATGGATCAGGCAAAGGTGGAAATAAATAGAAAATAAAAAAAAAATAAATAAACAGAAACATTGTCAAAATAAAAGCCTAAACCAGAACTGAGGAAAACCATGATTGAGATAACAAATCAGTAAACAGAGCAATGGGGAACAAAGATGAGAAAAACAAAACATAAACATGACTATGATAATAATACTAAGGGTGATAATCAAGAACCAAGAATCAGGAAGGGGTGAAATGGTCATCATCATCATCACAGCAGTCTGTCATGGGCGACAATGACTGTTTCATTTAGGTCTGACAGATTCCTCCACACAGCTCTGTCCTTAGCCTTCCGCTGCCAGGAACTCCTGTCTATGTCCAAATTCTTCAAGTTCCTTTTTACAGTGTCTTTAAATCTGAGCCTTGGTCTACCCTGATTGCGTTTGCCCTCACATAACTGTGAGTAGAGTAACTGTCGAGGGAGACACTGGTGGTCCATCCTCTCAACATGTCCGAGCCATCTCAGGTTCATCTGTATTAGCATGTCCTCCATTGATGGTAGACCAGCTCGTTTCAACACTTCTATGTTGGTTATGTTGTCTTTCCATGAGATGCTCATTATGGCTCGAAGGTGTCTCATCACGTACGCGTGGAGTTTCTTCACCTGCACTCTGTAGACAGTCCAAGTTTCAGCACCGTACAATAGAGTAGCCAGTACTGTCGCTCTGTACACTTTGCATTTCACATGGATAGACACATGTCGATTGTTCCACAGTCTCTCTCCCAAGTTTCCAAACACAGCGCTCGCTCTTCCCATTCTGAGAGATAGGGTACAGAACATGAAAAACCATGATACTTAAACAAAACACAGAGGGTCATACAAAGACTAACTGAAAGCATGGGCAAGGTCCCAGACCCTGCCCAGACTATAGCACAGCCCCCTCCCTATCAAGGGGTGGATTCCAGACACCCTCCAAACAAAACAAAGAACACCCCAATTGGGCAGGAGGAGGTGGACATAGGTACGGCGGGGAAAAACAAGAGCATAAACAAAGACAAAATTTTTATGAGGCAGCCGGCCAAAGTCCCATGACCACAAGGAGGAGGAACATGACGTATCCGGGGGCCTACCAGTGTCCATGGCCAACCAGATGGAGGGACAGGGCAAGTTGGGTGGCCTACCCAAGTCCAAGGACCACCAGACGGATGAACATGGCATTGTGGGGGCATTGAGCTCACGAGCCTCCAACATGGAAGCTAACATTGAGGTCCTTTGCTCTGGAGATAACATCACAGGAATTTATAACCTCAGGAGATAGCACAGCAGCTTTTTGTTCTAGAGATAACTCAGAGACTTTAAACTGAAGAGATAATGACAACATGGAAATTTTAAATTCAGAAGCTGACAAGATTCAAGATTCAAAGATTTTATTTGTCAATATTACTCTATGTACAGGACATACAGGAGAATTGAAATGCCGTTTCTCTCTCTTCAGTGGTGTGCACAGTCACTCTATATATAATTCAAGAAATCTCCGTCTGTCTGTCTGTCTGCCCTGTCAAAGATCAAAAGCAGGCATCACCATGGTTTCTGTTGCTATGGTAACCATGTCAAAGATCAAAGGCAGGAATGCAGAAATGCTTGCTTAAACCTGCTTTCTACAGGCATGCAGAAATATTTGCTTATACTTGGTTTCTATGGGCATGCACAGGTTTGCACTAGTATATATGTGCCCTTCAGAGGTAAAGTGGCAAACCATTATTTTGAGAAAATGAGCTCTAAAGTTGAAATATTCTCAAAAAATCAGTGTGCCTATATCATTAAAAAGTTACCCCCTATAATAATTATAGGGGGTAACTTTTTAATTTAGTGTGCCTATATCATTAAAAAAATCAGTGTGCCTATATCATTAAAAAGTTACCCCCTATAATAATTATAGGGGATAACTTTTTAATGATATAGGCACACTGATTTTTTGAGAATATTTCAACTTTAGAGCTCATTTTCTCAAAATAATGGTTTTGTGGTATAGCCCACTTTACCTCTGAAGGGCACACACACACACACACACACACACACACACACACACACACACACACACACACACACACACACACACACACACACACATATATAAGGAATAAGGCTGGAAAAGCAACAACAGCAGTCTATGTACAGTAATGCTACCCATAGTGCAACTAATGATGAAAGAGAAAACCCAGACGTCCCATAGTGCAAATAAAGATAAAAAAATAAAACCCAGCAAATCTATATACAGAAAAGGTAGAGCAGTAACACTCGTAGTTCAGGTTCAGGTTACTTTATTTGTACCCGTAGGTAGATTTGTTTTGCAGTCTGGTGACATCCATATTTACAAGCCACAAATTACATTCAACATAGACACAAACACAGGCACATATGAAGCTGACTATAAACATGATAAGAATACTCAAGGCTCCATCAATCAGGGTCTAAAAGGACAAAGAGATGGGAGAAAAACCAGAGGTAAGAGAGAAGGGTCATATTAAAAGTTAAAAACTAGTCAGAGAGGTTAAAAACTCAAAGGTGTAAAATCCATCCATCCATCCATCCATCTTCTACCGCTTTTCCGGAGGTCCGGGTCGCGGAGGCAGCAGTTCAAGCAGAGAAGCCCAGACTTCCCTCTCCCCAGCCACCTGCTCCAGCTCTTCAGAGGGGATACCAAGGCGTTCCCAGACTAGCTGGGAGACATAGTCTCTCCACCGAGTCCTGGGTCTGCCCCGGGGTCTCCTCCCAGTGGGACGTGCCTGAAACACCTCAAGTGGGAGGCGTCCAGGAGGCATCCTAATCAGATGCCCATACCACCTCAACTGACTCCTTTCAATGTGGAGGAGCAGCGGTTCTACTCTGAGCCTCTCCCGGATGACTGAGCTCCTCACCCTATCTCTGAGGGTGAGTCCAGCAATCCTACGGAGAAAGCTCATTTCAGCCGCTTGTATCCGCAATCTCGTTCTTTCGGTCATTACCCAAAGCTCGTGACCATAGGTGAGAGTAGGAACGTAGATTGACTGGTAAATCGACAGCTTTGCCTTAGAACTAAGCTCCCTCTTCACCACAACAGACCGGTACAACGTCCGCATCACTGCAGATGCTGCTCCAATCCGTCTGTCGATCTCTCGCTCCATTTTCCCCTCACTTGTGAACAAGACCCCAAGATACTTAAACACCTCCACTTGGGGCAGGAGCCTGTCCCCAACCCGGAGAGGACAATCCACCTTTTTCCGGCTGAGGACCATGGACTCGGACTTGGAGGTGCTGATTCTCATCCCAGCCGCTTCACACTCAGCGGCAAACCGTCCCAGCAAGAGCTGTAGGTCATTGCTGGATGAAGCCAACAGGACAACATCATCTGCAAACAACAGAGATGAGATCCTGTGGTCACCAAGCATGACACCCTCCATTCCCTGGCTGCGCCTAGAAATCCTGTCCATAAAAATTATGAACAGGACCGGTGACAAAGGGCAGCCCTGGCGGAGTCCAACTCTCACTGGGAATGACTCCGACCGAGTGTTGGCAATGCGAACTAAACTCTCACAACGGTCGTACAGAGACCGAATAGCTCGTAACAACAAGCCCGATACCCCATACTCCCGAAGCACCCCCCACAAAAATCCACGAGGGACGCGGTCAAATGCCTTCTCCAAGTCCACAAAACACATGTAAACTGGTTGGGCAAACTCCCACGAACCCTCAAGAATTCTCGAGAGGGTAAAGAGCTGGTCCGATGTGCCACGGCCAGGACGAAAACCACATTGCTCCTCCTGAATCCGAGGTTCGACCAACGGCCGGACTCTCCTCTCCAGTACCTTGGCATAGACCTTCCCAGGGAGGCTGAGGAGTGTGATCCCTCTAAAGTTGGAGCACACCCTCCGGTCCCCTTTTTTGAAGAGAGGAACCACCACCCCGGTTTGCCATGCCAAAGGCACTGCCCCCGACCTCCACGCAATGTTGCAGAGGCGTGTCAACCATGACAACCCAACAACATCCAGGGCCTTGAGGTACTCGGGGCGAATCTCGTCCACCCCCGGGGCCCGGCCACCAAGGAGATTTTTAACCACCTTGGCAACCTCAGCCCCTGTGATAGGCGAGTCATCCCCCTCGTCCCCAAACCCTGCTTCCTCTGTGGAAGGCGTATCAGTGGGATTGAGGAGATCCTCGAAGTATTCCTTCCACCGCCCGACGATATCCCCAGTTGAAGTCAACAGTGTCCCATCCGCACCATACACAGTGTGGACGGGGAGCTGCTTTCCCCTCCTGAGCCGCCGAACAGTTTGCCAGAATCTCTTTGAAGCCGACCGAAAGTCTTGTTCCATGGCCTCACCGAACTCCTCCCATACCCGGGTTTTTGCTTCAGCAACCACCCGAGCTGCACTCCGCTTGGCCTGCCGGTACACCTCAGCTGCTTCGGGAGTCCCACAAGCCAACCAAGCTTGATAGGACTCCTTCCAATAAAATATTTAGAAAAATATTTAGAACCCAAGTGACATCCGACAAAAATAAGTAAATATAAAATGGAGTTAATAAATAGGTACCTAAATTATGTGCAATATATTTTTACAGCTTGTTCAACTCTTTGACAGCAGCAGGGACAAAGCTGTTTTTGTAGCGCTGGGTTCTACTTTTTGGGACAGCAAACCTCCATCTTGAGGGAAGAAGCTGAAAGTGGCAGTGCAAAGGGTGGGAGTCATCTTTTAAAATGGAGGTAGCCATCCTCTGTACTTGTCTGGTGTACAGGGATGTCAGGCTCAGCTGTGACTCACCAAGCAAACGACTGGACCATCTAACTACCTGGTCCAAGGATTTCCTCTGTTTCAGTTTTATCTGACCAAACCATGACACTAAAGAAAAGGATAAAACAGATTCAATAAAAGTCCCATAAAACATTGTCATTATGGTTCGGTCAACTTGGAAGCGTGCAAGTTTTCTCAAGCAATGCAAACATTGATGACCCTTTTTGCACACCCTTTCACAGTTCTCTTCAAAGTTTAAATTACTATCAATAACCGTCCCAAGATATTTGTAGGATTGTACACATTTGGTGGTCTGGCCTTTTAGTATGGTGACTTTGTGCCTTTGATTTTTCCTCCTAAAGTCAATAATCATGTCTTTAGTTTTTGTCATATTCAGCTGCAGGTAGGAATCCTCACACCAGTGAACAAAATCATCAACTACTGGGCCATGGCCACTCTCACCATCCTGGAGGAGACTGACAATAACTGAGTCATCAGCATACTTTATAATGTGTCTGTTGTCATGTCTGCTCCGACACATGTTTGTGTACAGGATGAAGAGTAGTGGTGACAACACACACCCCTGAGGAGAGCCAGTAGAACAGCACTTTAGGTCAGACAATGTACCATTGACCCTTACTCTCTGCGTCCTGTTGGTTAAGAAATCCAGAATCCAACCCACCAGATTATTGCTCAACTCAAATTGCTGCAGGAGCCTTTCAACTAAGATATGAGGTTGGATTGTATTAAAGGCGGAGGAAAAGTCCACAAATAAAAGTCTGGTGTGTGTCCCATTAAAATCCAGATGTTTAAAAAGCATGTTTAACAGAGTGACAGTGGCATCCTCTGTTACACCTGGCTCTCGCCGATCATTATCACCAGCTGCGCGCACACCTGCGCCTCATCGGCGATGAGCTATATCTTCCCCTCTGCCCTCTGCTTCAGCCTGGAGTCGTCTTCGCATCTACTCCTCAACACGGCGACAGATCCGGTCTCTACCGACAATGCTCTGTACACGTAAGCAACTCATCATACCCTTACCTTCTCTTCATTCCTTCCCCTGTGCACAGGTGGATTCCCAGGCGGCGGCTTTTCCTCCTCCTCGCCTCATCTCCGCCTGCATGGCTCTGACGCATCAAGGGCGCACAGCCGCGTTGTCTTCCAGGACACAGCTGTCAAGCCAACGCCAGCCACGCATTCCCCTGCACGTGAGCAAACGTAATAAATTATTCCCACGGTGTGGTCGGCTACATCTAACCTCCTGCTCTGCTCTCCCCTCATGGTTACCTGGTCGAACAGTGAGCTGTTCCGCGCACCTGGCACGGTGTCCGCCCACACCACATCTCCATTCCCACTCATGCACTCATACACCCTTAACTGTTAATAAAAGCATTAAATCTTCCCGAGCCCGTGTGCGTGTGTCCCCTGAGTCCAAGGTTATGACATCCTCCACTCCTCTGTGAGGCCTATAGGCAAACTGTAGAGGATCCAATGCATGCTCAGTCTGCTTTAGGACCTCACATCTGACCAGTTTTGCAAAAATTTTCATTAAAATTGAAGTCAAAGCAACTGGTCTAAAGTCGTTTACCGTTTTAGGACAGCTGGATTTTGGAACGGGAACAACCACGGCATCTTTCCAGATCTTGGGCACATGTTGTGTCTGTAAGGACTTATTGAAAATGTAATGAAATATAGGACTCAGTTCATGTGCACAGGACTTTACCAAGCGCCCACATATATTATCAGGGCCCTGACTTTTGTTCACTTTTACAGCGCAGAACTCCCTTTTAACATCCTGCACCTCAATATTAAAGTGCTGATTGTCTTTGAGTTTCTGTTTCAAATCTTGGGTTTCTGTGCTAAAATCAAAGGAGTCAAAACGACCATAAAAACAATTAAGAGCATTAGCCAGCTCTGCGTCTGAATTAAAACCATCTAAAAACACACAATTACTGCACTCTGTGCTCTGAAGGCCTGCAATAGTTTTCATACTGGCCCAGGCTGAACCAAGTTTCTTTGTTGCCATCTTGCTTTCCAACTTTGATTTATAATTCTGTTTTGCTCTTAAAATTTCGGCCTTCAGCTCCTTTGTGGCAACCTGTAGCTCAGAAACAGACCCCTGTTTAAAGGCAAGTGCTTTCCTCTGTAAGCAGGATTTAACTGATTTTGTAACCCATGGTTTGTTGTTGGGATATATTTTGACACGTTTACGTGGAACAATCTTATTTTTACAGAAAGCCATGCATGAGCATGTGACATCCACCAAAGAGTCCAAATCATCCCCGCAGGCCAGTGTGAACATCTCCCAGTCTGTACAGTCAAAGCATTCCTGGAGGCTGTGCACTGAATCTTCTGTCCACACATCAATGTCTCTCGTCTCCACCTTGCCTCTTCTGAGAGCAGTTTTATATGTGGGCAGCAAATGTACACAGTTGTGATCTGAGGATCCTAAAGGAGGAAGGGGGAATGATTTATAGGCCCTCTCTATGGATCCATAGCACAGGTCCAATGTCTTTTTTCGCCTGGTTGGGCAGGAGACATACTGATAAAAGTTTTTAAGTGTCTTCTTTAAAGAAACATGGTTAAAATCCCCAAGAATGAAGTTTGGCGCCTGTGGAGAAATTGATTGCAGCTGCTGGATCACATCAAAGATAGTGCTGCAGGTGGAGTCAGCGTCTGCCCTCGGGTGAATGTACACAATTGAAGTTGATGAAAAGTTGGGGGACCTCGCGAGGCAAATAAAAGGGGCGTAGTGACACAGACAGCAGCTCCACATTGGGTGTACAGATGCGCTCTCTGACCGTGACAGATGTGCAGTACTGTTTATTAATATATAAACATACGCCGCCCCCCTGACGCTTCCCCGTTACCTCTTCCTGCCAATCCGAGTGCAGTGGGGCTCCAAAGCCATCAATCCACAGGTCTGCGTCTCGGTCATGCGCATTAAGCCAAGTCTCGGTATAAACCACGACACAGCAGTTCTTAAAGTCTTTCTGGTAGCGTACATTCCCTTGAATTTCATCCACCTTGTTTCTCAGAGACTGTACGTTCCCAAAAATCATCAAAGGAAGAGGAATGTTACCAAACTGACGTCTTCTCAGGTGCAATTTCACACCTCCACGCCTTCCGCGCTTCCTTCTGCCGTCTCTCCCGTCTCTCTTTTCCCCGCTATGTCCATCTCTCAAAATAAAGTCCGGCAGTTGCGGCTTAGGCTCAATCACAGCCGCTGCATCAACAGTGTTTAAATGCAGCAACATGTCCCTGGAATAATGTATTCTGCCCGCCATGATGCCGAACACGTTTACCTTATAGACAAAGAGCTGGAGGAAAAGTAGCAGCAGTGCAAGAAAGGGAAGGAAGTCCATGTTGTTGGAACCAGGGAGCTCTTCGCCATATAGTCCACAAACACTCCAGGGCAGAAACAACACAAAGGATTTCGTAAAAACATATAAAAGTACATAAAAACAGACACACAGACGATGAACTTTTTCACCAGCTGCCAGTCGCTGCGTGCGCATGAGATAGTTGAGAGTTCTATGTGGTAGTGTAGGTGCAGAGAATGACAGATTGGGCTTCACATAATCAATATTGCAAAAACAGACAGCAGCAGGTATGGCATTTGTGCAAATGATTGCAGTAAGGTGCAGACACATACAGCAGCAGATGTATTACTGTTGGTGTGCCAGTCTTTCTGTGCCAACAGCTGAGGTAGTTATTGTTCGGGCTAGTGTGTTACGATGTGGGGAAGGGGGAGAGGAAGTGGACAGCGTTCAGGGTCCTGATGGGCTTGTGAAAAAGCTGTCTAACAGTCTTGTGGAGCAAGCCTGGAGGCTCTGGTATCTTTTTGCTGGAGGGAAGGGGGCTGAAGAAGGAGTGTGAGGGGTGGGAGATGCCACCTTCAACGCTGATGGCTCTGCGGGTGAGGTAGATGTCTGAGTGGGGGGCAGATGGGTACCGATGATCTTGCTGGCAGCTTTCATTGTGTGTTGTAGTGTCTTCCACCATGAGGCGGTGCAGCTTCCATTTTACACCATGATGCAGCTGGTGAGGATGCTCTCAATGGTGCCACGGTAGAATGAGCACGTGATGGAGGGTGGGACTCGTGCTGTCTTCAGTTTGCTGAGGAAATGGAGGCAAGTTTGAGCCTTCTTGGCCAGTGATGTGGTACTGTTGGACCAGGAGAGCTCCTCAGAGATGAACTTGAACACCACCCAGGAACTTGGTGGTGCTCACCCTCTCCACAGCTGCACCATCGATAATCAGAGGGGGATGCTTTGTGTGTCCCCTCCTGAAGTTGACTACAATCTCCTTGGTTTGTCCCATGTTCAGGAAGAAATTATTGTCTTTACACCACAGGACCAGTTGGCTCACCTCATTTCTGTAGTTGGCCTCCTTGTTGTTCATGATAAGGCCCACCACCGTCATGTTGTCCACAAACATGATGATGTGGTTGGTGTTATAGGCTGGTACAGAGTCATGGGTCAGCAGGGTGAAGAGCAGTGGGCTGAGCACATAGCGTTGTGGGGCCCCTGTGCTCAGTGTGATGGTCTTGGAGATGTTGCTGCCAACCTACACGTCCTTTGGCCTCCCTGTGAGAAAGTCCAACATCCAGTTACAGAGAGAGGTTTTGAGTCCCAGGTGTCTGAGTTTTTGCATTAGGTGCCGGGGGGGGGGGGGGGGTGATTGTGTTGAATGCTGAATTGAAGTCCAAGAACAGCATTCGCACATAGGAGTTCTTTGAGTCCAGGTGGGTGAGGGCTGGATAGAGAGCAGCAGTGATGGTATCTTGTTTGGATCTGTTTGACCTGTATGCAAACTGAGATGGGTCGTGGGAGGGAAGAAGGATAAACTTGATGTTCTGCATTACCAGCCACTCAAAGCACTTCATTATGATGGAGATCAGTGCTACAGGCCGGTAATTATTGTAGCTGGATGGGACAGGCTTCTTTGGGACTGGTATTATGGTGGCATTTTTGAAACGTGTGGGGACAACATCTTGACTCAGGGAGATGTTGAAGATTGGGGCAGCGCGGTGGCGCAGTGGTTAGCACTGCAACAGCACAGCAACTCACCCTTGGCCATGGGATCCCTGGTTCTATTCCAGCCCCTGACCAACAGTGATCTGTGTGGAGTTTGCATGTTCTCCCCTTGTCCGTGTGGGTTTCTTTCTTTCTTTATTTTATTTAATATGGACATAACAAATTACATTAGTACAATCACAATGAGAGACCAGATGTTTTGCATAGGTGTATATAGCACAAGTGCTAATTCTCAACACCAGTCCATAAGTGGCTTATATAGGTCATAAATTAGGCTGTACAAACAAAATTTACAAGTTAATTAAAATTACAAATACATTACAGATTATAAATAGAGCAAGAGATCCATGATCACAACAAGCACAATTCAGACTAGACATGCACACATTGCTGGTGGGATTTTAGCCAATCTTTAGCGCCTCCGTTGAAGAGGTTGGAATTTGTCTCCAATTTTAAGTGAGTTGGCAGAGAGTTCCATAAATTTGCCCCTTTTATGGAGAAAGCAGACTGACCAAATGAAGTTCTAGACATGATGACAATGCAGTCACCGTTGATGGAAGCTCGTGTGCATGCTCTGCTAGAGCTCGAGCGTCTAGCCACCAAACCAGAGAAAGGAGGTGAAACAAGATGGTATAGACATTTAAAAACCAGTCTGATATTACAGAAGATAATAAAATTTTCAAAAGTAAGAAGATTGTGCTTGGCTAAAATACCACAGTGATGCCACCGCATTGGTTTGCGGTCCAAGATTTTTATAGCCTGTTTATATATTGCAGTTATGGGTTTTAGTGTAATTTGAGATGTTTGTGACCAAGATGTGATGCAGTATGACAGATGTGAAAGAATCATTGCGTGCATATATGTATGAGCAGTTCTGAATGACAAATACCTTCTAATGAGACGGAAGCAATTTAAATTGAGTTTGACCTTCTTACAAATGTAATGCACCTGCTTGTTGAATCACAGGTTCCTGTCTAGAATGATCCCTAAATACTTGACCTCATTCAGTTCAGTAAGCACCTCATTTCCAATTTTAACATCAAAAACATCATTCATGGGCCTGTTTCTAATAGAGATACACATAGCAACAGTTTTTTTTTTGACATTCAAGGTTAAATGCGACAATACAAGCCATTTAGAGATGTTCTGTAAAACCTGAGTCAGGTGCTCAGCTGCCATGCTAGCCGTTTTGACAGACAGATAGATTACGGTGTCATCAGCATACATCTGGCAGTTGGCACCTGAGCAACTATCGGGCAAGTCGTTGATGTATATTGTGAACAACAATGGCCCTAGTATAGATCCTTGTGGTACTCCCATGTTATTTGTGAGCAGCCCAGATTTCTCTCCATTGACCTTGACACATTGTTCTCTCCCCTCCAGGTATGACCTAAACCACTGTATTGCCTCAGTTGAAATCTTGAGGTCTTTTAACTTCGACAATAGGACAGTGTGGTTTACTGTGTCAAAGGCCTTTTTTAGATCCAGAAACACGGTCCCCACAACATGCCCCTTAACCAATAAAGCCTTGACCTTCTCAATAAAATAACAGCTGTTTCTGTGGAATACTTAGGTCTAAACCCAAATTGCTGTGAATAAAGTAATTGATTGGACTCTAAATGTTCTATCAATTGATCAGCAACAATCTTCTCCAAAATTTTTGAGACTACGGGCAATATGGCAATCGGCCTGTAGTTGCTTGCTAAGTCCTTGTCTCCCGACATATAGACCGGGGTAATTACTGCTGTCTTCCAATTCTCTGGAAAGGTATTTGTCTTTACTGACAAGTTAACTAAATGAGTAAAAGGCTCCAACAGACTATTCTGGTGTTTCTTAATTAAGGCAGCATTTAAGTTATCAACATCCTTTGCCATAGAGTTATTCATTTTCCCAATAATCTCATTAACTGCATCACTGGATACCTCTTTAATGCGAAAACTGTTGTGAACATTAATATGTTCCTGTTTATGTTTATGTTTACTCCGGAAGTTCTTCGGTTTCCTCCCTGTGACGACGAAGTGTCCCCACTGTTATGATTTAGTGTATGTGTGATTAAGATAAGATAAGATAAGATAAGATAAGCCTTTATTAGTCCCACAACGGGGAAATTCCAGGATTGCAACAGCACAGGGATAGCAACACTCAGAGCAACAATCAGAAGGCAAGAAAAAAACAAGCAAGCAAGAGCAGCTAATATACATATGTACGTATTACTATAAAATATATATATATACACACACACACAGACACATTACTACATTACATTATTACACAATAAACACATTATGTTATATTTGTAATATTGTAAATGTTATTATGATTATTTGTAAAAGTGCACACATCATTTCTAGGATCTGTCTTTGACTAATTGAAATGCCTTTTGTGAGATAATTGTTTGGTTAACCATTTGGGTAAACATTTGGTGATTATTTAATACACATACCTTTGCCAACATGCTGCCTGAGGGTGTCCCGGCAAAAGACTCTTTGGGGGTTGAACGCCTTTTTAAAGGACACCAGCAGGAAGGGAGCAGATGATGGCAAGTTGAGGGGTGATTTAAAAATATGTAAATAGGGGATTAAATTATTTAACAAATTATTTATAGTATTATTTATTCTGTACTATTTATATGTATTTTGTAAATAAGTGGGGATTATTTATGGACTTTTAGATGCTATTGGGTTTGTGTGAAAAATGGAAAATGTTTATTGTTTTACCTGGGGTTATGGTAGGGGCTAATTAGCCCTAATTGTCTCACATAATATATAACAGGTGTTTATTGTGGAAAGAATGGTCTTTCATTATTGTTGATGAAGAGTCGTGTCGGTGTGAAGATGTCGGACATTATTTGGATTGTTTACCAGTAAGTTTTGTGAAATAAAATAAAAATGGGAAAATTGGAGATTTTGCCTTGCTTGCTCGCCAGTATGTTACATTTGGTGGCAGTGGTGGTCCGTTCCCAGGCAAGATGTGGCGTTTGGTGGAGGTGGTGAAAGACCACGGGACGGAAGGACCGATGGCGAGAAGGAAAGTGACGAGACAAGAAGAGCAGTCTGACCTGGATGCAGGTATGGCAGCCGAGGAGCCGGGAGTCAGCGGACTGGGCGAGCTCGAGGAGCTAACATGCTTAGTGAAGTCTCTGGTTTGTTCGCTGACTATCAGGGATCGTTGGATGGAGGAAGAAGCCGCTCTTCAGGACCAAAGGTGGCGGACTGTGGATGATCAAATTCGTCGGATGGAGTCGCGGGTTATGGAGCTGAGAGAGGAGTACGGAAGCCGGGCTGAACGTAGTGGTGACCACGGCGCTTCGGGGGAGGACCCCGGGGTGACGGCCAGTCGGGTCGGCCTGCAGGAGGATGATTTGCCACTGCAGGTGCAGCCGAGGAGGACTCGAATGCACCACGAGCCCAGGCTGAATCCTATCTCTCCCGAGGATGACATGGAGCACTACCTGGCGACGTTCGAGAGGATCGCTACAGTCTGCCGCTGGCGTGAAGAAGAGTGGGCTATCCAGCTAGCTCCTCTGCTTACAGGTAAAGCACGGAGTGCGTATGTTCTGATGGACATTGCAGACATGACTGATTATGGAAAAGTGAAGGAAGCTATTTTAAACAAATATGAAATAACTTCCGACACATATAGGAGGAGGTTTTGGTCCCTGGACGTTTATCAGGACGAAACCCCTCGTGAATTGTATGTACGTTTGAAAGACCTGTTTTGTAGATGGATTAAACCAGAGACCTCAACTATAAAAGACATTATGGAACTATTAGTTTTGGAACAGTTTCTGCGGATGGTGAACCCAGAACTGGGAATCTGGATACAAGAGTGGGACCTGAAGACTGCAGAGGACGCTGCTCGTCTGGCGGAGGTTTTTCTGTCAGCCAGGTCTGGGAGCAGGAGACCTACTCTAGGCCATGACAGCTCTTTCACCACACGGAGTAAGTTTAATGAGGGTGAAAGGGGTGGTCCAGCTCAGAAAAGATTGTATTCCAGCTCCAGTCAGGTCACTGTTAGCAAACATAGTAGGAGTATAAAGTCACGTTTTGTTCCAAGTCACGATATACGCTGTTACCAGTGTAACAAAATTGGCCACACACAATATTCATGTCCTGCCACAAGAAATAGCAAACCATCACTATTATGTTCAGTTCCTAGACCCACTTTTTCAGCCCCAGTGCACAGTGGAGTGTATAAAACGAAGGTGTTGCTTAACCACTTGCGCTCCGTTGTTCCACGGGCAGGCAAGTCTCTGCGTCCTATGACGCACGAGGGCGCGCGAGAGCGCGCTCGTGCGCCCTCGTGCGCATGACGCATGATGGTGGTGATGGTGATGTAGTAGCGTCCAAGCGCCACTCAAAAAAAAACTGCAGAGACAGCCGCGAACAGATTAGTTCATCTGATTGACCTCTCATTCGACTAATAAGAGCCTTGAATTGGGTTTCTGAAACCTTGAAGAACCAATGAATGAAAATCTAGGAAGGAGGACCTGCCTACTGTGAAAGCAGGAGCCAATTGAAGCACAGAAATTCTGGCTGGGTGAAGCGATATTTACTGCTGCAGAAGGACTCTGTACGAATCTCCTACAGACCCAGGCTCACCCAGCAGCATGGAGAACACCCACAAGTGGGACCTGCACTCATTCCAGCAGAATAGACGGAGGCCGACGACAAAAGTCGTAAATCATTCACCAAAACGGCAATAATGGAATTATATTGATCGGGATCCACGAGCGGAGCAGCGTCGCGTTCGTCTGACGCGTGGGAAGAGCTGTTCACCACGACTCTGCTGCTTTGAAGAGGTAAGGTGTTATAAGCTAAATTATTATTTATCCCTGAAAACTGTAATCCAAAAATGACTTTTGACCGATCGGTAAATTACAACTGTACTGCGCACGAAATACGAAGTGCGTGCGCCGCGATAAACGGTTCATTTGCCGTGTTCGGACCGTGAACGCCCCCCCACCCCGCTGCAGAAGAGGAGCGGGGGGGGGCCACGTTCCGAACGCTCCCCGGTCCGCGGGGGGGAGGCATATCAGTATATTCCATCATGTAGCGATGGCCCTCTTCTGTAGCGAGGGGGGGGCGTTGACGGTCCGTTCACGGTTCCCCCCCACACACACACACACACAGTAGCGGGGGGGGGGGGAGCCACTGTGAAAACATGCAAGGAAAAAAAAAAAAAAAGAGTGTATTCCGTCATGTAGCGAGGGCCGAATTTGGTCCTTGGTAGCGGTGGGGGGGAACGACCCCCCGCCCACACACACACACACACACAGACACAGCCCTGAGTGTGACCTTTCATTAGAGCCTAAAATGAAGCTTCTACATTGAATTATTCAAAAGTTACACACGTTTTTCAAAACTGTGCCATTTGGCACAATTTGGCACAGTTCCACAACGCCTGGGAACAGCCTGAGAACAAAGCTGTGTAAAATATTCATTTTTGGTGGTATTGTTACCAAATTTGGATCTCAGCTGGATAACACTTGGTTCTACATTTCTGTTGCATTTTCCAGCCGGATCGGACAGCTGTGTGTTATTTACAAGCATTTGTATCCAAAAAAACACTGTGTCCAATTTTTTTTTCTTCAAGTTCAGTATGTTTAGATGACTGTAACTCAGTGGCCGGAGCACGTAGAGAGATTATGGTTTTTTTTGCCAAAAAATTCCAAGTGTTTTCTTTTAAATGAGACCAACCCCATGAAGATGCTGCAAAGGGTTGAATAACAGCTTTCGATTTACTTTGGGCACGTTATTTTGGGGCATTTTTAGGAAAATTGCCCGGAGTGCAAGTGGTTAATGGTCAGTGTGAAGCGGCCCTGTTAGACTCAGATTGTTTTCAAACGGTTGTGCTGCCCAGTTTGGTCCCTAGGGATTTGTGGAATGAGTCTGAAATAAATATCAGTTGTGTCCATGGGGATAAAAAAAACTGTTCCCAACCGCTGAGGTTTATTTAACAGTGGGAGGTCAAACTTATCTCCTTCCTGTAGCTCTTGTGCCTGATTTGCCTTATCCAATTATTCTTGGCAATGATGTTCCAACTTGGTTCGACATCATACAACAGGTTAGAGGTGAACAAACTGAGGGACAGGCAGGTGGCGCTATTGAGCAGAGGCTTGATGCACCTGCTGGAAAAATTTGTAATATAGTGACAACCAGGGCACAGAGGGCGCAGAGGGCTGCCAATGTTCTTCAGGAGCTGCCTTTTTATGATTCTGAGATAGAGGCAGGCCCTAGTAAACAACCTAAATCCAAGGCTCAAAGGAGAAGAGATAAGGTGCTAGCTTCTGTAAAGAACTTGGGTGAAGAAACACCACAACTAAGTCAGTCAGTAGAGTTTGACATCCCTCCTGACATAGCTGAATTACAGAAAGGTGACCCAACACTTAGACCATGGTTCAATAAAGTCTCGGAGATTGAGGGTGTGAAACAGGGTAGAACGGATTGTTTGGCTGAGGCCATGTATGTCATTAAAAAGGGCATTCTGTACCAGCAACAAGGTGGAGTTATGGCCATAGCTTTGCCACAGGACCTCATACCAAAAATTATGGAACTGGGACATGTTCTTCCTTGGGCAGGTCATTTAGCATTTCAAAAAACTCTGCAGAGAATTGCTAGAAGGTTTGTGTGGTCGGGAATGTATATCCAGATAAAAGACTTCTGCACATCGTGCCCAATATGTCAGATTACATCACGTAGGGGAGTAGCCCGTGCCCAACTACACCCACTACCAATTATTGGAACACCATTTGACAGAATAGGGATGGATATAGTTGGCCCCCTAGAGAAGAATCTCCTCTGGTAATAGATACATTTTGGTCATTTGTGACTATGCTACTCGGTACCCAGAAGCCTTTCCCCTGAAATCTATCAAGGCTAGGCAGGTTGCTAACTGCCTTATCCAGTTGTTTTCAAGGGTAGGCATACCTAGAGAAATTCTGACAGACTGTGGAACAAATTTCTTGTCCAAACTGTTGCAGCAGGTATATAAGCTGTTGGGTATTAAGGGTATTAAGACCACCCCATATCACCCTCAGACTGATGGACTAGTGGAGCGATTTAATCAGACTCTAAAAAAATATGCTGCAGAAATTTGTTTCTGAAACGGGCTTGGATTGGGACCAATGGGTACCATACTTATTGTTTGCTTATCGGAAGGTGCCCCAGGCTTCAACAGGGTTCTCACCTTTTGAACTACTGTATGGTCGTCAGGTGAGGGGCCCACTGGACTTATTAAAGGAGCACTGGGAGAGTCCACCAAGTGACCAGGACAATGTGGTCTCTTATGTCATTAAGATGAGAGAGAAACTGGATCGAATGACTGCTTTGGCTCAGGAGCACATGAGGACGGCGCAGGCCAAACAAAAAACTTGGTATGACAAGAAGGCCAGAAAAAGGGTTTTTTCACCCAGGACAGCAGGTTTTGCTATTGCTGCCCTCGTGTGACAGTAAGCTGTTGGCTCAATGGCAGGGGCCGTATGAAATCTCTAAAAAACTAAGTGCAGTGACATATGAACTATATATGCCTGACAGGAAGGTAAAATGTCAGACCTTCCACATTAACTTATTGAAAGAGTTTCAGCAGCCTGGTCATCAGCAGCAGCAACCTGTTCTTCGGGAGACACATCAGCTCTTAATTTGTGCGACGGAAGTGGATGAGGAGAGAGAACAGTCTTTTCCCACAGATGTGTCAGAGCCTTACTCGTTTCAAGTGTCTCATTTGCAGGTGGATCAGCAGAGAGAGTTAGAGGCACTAGAATTGTTTCAGGAGAGACCTGGTTTCACCACACTGGTACGTCATAAAGTTCATTTGAAAGAGGAAGCTGTTCCATGTAGGAAATCTTATAGGATCCCGGAGCGATTGGTTCCAAAGATGAAGCAGGAAATTGACTTGATGCTGCAGCTGGGAGTGATTGAGGAGTCAGTCAGTGAGTGGTGTAGCCCGATTGTGCTGGTCCCCAAAAAGGATGACTCTTTGACATTCTGTATTGACCTCAGTTATCTCAATTCAGTGTCCAAGTTTGAATCATACCCCATGCCCCGGATTGATGAATTGTTAGAGAAAGTGGGCAGGGCTAGGTTTATTTCTACTCTGGGCCTATGCAAGGGGTATTGGCAGGTGGCATTGGCACCGGAAACAAAAGAACTTACAGCCTTTAAAACAACTTATGGCAGTTTCCAATTTAGGGTCATGCCATTTGGCCTTCATGGGGCACCTGCAACTTTTCAGCGGCTCATGGACCAGGTATTAAGAAGGGTATCAAATTTTGCAGCTGCCTATTTGGATGACGTGGTCATCTATAGTCAGACTTGGGAAGAACATTTGGTACACCTTAGGCAGGTCCTTCAGTTGATTAAGAGGGCAGGACTGACAATCAATCCACGCAAATGTGCTTTTGGACAGCAGCAGGTGGAGTACCTGGGACATGTGGTTGGTCAGGGGGTCATTAGACCACGAGTAGGTAAAGTGGATGCCATCCGGACCTACCCTGTGCCCACTACTAAGAAGAAAGTACGATTGTTTATGGGAATGGTAGGATGGTATAGTAAGTTCATTCCCCATTTTGCTGAAAGAGCAGCAATTTTGACTGACCTCACTAAGGCTTCAGCACCGAATAGGGTAAAATGGACAGAGGAGTGTAATAGAGCTTTTGAAGATCTGAAGAGGGCTATTTCTGGTGAGAAGGTTCTCTACAGTCCAGACTTTGCTTGCCCGTTCATTTTACAGACAGATGCTTCAGGAGTAGGCATTGGGGCAGTACTTCTCCAGGAGGAGAGGGGAGAGAGACACCCAGTACTGTTCTTGAGCCGTAAGTTGTTGGACCAGGAGACAAGATACTCTACGGTAGAAAAGGAATGTCTTGCCATGAAATGGGCAATAGGTCTCTCAAATACTATTTACTGGGGCGTCATTTTGTGTTGGAGACAGATCATCGGGCCCTACAGTGGCTGGACAGGATGAAGGACGTAAACAGTCATCTCACAGGGTGGTATGTGTCCCTTCAACCGTATAATTTTACTGTTTGGTATGTGGCAGGGAAGACCATCCTTGTGGCAGATAGCCTCTCAAGAGTACATGACTCTTAGAGTTCTGTACTCTTGGGAAAAGGGGGGAGGAAATGTGACGACGAAGTGTCCCCACTGTTATGATTTAGTGTATGTGTGATTATGTTATATTTGTAATATTGTAAATGTTATTATGATTATTTGTAAAAGTGCACACATTATTTCTAGGATCTGTCTTTGACTAATTGAAATGCCTTTTGTGAGATAATTGTTTGGTTAATCATTTGGGTAAACATTTGGTGATTATTTAATACACATACCTTTGCCAACATGCTGCCTGAGGGTGTCCGGGCAAAAGACTCTTTGGGGGTTGAATGCCTTTTTAAAGGACACCAGCAGGAAGGGAGCAGATGATGGCAAGTTGAGGGGTGATTTAAAAATATGTAAATAGGGGATTAAATTATTTAACGAATTATTTATAGTATTATTTATTCTGTACTATTTATATGTATTTTGTAAATAAGTGGGGATTATTTATGGACTTTTAGATGCTATTGGGTTTGTGTGAAAAATGGAAAATGTTTATTGTTTTACCTGGGGTTATGGTAGGGGCTAATTAGCCCTAATTGTCTCACATAATATATAACAGGTGTTTATTGTGGAAAGAATGGTCTTTCATTATTGTTGATGAAGAGTCATGTTGGTGTGAAGATGTCGGACGATATTTGGATTGTTTACCAGTAAGTTTTGTGAAATAAAATAAAAATGGGGAAATTGGAGATTTTGCTTTGCTTCCTCGACACATTATTACACTCCCACAGGTCAAAAACATGCAGGTTAGGTTAATTAGTTAGTTAGTTAGTTAGTTAATCCCTTCACACCTGAAGGTGTATATGGGCGGCGCCTATCTCCGTTTCTCTGACCCTAGGCCACACAGCTACTGTAAGTAGTGAAAGCTACAGCGGGGGGTCAGTCCTCTGGTAGCTCTGTGTGTAACTTTACTTTCCCCATTCCATTATGCGGAGCACCACGCTAGAAGGCAGAAAGCACCATTTTTATATGGTCTTTGGTATGACCCAGCCGGGATTTGAACCCCTGCCTCCCGGGTGTGGGGCGGATGCTCTACCAACTGAGCCACCACTCCGGTGGTTAGGTTAATTGGAGACTCTAAAGTGGCCCTAGGTGTGAATGTGTGTGTGTGAATGGTAAAGGGATAGCACCGTACCGTGGCTGCTTCATCCATCCAGGTGGATGCCCTCAATTTCCCCACTGGGAATCAATAAAGTACACAAAATCAAAAAAAAAAAACAAAAAAAAAAAGATGTTAGCCAACACATTCTTGAGCTCCTCTGTACAGTCCTTCAGAACACGACCTGGTATGTTGTCTGGCCCAGCTGCCTTACGTGGGTTGATCCTGGAGAGGGTCCCCTTCACGCTAGCTGGATCCAGACTTATAGCCTGCTTGTCTGGTGGAAAAGTGGTCTTCTGTGCTGATGTGCTGTGTTGTGTTTCATAGCTGCCAATGAAGTCATTTAAGTTATTGAGAAATGTGATATCATTCACACCTGTCTGAGGTGGATGTTTGTAGTTGGTGAGGGTCTGTATGCCATGCTAGAGAGAACGTGCATCTCTGGTGTTGCTGAAGTGTTCAGATATTTTCTTGCTGTACTGTCATTTTGCCTCCTTGATACCGCGGGACAACATGAAATCTTTGTACTCAGGAGATGACAACATGGAACCCTTAAGCTCTGGAGATGATAACATGGAGCCCTTAAACTCTGGAGATAAGAACATGGAGTCTTTAAACTCAGGAGATGATAACATTGAAACTATAAACTCTGGAGATGACAACATGGGCACTTTTACCTCAGGAAATGACATCACAGAACATCTAAACTTAAGAGATAATGACAGCATGAGAGTTTTAAACTCAGGAGAAAACAACATGGGAATTATTTGCCCTGGAGAAAATAATATATGAGCCTCTTGCTCAGAAGAAAACAAAGTAGGATCCCAGTTGCTCTGGGGATAATAACATAGAGGCTCTAAACTCAGGAGATAACCTGGAGTTCTTTGATCTGGGGAAAACAATATAGGAGATCTTTGCTCTGAGGAAAACAATACAGAGCTCTAAACTCTGCAGAAAGCAACACAGGAGATTTTTGCTCAGAAGAAAACAACATGGGGTTTCCAAACTCAGAAGATAACATTGGAGTCTCTTGCTCAGGAGCTAATAACACAGAGGTCTGTAGATCTGGACAGAGTGCCTGAGGGACCGTCGGTGCAGGGACTAACAGCAGCTGAGAAGCGGCGACCCCAGGAGGCGAAGGTGAAGCGGACTGCTCAGACAGTCCAGGTGGAGTGGACTGCTCGACCTCTTGGACGACAAGTGGAGCAGACTGCTCAACCTCTTGGACAACAAGTGGCGCGGACTGCTCAACCTCTTGGATGACGGGTGTAGCGGACTGCTTGATCTCTTCAACGACAAGTGGAGTTGACTGCTCGACCTCTTGAACAACGGGTGGAGATCCCCTGACCTTGGGACAATGGGCGGTGGTCCCGTGACCTCTGGAGTGATGGGTGGAGGTCCCCTGACCTCTGTAACAACCTCTGGAATAATGGATGGAGGTCTGAAGACCTCTGGAGCAACAGGTGGAGGTCCCCTTACCACTAGAACAATAGCTTGAGGTCCTTTGACCTCTGGAACACCTCTGGTGGAAGTCCTCTGACATCAGGAACAGCAGGTGGAGATCCCTTGACCTCAGGAACTGGTTCTCCTGTGGTTCCATTCTCGATACGGCAACCTTGGACGATTGAGAGAAATGGGAGGTCAGTATGGTGACACCACAGTCAAAAGCAGCAGAGACTGGTGGGGAGGACTCAGAAGCTTGTGGAATGTGTGCTTGGGTCTCCTGCTACCGGGGTGACAACCTCAGGATGAGAAGCTGGAGTTGCAGGCTCTGGGTGAGCTACAGCTGGAACATGTACTGGAGCTGGGAGGCATCGTGGAGCAGGTACTTGAGTTGGAAGCCACCGTGGAGCAGGCACTGGAGCTGGGAAGCAGTGTGGACCAGGTACTGGAGCTGAGGAGCAGCATGGAGATGGTACTGAAGCTGGGGAGCGGCATGGAGCAGGTACTGGAGCTTGGGCAGCGCGGCCTTCCAACACCAGCATGTTGCAACCCAGCTGGGACATGTGCTCTGGAAGGAGCCACAGTTTGTAGTCCAGCATAAGCTCCTCCTGGGTGAGCACAGCCTGCTGGGGCTCTTCCTGCTCACCCTCATCACCCCCACAAAGGGGCACCAATGCTGCAGCCCCGATCCGACAAACCACTGGGTTCTCTGGAATCACAGGCTCCTCCCAGACCAGCTGCACCCCCCCATCCCTACAAGTATGGTCAAATTCTCCAAATAAACAAGAGGAGAAATGAGAGATGCAGGTGAGGATGGAGGGATGGAAATAGCAGCAGCAGAAGTGACAGCAGAAAACGGTGGAGAGAGCTCAGCAGTGGTAACAAATAACTGCTGCTGAGCCCCCTCACTGGGAAAAGGACAAGACCTTTCAGTGGCAGATGTTAAAAATGGAAAGGGACTTGCTTCTGTTCCCATTCTTCCACCATGGGGAAGTTGGACGAGTCCTTAAATACTGGAGCTCATCTGAAGAACAGCCAGAGCAGAAGTTACTTGGTGTCTAGAGGAGTGGTATTTCCCACCGCCTTCCTTCTGCCCGGACTCGCCGAACGCCAACTGAAACCCCTGAAACACTTCTTTCTCGGTGGCGATTCTCTCTCAAGGGACCAATGATGTGGCGGAATCTGCAGGAGATAACATAAGCAGGGGGGCTGCTGGCTCCAGTGAGGAGGAGGCCAGTGGTTCAGGCAGCAGAGGGAAAGGAAGCCCCTGTACCCAAGGAATGGATTACAGGCTTGGATGAGCTTTGAGGATGTTGGCCACTGCCCCCCAGCAGTCTGTGGCTTCCTGAGGGGACCGTGCACTGCAAGCTGCAAAGATTAAATCCTGAAGCACTTCTATGATGGGCTTCTCTCCCCCTCTCAATCTCCTCCTCCTCTTTTGGTCTACTGGGTCCTGGACTGGCACCAACCTTCTGTCAGGATTGCCCGTCTGGGGCAAGGAAGGTGAGTATGCAATTGCTAGGTGAATTTGGTAAACCATGATTTATTAACGAACAGAAAATATAGCAGCATTTGGGCTGAACAAAAAGCACAAGCAAGGCTTGTCAGGGAAAACCACAGGCTTGGATAACACAAAACAGGCTAGGATTAATCAGGAAAGGCAAGGCAGGAGTGTGTGTTAGACACCAACTGGACTCTAGGTCACCACATCAGGTAATGGGCAGCAATCATGAAATAAGGCTGGCCTAATTACTAAAACAGAAACAGATCTGGATAATCAAGAAATCAACACGGATAAGGCTAAGGTGAAAATAAACAGAAACATTGTCAAAGTAAAAGCCCAAACCAGAACTGAGGAAAACCATGATTGAGATAATAATACAGTAAACAGAGCAATGGAGAACAAAGATGAATAACAAAACATAAACATGACTATGATAATAATTCTAAGGGTGAAAATCAAGAACAAAGAATCGGGCAGGGGTCTAAATGGTTCAGAACATGAAAAACCATGATGCTGAATCAAAACAGAGAGGATCATACAAAGACTAACTGAAAGCATGGGCAAGGTCTCCAAACCCTGCCCAGACCATAACATGTAGTCCATCCTGCAGTACAAGTGAAATCAAAATCATTCAACGCCATTGTATTTTAGGTTTACTGGCAAAATTTATTTTTTCAAAGTGCTTGCAATAAACTGATTAGACAAGAACTGTTTAAATAGTTAAATAAAACTAATTTTACAATAATTTTATCCAAATTCAACACTAAATCCTACTTTCAATGACTATTACAGTTTCAAAGTTATTCAACCCCCTGAATAATTTTAATTTTTTTTATTAATCCCAGAGGGAAATTCAGGGCATCCATGGTGCAGCACTAATCAATTCACCATTCACACGTTAAAGTCTCCAAATATCCTAATTTGCATGTCTAGCCTGTGAGAGGAAACTGGAGTACCCAGATTAAACCCATGCAAACAGGGGAAAAAGCATGCAAACTCTCCACAGAAGGGTCATCAATGGTCATGGGGTGGGATCGAACCCACAATGGTCAGGGGTGGAATTGATCCCATGACCTTCTTGCTGTGCTGCCACAGTGCTAACCACTGCTGCACCAACCTGCCCAATAGTGTGCTCTTATGAGGAATAGAATTCTTCATAAGAGCACACTATTGCAAATCAGGTGTGGTCTCAAGCACACCTGATACATTTATTTACCTTTTGTTGTTATTAAAGACAAAAATAGACAGGAGATGTCTTTACCTTCTTGAGAAGGTAAGAAGGTAAAAACATCTCCTTTCTATTTTTGTCTTTAATAACAACAAAAGGTAAATAATTAAAAGAAGACAAAATGAACCTACTTGAACCACACCTGATACAACCAATCAAGGGCATCATTAGTTGCATCAGGTGTGCTTGAGATAGAACACCTCAAATAGCTGAACTGGCCCTCTACCCTCGGGGAAAAGGTACCGGAGCCTCCAGGCTCGCTCCACAAGACTGCTAAACAACTTTGTTCACCAAGCCATCAGGACTCTGCACCCCACCCCCACCCCCACCCCCCACACACACACCCCTGGACCATAACACACTCACCCACACATTAACTACCTCAGCTGTTTGCACTGAAAGACTTGGCACACCAATAGTAATACATCTGCTGCTGTATGTCACTGCACGGAACAGTGGCTACACTACCGTGGCAGAAAAAGGAAGCTATCAACAGCTGCATTCTCGATTTTTGTTTTACTAATATAATGTCCCTTTGATCTGGTGAATAGGGAAAAAAGCTATAATCTTATATGCATATTTTCTAAGATTTGTGATAGTCAAAAAGGAGAAAAATGCAGCTAGCGTGACGGGAAGATCTTAAGTGTTGTGTGAACAAAGCAAAGCTTTAATAAATCTAGATAAGTGTGGAATGCTGAGTCAGGAGTTTGAACTGACCATGGTAGGCTGGAGACAGGAACAAAACATGGTATGCTTTTTCTTGGGGCATACTAACGTTAACAAAGTATACAAATAAGGTAGGCAATAAATGAATCTTTTGTAGCGGTTTGATTTAACCCCCACAACACAGAGACAGAACACAAAGACAGTCAGCTCGCACTCCTGGATTTTTTCCGCTGCATGCTGCATTTACGGCTGTGAGGTTAAAGTGTCATCCATGCATTGTGTTCATGCATCCTGTCTGTACCTCTGATATGCAAATGCCCAGATCGACTGCTGTGAATGTCTTTGATGTATTGTTTGAGTTGAGTATATATGCTGCACTGTGCTGTAAATCTGCCTCTCATTCTCACTTCTGCAACTGCGGGACACGCACACCGTGTGTCCTCTCTCCTCTTTGAGAGCTGGAGGAATGAGGCTTCAGCCTGCTCACACTATGGGGCTGGAGCCGAGTTCTGACGAAAGCGGATGATAATAAAGCTATTTAAAAATCCAACGCTGCCTTTATTTTATCATCCTCTTCACTGGTGACCCCGGAATGCACACGTTTTGTGCAAACACAACCTTCTGATCTGAACAGCCACGCTGGCGACCGGAGACTGAAGAAAACGAGCGGCCAGCGAACGCAGCACCCGGGCATGAATGCTCCGTCACAGCGGCCTGACTGGTCTGCCCGCCTCGACGCAGAGCCCATGGCGGGCGAGCTGCTCTCAGGACGTCCACCAAGACCGGGTAAGCGGCAGAGAACGTCATGGCGCGCCCTCGCCGAGATCGGCACATCCATGCGGGACCAGCCGCACAGCTCCTCCACATCAGAGCACATGCGGGCGACTCCCATGGCCGACGGAGCACACGTGGACCTGAACGCACCATGACTAATCTGCAGCCACGGCTCGTCAGAGATGTTTTTCGGCGCATACTGCGCCGATCTCCACCAAGTTTCCGACCCTGATTTCCTCTCCAGCGGGCCCACCCACGCACGGAGCCCCGGCACGCGCACCGGGGGTGACGAGGACGGCGCACCACGCATGAGGCAAATACGGCTTTTCCGACCGCCTTCCTTCTGCTGCACACTGGCCCTTCAGGCTTGCTTGTACACCTGAGGCCCGCAGCTTGCTCACGGGATTTTATGGTCTTAGCCATGGCACACAAGGGGAATTCAGCTGTCTGCGGTTCCCGAGGCTGTAGGGTTACGTCTGCCCTAAAGTCAACAAGCCAGTCCCTCTGCTTTTACTTTTTTTCTTGCCGCCGCTCCTGCTTTTCTTCATGGCTACGAGAGGAGTCAGAGACTAATTTTTTTTCTTCTTCTGATCTCTGCATGTTCAGGCGGGACATCGCGGAGCAGCAAACACTTTTGGCGCGACTCGAACGATTTTCCCGCGCCCGGTCAGCATTTGCTACCCCCCTCCCCCTCCTCCTGCACAGAGCTTCTCCCTGCTCGCTGCCCAAACTGCAACATCGAGGTCACGGTCCCCTACCGTGCCCTCTGGGGGGAGCAGTGTAGCGGTTTGTTTTAACCCCCACAACACAGAGACAGAACACAGAGATAGTCAGCTCGCACTCCTGGGTTTTTTCCGCTGCATGCTGCGTTTACGGCTGTGAGGTTAAAGTGTCATCCATGCATTGTGTTCATGCATCCTGTCTGTACCTCTGATATGCAAATGCCCAGATCGACTGCTGTGAATGTCTTTGATGTATTGTTTGAGTTGAGTATATATGCTGCACTGTGCTGTAAATCTGCCTTTCATTCTCACTTCTGCAACTGTGGGACACACACACCGTGTGTCCTCTCTCCTCTTTGAGAGCTGGAGGAATGAGGCTTCAGCCTGCTCACACTATGGGGTGTGAGCAGGCTGACGAAGGCGGGTTCTGACGAGGCAAGTTCTGACGAAGGCGGATGATAATAAAGCTGTTTAAAAATCCAACGCTGCCTTTATTTTATCATCCTCTTCACTTTGACAATTTCCAACTTCTGATCACACTCTGTGATCACCATCTTGCTTAAATAATCATATTGCAAAGTCCCAATGCTGTTTCATGGCTTGCTTCCACAGGTGTGAAAAACCTGGTTTACAGTGGTGTGAAAAAGTGTTTGCCCCCTTCCTGATTTCTCATTTTTTTTGTATGATTGTCACACTTAAATATTTCAGATCAAACAAATTTAAATATTAGACAAATATAACACAAGTAAACACAAAATGCAGTTTTTAAATAAAGATGTTTATTATTAAGGGGAAAAAAATCCAAACCTACATGGCCCTATGTGAAAAAGTGATTACCCCCTAAATCTAATAACTGGTTAGACCACCCTTAGCAGCAGCAACAACTGCAATCAAGCATTTGCGATAACTGGCATGAGTCATTTACAGTACTGTGGAGGAATTTTGGCCAACTCATCTTTGCAGAATTGTAATTCAGCAACATTGGAGGGGTTTCGAGGATGAACTGCCTTTTTAAGGTCATGCCACAGCATCCCAATTGGATTCTGGTCAGGACTTTGAATAGGCCACTCCAAAGTCTTATTTTGTTTTTCTTAAGCCATTCAGGGGTGGACTTGCTGGTGTGTTCTGGATCATTGTCCTGCTGCAGAACCCAAGTGCGCTTCAGCTTGAAGTCACAAACAGACGGCCGGACATTCTCCTTCAGGATTTTTTGGTAGACAGCAGATATCAAGGTTCCATTTACCACAGCAAGTCTTCCAGGTCCTAAAGCAGCACAACAACCCCAGACCATCACTCTACCACCACAACCATATTTTACTGTTTGTATGATGTTCCTTTTCTTAAATGCTGTGTTACTTTTACACCGGATGTAATAGGACACACCTTACAAAAAGTTCAACTTTTTCTCTTCAGTCCACAGAGTATTTTCCCAAAAGTCTTGGGGATCATCAATATTTTTTTCTAACAAAACTGAGACAAGCCTTTATGTTCTTCTTGCTCAGCAATGGTTTTTGTCTTGAAACTCTGACATGCAGGCCATTTTTGCCCGATCTCTTTCTTGTGGTGGAGTTATGAACATTGACCTTAACTGAGGCAAGTGAGGTCTGCAGTTCTTTGGATGTTGTTGTGGGGTTTTTTGTGACCTCTTGGATGAGTCGTTGCTGTGCTCTTGGGGTAATTTTGCTCAGCAAGCCACTACTGGGAAGGTTCACCACTGTTCCATGTTTTTGCCATTTGTGGAAAATGGCTCTTACTGTGGTTTGCTGGCGTCCCAAAGCTTTAGAAATGGCGTTATAACCTTGTCCAGACTGATAGATCTCAGTTAATTTGTTTCTCATTTGGTCCTGAATTTCTTTGGATTGCAGCATGTCTTTCAAGGATATTTTGGTCGACTTCACTTTTCCAGGCTATTTAAGTGATTTCTTGATTGAGAACAGGTGTGGCAGTAATCAGGCTTGGGTGTGGCTAGAGAAATTGAACTTGTCTTTCCAAAGATGTGATAAACCACAGTTAATTTATCTTTTCGGGTGGGGGGGGGACACTTTTTTCACACAGGGCCTTGTAGGTTTCGATTTGGGGCGATCTGTTTTTATCATTGCCGTTTTGGCTCGAATGCCCAACGCTGCCTGTCGCCATGCCAATTCAAGAAGCCAGGAAAACGGCACCTTTGAAATTCGGTGGCAGCTGCAACCAGTGGCGACAGGAACAGACCGCTTTATGTCACAAGCACACATTTGGGGAGATGGTTTTTGGTGGACTCCGGCTCTCAGAAGAGCCTCATCCTGGCGGTCAATGCAGACAGGGTGGCAGGACGCAATGGTCCCGAGCTAACGGCCGCCAACGGATCCAGCATCAGGACATTTGGTGAACGGACACTGACGATATGCTTACACAGACACAACTTTCAGTGAGACTTTATGATAGCTGCATGTTCCAGCCCCATTTTAGTTGCAGATTTTTTATGTGCTTATGGGTTGTTAGTTGATGTTGCTAATAGGAGACTAGTGGATGCTGTCTCTTTTTCCTCACTGCCCTGTATAGCTCAGGGAGCTGGGTCGACAACACTGGCTAATGTTATAGCTCCAGGGCTAAGTACCAACATTTGCTCACACAGTTCCCAGCACTCACGGTCAGACATTTTTGTCCACTGTGACGAAACACGGGGTCGAGCACTTTATAACTACAAAAGAGCCACCGGTATTTGTACGACCTCAGTACCTGGACACAGCTAAACTGGCCAGCACACGTGAGGAGTTCACCAACTTAGAATGGTTGGCCATCATCAAGCACTCCAACAGACTGTGGGCATCCCCGGTACACATGGTGCCTAAAGCTGACGGGTTGTGGCGATCATGGGGTGATTTCCGGCGCTTGAACAGCACTACGGAACATGATCGCTGTCCTATTCCACACATCCAGGATTTTGCCATGCACCTGGCCAGGGTGCGTGTTTTTTTCAAAAGTGGATCTTATCCGTGGTTATCACCAGGTCCCGGTGCGCATGGAAGACATCCCAACTCCTTTTGGCCTTTTTGAGTTTTTACAAATACCATTTGGATTAAAAGGCATGGCGCAGACCTTCCAGAGGATGATGGATGCAGTGCATCACTACTTGTCCTTCATGTGTGTCTACTTAGATGACAATCTGGTAGCTAGCGCATCTGAGGAGGAGCTCATTGCCCATCTCAAGACAGTTTTCTAGAGGTTGGAAGTGCATGGGCAAATAGTTAACCCAGCGAAGTGCCAGTTCAGTGTGCTAGTGATTGACTTTGTGGGCCACTGCATTTTGCCGGAGGGTGCAATCCCATTACCGGACAAGGTGCCCGCGGTGTCAGATCTTCTGCATTTGCAGACCATGAGAGCGCTAAAGGAGTTTTTGGGAATGGTTAATTTTTATAACCGTTTCCTTCCCCGGGCTGCCCAGCGCATGCAGCTGTTGTATGCTGTGCTTTAAAAAAAGAAACCTGCGGAAGCCATCGACTGGACTCCCGAGTGAGTCCAGGCTTTTAATAATGCCAAAACAGTGCTTGCGGATGCCTTGTTGTTAGCCCACCCAGATCTGTTTGCACAGGTAGCGCTCACAATGGATGCATCTGACGTTGCCATAGGGACAGTGGTGGAGCAGTGCGTCTCAGGTGCGTGACAGTGGCTTGCATTTTTTATGTGGACTTTGCGCGACAACAAACGCAAGTACAGCACATTCGATAGAGAATTGCTTGCTCTCCACCTGGCAATGCACCATTTCCAGTTCTGGCTGGAGGGGCACGAGTTCACTGTGGTCGGCCTGGCAGCAACAGCATTTGGCCGCAATTTTGGAGTTTAATGCCGACATTCAACACATTGCCAGTAAACTCAACATTGTGGCCAATTGCCTGTTGCATGCGTTAGTCGCCCCAGTCTACATGGGAATGGATTTCCCTGCTATGGCAGCGGAGCAAGCTGGGGATGCAGACATTTTGCGTGCTCCAGTCTGCGCCAACTGAATTAAGGCTGGAGAGCAGGGTGGTGCAAGAAGGGTGCCCTCCCTTGCTCTGTGATGTCTCCACCGGCTGCCAATACCTGGTGGTTCTGAGCTCTTAGTGCCGTCGCATTTTCGAGTCGGTCAAATCCCTTCCGCATCTGGGAGTGCATGCTTCAGTGAAGCTAGTGGGGGCAAAATTCGTCTGGCTGTGCTTGTGCAAAGATGTGAAAGAGTGGGCTGCAGCTTGCGTCGAGTGCCAGCGGGCCAAAGTGCACAAGCGCACCAGAGCTCCCCTCGAGCTGTTCCAAATCCTGGCCAGGAGGTTTGATCATGTCCACATGGATTTGGTGGGACCCCTCCCACGTTGCAAGGTTTCATCCACCTTTTGAAAGTTGTGGACCGCACCACATGCTGCCCTGAAGTGGTCCCACTGGCTTCTACCACATCCGCGGAAGTGACGCGTGCTTTTTTGTTGGCTTGGGTTGCACGTTTCGGATCTCCATCGGACATCACGTCTGACAGGGCTCCGCAATTCATTTCAGAGCTCTGGTCTGCGATGGCTCATAGCCCAGGGGTCAAAATTCACCGCACTACCGCGTACAACTCCCAGGCTAATGGGTTATGGTCATGGGTTGCTTAAAGCAGCACTCAGAGCTTCGTTCACCGACACAAATTGGGTCGACCGCCTGCCCTGCATTCTTTTTGGGTTGTGCTCCGCACCTAAGGAGGATTTGGCAGCCTCCCTGGCAGAAGTAATTTTTTTCTAAGCCACTGCGGATCCCCATAGAGTTTTTACCGGAAAACCCCATGCCCGAGGCTGATCCACACGTGCAATTTTTACACAGTGCGGATGCTGTGAGCATACCAAGCATGGCCCACTATTGTTTTCCCCACACATTTGTCCCAAACAGCTTGCAGAATGCCAGTTTTGTCTTGTCAGGCACAATGTAAAACGGACACCACTGCACCCACCGTACGACGGACCGTTCAGAGGGTTGGAACATGGGGCAAAGTATTTTGTGTTACATTTGGGGGATGTAGGGAGACTGTCTGCTTCGACAGACTGAAGCCCACTTTTGTGTTGGTAGACAAGCAGGTGGTGTTGGCCCAAGCTCCCTGGCGTGGATGACCACCATTGGTGGCTCTGCAAAGTGGTGATCCCTCGGCAGGGACCTGCACTCATGAAGTTACTGTGTTCTCTCCACTCCCTCTTTTCCTCCACAGATTGAAGTGCCCTCCGGTACACCTCACCAGCAGGGCAGTTTGACTGGATCGGCAACCCCCCACTACAGCCGCTATGGAAGCCGGCGCAAGCCCAAAGGAAAGGGGGGTGAGTGGCCCTTCTGAGTGTTCGGGGGGGGCTGTGTGGGGGCATGGGGGGGGGGGTTTCTCCACCCAGAGAATGCAAGGGGAAAGAGGAGGACAATGGACCGAATGAGGAGGTGTCACCAGGGGGCATAAGATGGGACTGTTAGTTCTATGCACCCCCTGGGGAGAGTAAGAGATGCGAGAGCTGCGGAGAGAAGAAAGGTGTTGGAGTGACATTGTCATTATGTTATGTTAATGTGCCACACAATTCTTTATTCATAGAACAATGTGTACGGTCGGAAGTGCCGGGTCTTGATGCATGGAAATAAAGAGACAAGAGGAATGCACAGAGAACCGGGACTCTCTTTTGTTGTGAATTATGCTGGACAAGGAATAAAGTTTCTGTGTTGTCAAGCTCGTTGCCTCGCCTTGCTCCTTTCTCCACAATAGCACTATTTCACAACAACAGTCATCTTATAGCACTTTGACCTGTAGGGGAAGACCCCACAATTGAGGAAAGGCCCCAGCAATCAGGTGATCCCCTGTGAGCAAGCACTTGCTGACGGTGGAGAAGAAAAACTCCATTTTAGCAGGAAGAGACCTCCAACAGAACCAATCTCAGGGAGGGGCAGTTATCTGCTGTGACTGGCTGGGGAGTGAGGGGGGAGAGAAGAAGAAATAAACAGACATGTAGAGAGCAAACAGCACCACAGGGAGTCAAGCTATGGGAGAAAACCAAAAGATGTTAATGACCAGCAAACATATGTCATTGAGAATGAAGAAAGGAGCAAGGCCCAGTGCATTGTTGGAGGTCCCCCAGCTGTCTAAACCTATCAGCAGCATAACTAAGGGAGGGTTCAGGGTCACGTGATCCTACCCTAACTATAGTCTATGTCAGAAAGTTAGGTTATAACCCTATTCTTAAAAATAGAGATCAAGTCTGACTCCAAAATCCAGATTGGCAGCTGGCTCCAAAGGAGAGGATGTCATGAACGCCCCTTCGGGGCAAAAAGACAGGCCCAAATGCTGAACTGCAGTTGTGACATTTATTAGAAGAAAAGAACAAAAATTCCAAAACTGTGCAAGTGAAAAAAAAATGCAAACAAGGGTAACTTACATAGAGAAGCACTCCAGAGCCAGAATAGCTCTGGAGGAGATGAGGAGTTAATGAGAGGAATAAAGTCCATACAATGCAATACTGCCACAACGACACAGTGAACTGACAGTGCTTAAATAATGGATACACAAATGAGCGGCAGGTGAGGGAGCTGAGCTGGCTGATGACCTGATTACATAACTGCTCACAGCTGACAGGAAAGCAGACCGGGAGCAGCGAGTGGGAGTGTACTGGAGAGAGGGGGGCACAAAAGACAAAAACCCAAAATATATACATAAACAGACAAACTAATTATGACAGATATGTAATACTCAAAAATTAATTGAGTCTGAGCTCAGAGAGGACATTTGAGCTCAGACTCAAGACATAGCCCCCCTTTGAGGGGTGGATTCCAGACACCCCCAGGTAACACCAACAAGACCCCCCCCCCCATCCCCCAAGAGAAAAAGGTACAGCAAAAAAAAAATAGATGCGAGGTGGGGGAAAACAGGTTAGGGTGGAGCAAAAAGTGAAGCCTGCCTTGTCCCACACCCACACTACACTAGGCCCCTGGGTCCCCTAGGCCAAAGAACTTTTCGGGTGACCATCCAAAGTCCCAGGCAAGACAGACGGCAGGTGGAAGGAGTCGGGTGGCCTGCCGGAGAATGTAGGCCACCAAACCCAGCGGTTTAGTCTGTCAGGTGGCCAGCCTTAGTTCTTCAGCCACCAGGACCGGAGGGGTGACCCAGGAGTTTAATCCCCCATGGGAAGGCCCAATGAGGGGATGAAGGGCCCTAGTGGGGGAACCACAACAGTGTCTGGTGGCGAGGGAGGACCCATGGTGGCGTCTGGCAGTGGAGAGGGAACCATGACGGTGTCAGGAAGAGGAGTGGGGGGCTCGACACCCTCAGTCGTTCTGGGCTGAATAATGGTTGCACCCACGGGGTCCAGGAATGGGATATAGCTGCACCCGCAGCGGCTCCAGGCTGGAACATTGCAGCAACCGCGATGGCTTCGGGCTGGGGCATTGCAGTACCCACAATGGCTCTGGGCTGGAGCATTGCAGCACCCGCAGTGGCTCCTGGCTGGAGCTCTGCAGCACCCATGGTAGCTCTGGGCTAAAGCTCTGCAGCACCCGTGGTGGCTCCAGGCTGGAGCTCTGCAGCACCCGCGGTGGCTCCGGGATGGAGCTCTGCAGCATCCGCAGTGGCTCCGGGCTGGAGCATAGCAGCACCCGCAGTGGCTCCGGGTTGGAGCTCTGCAGCACCCACGGTAGCTCTGGGCTAAAGCTCTGCAGCACCCGTGATGGCTCCAGGCTGGAGCTCTGCAGCACCCGCAGTGGCTCCGGGATGGAGCATAGCCATACCCAAGGTGGACCCGGGCTGGAGCTCTGCAGCACCCATGGTGGCTCCGGGTTGGAGCATAGCAGCACCCGCGGTGGACCTGGGCTGGGCCAGTGCTGCACTCTTGATGGACCCTGGCTGGGCCAACGTTGCACCCTCGGTGGACCCGGACTGGGCCAATGCTGCACCCTTGGAGGTACCGGTTGGGCCAACGTTGCACGTTCAGTGGACCCTGGGCTGGGGCATAGCGCCCATGGCGGGCCCAGGCTTGAGCACAGCACCCACGTAGTATTTATGCTGGCGCGCAGCACCCACGAGGGTCCCTGACCGGGACGCAGCACCCACAGAGACTCGGACTGTGGAGGAGGAACCCACATGATGGCCTCGGGCAGAGGGGGAGCTGCACCCATGGTGGATCAGGACTGGGTAATGGCTGCACCCTCAGTGGACTCAGACTGGGTCATGGCTGCACCCTTGGTGGACCCGGCCTGGGACGAAGCTGCACCCACAGAGGTCCCGGTCTGGGGCAGGGCACCCATGATGACCTCCACTGTGGGGGACGTTGAACCCATTGACGACCTCAGGCGGTGAACCTGGACCCACGGAGACCTCTGGCATCACTGGAACATCTCCAGTGACCTTGGAAGAAGGCTAAGAACAAACAGGCAGAGGAATGGGGTCAGGGTCACCACAGCGGCGGAGCCCGGCGAGGCAAGCTCAGGTGCAGCGGATGGCTGCACCTGGCTCTCCTCACCAAGAGCCAGGCAAGACCTCTCCAAAACTGATAAGAGAAAGACAAGCAAGAGCATTTTCCTGAGCTCAAGTTCCACAGCCGTCCAGGACTCCATCCATCCGGATAACAAAGATGTCTCGGGCCCGGTCTTTTGGGGGTCTAGCTTAGGTTGTAACTCTGCTGTGGCGGCCTCCACAGCAGGCATGATGGTGGTTGCAGTCTCTGTCTCCCCAGACAAAGAAGCCGACGCTTGTGGCTTGTCCAGAGTGGCAGCTGGGGGTCGGCTCCCCGCCGGCATGGGAATTGGGTCTTTCAGTGCCAGAGGCTCCTCCATTGTCCGGCGGTTCAGTTCAGGGGCTGGCAGACACTCAGGGAAAAACAGAGGAGACATGGAGAGGGCAGATGAGGATTTATTAATTGCAGCAGGTGGAGAGAGCTCAAGGGACTGCACACCCTAAGTCTCTCTACCGGGAATCAGGCAAGGCATATCATCATAAATTAATGAGGAATAAAATGACACTTGCCTGTTTTCACCTTGTTTGATGTTCCCTGCTGCAGCTGGTTTTATGTCATCCCTCTCCGTGGCTATGGTGAAGATGGGCCCCTCTGAGGATTGTGGAGAAGCTGCCCCTGAGTCACCGAGGATGATGTAGCCAGTGAAACAATGGAGGACCTCTTGGCAGCAGGAGGACACGTCGAGGGGACGGGAATTGCAGCAGCACTTGAGGGAGATGAGGCTGGCGGGACAGCTGGCGAAGGAGAGGAAGAAAGAGGAACTGCTGCAGGAGTAGTCAGGCGACATTAGGGAAATGGCTGCCGAAGAGGTGGGAGGATTCCTCCGGCGGTTCGAAGCGGGATGACGGTGCCATCGCGAAGCTGATGATGCACATGCTGGCACTGGAGCTAGTGGGTCTGAAGAGGAGGTGGGCATCAGTTGAGGAGAGCTCCTCCATGATGGCTTTGGACCAGCAGGTTACGACCCCATATTCAGCCCAGGGAAGGATCGTTGGAGCTCGGTGACCGTGGACAGCAGTCCTGCATATTGGGGATATCTCCAAAGGCCGGAGTGTGCCTCCAGAATCCAAACCGCTCCATTTACGCTTTCCCAGACCTTCTTGGGTCCTCGGGTGGTGAGAGCTTCATCCACAAAGCTCTGGATGAAGTCCGCTGCCCACTCCTCCTCCAAGCTCGTGGACTCCGCTGTCGATCTCCCTTTGTTTGTGTGGGGCCGGCGAACCGGGGACATGATGAGCTCCAGAGACCAGGTTAGTGAAAAAGAAAAAGCACAAAAAGCACAAATACAGCAGCTGGGCCATAATCTGGTGCAGTATTCAGTCATGAACGCCCCTTTGGAGCAGAAAGACAGACCCAGGTGCTGAACTGCATTTGTGACATTTGTTAGAAGAAAAGAACAAAAATCCCAAAACTGTGCAAGTAAAAAAAAAAAAAATACAAACGAGGGTATCTTACATAGAGAAGCACTCCAGAGCCCAAATTGCTCTGGAGGAGACGAAGAGTTAACGGGAGGAAAAAAGTCCATACAATGCAATACTGCCGCAACGAAACAGTGAACTGACAGTGCTTAAATAATGGATACATAAACGAGCGGCAGGTGAGGGAGCTGAGTTGGCTGGTGACCTGATTACATAACTGCTCACAGCTGACAGGAAAGCAGACCGGGAGCAGCGAGTGGGAGTGTCTGGAGAGAGGGGGGGCACAAAAGACAAAAACTCAAAATATATACATAAACAGACAAACTAATTATGACAGATATGTAATACTCAAAAATATATTGAGTTTGAGCTCAGAGAGAACATTTGAGCTCAGACTCATGACAGAGGAGCTTGATAACTGAAATTTTCATGTTTTACATCAGGGGATTCTAATCATGGACTGTTGTCGGTATTTCTGTTCATGTTAATATTAAAACTTCTCTGTCCGAATGTGATTCCAGGGAAAACAGTGTACCACAGTTGCTTATTAAAAAATATACCACCACAAGAAGCAGAAATCTGGCAATGGAAGTAGCTTATGAGTTCTACCAATCACCAAACACCTATGTCATATGAGTTCCTATGGAACCATCAAAAGACCCTGCCTCAGAGTCGGAGCTAAAATGGTTATAGGAACTGAGGTCCATGGTCTCTAGTTCCTAAGCTGTCTGAATGCATGAATAAAGGGCCTAGTCCATGAAAAGGTTACAGGAACTGCAAAATGTTCCTACAGTATGTAAGAGGCTAAAATATTGTCATGTTTTCTCAACTTTTAATCTGTCAGAATTATGAAGCTTACAGCACTTTACACTTACAGCACTAACATTTACACTTACAGCACTTACAGCACTGGGCCCAGACCATCGAATCATCACAGCCAGGCTAAAGCCCAGCTTAAGATCTAGTATAACACCAGCAAAAGAAAATCAATATAACTGGAATAGTTTAAAATTCTAGCATCATCAGCTGGTTGGGAATTCAAACTCATCTTTTTTTTCCCTTGGAGTAGAAGTCTTCGAATTCAGACCTTTGTCATAAAACCCCCTTTCTTTCATTCAAGTGTCAAACCTTTGTGCCAGGAATGGATCTAACTAACCAACATAAATCTGTCAAAAGAGATTCCAGCCTGACAATTTTATGTTGTGATAGCCCTCTCAGAGTTTCCAGACCATGACCCATCCCAACTCATCCCTTTTCCTCAAAACTGTGAAAGTCCAATAGTGCCCTCAAAAAGTACAAGTGAAGTATTATATGTTATCCTCAAATTAATAGGAATCAGACAAAAAATTAACCTTTTTCTTAAGACTCTCATTTTTCAGAAGATGCTACTTAGAACACCCTGGACGTTATGACTGGACCCTGATGGACAATTGTGGTTTGAAGTGTTTCATTAATCATTGATTTGAATGTATTGTATGTTTTGGAAGTAGGTTACAAGAAATTTATATTCATTTGCATGCCGATATGAGATTGCATGTAATGGATATGCATGTTATCATAGTAATAATGAAAAGTAACCATGAATCACTGACATTTTAACTTTCTTGTATAATGTGTATTCTAGTCAACTCTGTTGCAAACCATATGTCATCTGACTTGAGGCAGCCAATCACCAACTAGTGTTGTTCATGTTGACACCTCTTTCATTCTATTGGTCAGTTTCTGACAAAGAAACATTTTCTGATTTGACAAGAGGTTTGTTAAGTCTGTCCCTGTCTCCAGCTCTCAAATGCAATTGGTTCTTTTTACTGCCATTCAAGTTTTTTGTTTTTTTTTTCCTTTTGGAAAGCACTCAGTTTAAAAGTTGGGAAACTCTCAAGTTTTTCAGTTAGACTTTTCCTTCTCTTTTAGCAGACTTCCTTTTTGCTTTCTCATTGAAGAGACTTTTTTCTTTCTCAGTTAGTTCGAACCTCATCTCTAGCATGTAGTAAAACCTTATCTCACATTTAAGCTTTACTTAAATGTGAGGTAAGCTTTAAGCTTACCTCACATTTAAGCTTTAAGCTTTACTTCAAGCTTATTCTCGCTCAATTACCACAACATCGGAAGAACTCGGATTTTGTGGTTTAAATATTTTTTTTCTTTTCCTTCAAATTCCATGACTCTTATCCAACTGTGAATGACCTACACATACCTGGGACTTGTTTTGAAATCACTCCCTGAAATCACTTTCCATGACCCAGACTGATGAGCTCCAGATCAGCGAAGCCAGCCACACCTTTTATCCCACTCCAGGTTGCAGCTTCAAGGTGCAATTGGTTTTTGGAAGAAATTATCTGTGGGCAGATAATTTTCATCGTTCCACCTGATGGATCAGTTTGGATCCAACTGATTTTCTGTCACCAAACCCTGCAAGAGTAAGCATGACCCATTTTCTCTCTCTGCTGTGCTCTGGTCTGATGTCAGTCTAAATTTGAGTATTTCCAAATTTCTCCTGTTGAGATCTAGGTCTAATCACAACTCTGAATAGAATTATAAAATTTAGTAAAAGCAATATCCATCTTTTCATTAATCTTGTTCCCTTTTTAGAGTAACAAAAATTTTCCTTTTTATAAACAAACTTTTATCATTTTCTTCATTAAATCATGTCCAAATTTCCTATTGATTCTGTCATAAAGCTATTTTATGCTTCTTTTTTCATTGTCCATTGCTGTGCCAATTCAAACTATGGTTTTCTTTGGTTCAACAAATATTTGATAATACACATTATGCCGTAATCCTTTAACAGTTTAATGTGGTGTTTGATACTTGTTCATCATTTCACATTGTCTTAAAAGTCACTTGACTGCAATGCCTTATCCAAGCTGATTTTTATCATTAAACTGGTAAAGGTACATTGAAGTTTCTTCTTGATTTTTTTCTGTCTGTTCTCTCGATTAACACAGAGAATTCAAGAATGTTTGATACTGATTCATTGCTTGTACAAATATAGAATTATTAATAAAATTGTCCATTTTTTCTGGACTGGTGCCCCATGGAATTTATGTGTGCTGGTAAGGAAGAGAAATCTTCATTCTCTCCCACATATATATAATTTATTTAATATTTATACACACACTAACCGCTACAAAATTAAATGCTACACTCCAAGATCAGTATACTATCAGAGTCAGTAATCGATATGAAGAACTGTGTATTGATGGTGAATCAGCAGCTGAGAATTATCAGCATTTCATTGATGCCAACAGGAAAGCAGCTCAAGAACTGATACCTTTAAAGAAAAGAAGGAAGGAAAAGGAATTTGTAACTGACCATCAAACTAAAAGGCCAAGGAATGAAGTCAAAGCGGCATTCACTGCCTATGAGACAACTGAGTGAGGAAAACCATTTGTGGCTTCAAAACACCAAGGAGATGTTGGAAGAAGTGTACAAGACAGTAGAGTCAGAAATTCTGGAGGAACAGATCAAACAGGTTGAAAACACAAATGAAAGAGCTAGACATGGTGAAAGTTGGAAGCTCATAAATGAGATAAGCTGCAGGAAAAAATCCAAATGAGGTATCATCAAAGGAGATAGTAAAGAAAGCAGGATAAAAAGCTGGTATGACCACCTTAGTCAATTACTGGGCAAGAATCCTGTTATAACGCACAACTCTGATGATCCAATACCATCAGTTATCGAATACTTAAACATTAAAAGAGGCCCCTTTACCATAGAAGAATACAAAACTGTTAAAAAGAAAATCACCGAAAATAAGGCTTCAGGTTCTGACAAAATACCTCCTGAAGTACTTAAAAGAAGAGACCTGGATGACATAGTTCTTAGATTGCAAACATCCTTCTTATAAACAACCAAAAACCACGACAAAGGTCTGACCCGGCTGTTGTCCCATTAGCAAAGAAGGGAGATTTAAGCTACACCTGCAGTTACATAGGAATAAGCCTGTCATCGATAGTTGCAAAGACTATAAACCACCTGATTTTTGAATGGCATTAAGACTAATAGCTCAAGTATGTTCATTTTGTCTTCTTTTAATTATTTACCTTTTGTTCTTATTAAAAAGAAAATAGAAAGGAGATGTTTTTACCTTCTTTATATGTTTCGACTGTTCACTGCAGCCTTCGTCAGAAGTGTCAGCTGATTGCTGCGAGGTGTCATTTTATCAGCTGACTTTCATAGGCTGGGCCAGCGTAGCAGACCTGTCAGATCCACCGAGCCGGCCCCACTTTCCGCTGTCCGATGGTCTCTGGAGAATATGGTCCCAGGTGTGGGAAAGCATAAAGGCCCCCTCATCCTGGTTCATGCTATCTTTTCCATGCTTCCTGATTTCTATGGCCTCCTTGGTCCAGCGTTTGTGTCTGTTGCTCTCCGATCCAATAATCTTTGCGTTGTCCAAGTCCATGATGTGATTATTTCTTTTGCAGTGATCTGATATTGCTGATTTTAATGTTTCTTGTTCTGCCTTTTCTTTTTGTGATCTTGTGAGTCATCCTTGTGTTTCCTTCTCACATTCCTTCTGGTGTTCTTTTTTTCCTTGTGGTGAATGATCTTCCAGTTTCTCCAATGTAGGTTTTGTTGCATGATCTACATGATATTTCATATATTACATTGCATTTTTTTGTCTTGTTCTATTTTGTCCTTGGGGTATACTAAAAACTGTCTTAATTTTTTGTGTGATTTTACTGCTGTGTTTATTTTGTATTTTTTCATGATCCTTTGAATTGGTTCTGTTATCCCTTGAATGTATGGTATAGTTATGGTGTCCTTGTTTTTGATTTTGGCTTTTGTTCTGTGTCTTGTTTCCTGTTTGTTTTCTTTGTTTTTGACTTGCTGTTCCCCTTTGTTTATGGCCCATACTGGATATTGGCAGCGTATGAGTGCATGTTTAATGTGGGTTTCCCTTCTCCTGTCTGTCTTCTTGGTCCGTGATGATGGTGGCCCGTTCATATAATGTCCTGACAACTGATAGTTTGTGTGCTGTGGGGTGTTCTGATGTTCATAGTAGGTATTGATCTGTGTGGGCTGGTTTCCTGCAGACTGTGATTTTTATACTGCGTTCATCGTTATGGTGTATTTTCATGTTCAGAAAGGCTATGGTGCCATTTTCTTCCTCTTCATGTGTGGATTTTATATTCCCAGTGCTGTCCATGCTATTCAGATGGTCAGTGAGTTCTTCTGTGTGTCCTTTCCTTATTTTCCTCCAAAATGTCATCCACATATCTCTTCCATAAGGTGGGTTTACATTGTGTGGGTGCTGTGTTGATGGCTTTGTTTTCCAGATCCTCCATGAAAAAACTGCTCATGATGGCTGATAGTGGGTCTCCCATTGCAAATCTTTCTTTTTGTCTGTAAAATTTTTCTCTGTATTGAAAATAGGTGGATTTTGCAACAAATTGTAATAGTTCAGATATGTCGTCAACTGTGAGATTGATGCGTCTTTTTAGGGTTCTGTCATTTCTGAGGTGTTCTTGCACAATGTGTAGTGTGACATCAACAAGGGTCTTTGTGAATAATGAAATGACATCATGTGAAATGAGGATCTCGTTTGATTCTATTTTTATATTTTTGAGTTCTTGTGCCAACTCTTTTGAGTTTTTACAGTGGTATTCTGATAGTCCAAGGAGGGGTTTGATGATTTCAACCAGGGCTTTTGATAAGTTGTATGTAACTGATCCGATACTGTCTATAATTGGCTGCAGTGGGATATCCTTCTTATGTATTTTTGGGGTTCCATAGATCCGGGGGGTGATGCTGGCTGTGGGTATCAGGTGATCGTATGTGTCCTTTGTGATTTTTTTTTTTTTTTTTTTTTGCTTTCTAATAGGGGTTTAAGAAGGGCTTTTAGTATTTTTTTTTCTTTTCTTCAGTGGGGTTTGTTTTAATGATTTCATATGTGCTGCTGTCTGCCAACATGGTTTCCATCTGTTTTTCATATGTTTCTGTGTACATTACTACCGTCATTCTGCCTTTATCTGATGGAAGAACTGTGATTGTTTTATCTTTCTTGAGTGAGTTTAATGCTTTTTCTTTTTCTTTTATAATGTTGCTTTGTGGTAATTTGGCTGTTTTGAGGATTCCTGAGACTGCATTTCGGAATGTTTCTTTTTCCCCTTGTCTTGGATTTTTTCACATTCAGGTTCAGGTTCAGGTTCAGGTTACTTTATGTGTACCCGTAGGTAGATTTGTTTTGCAGTCTGGTGACATCCATATTTACAAGCCACAATTACATTCAACATAAACACAAACACAGGCACACATGAAGCTGACTATAAACATGATAAAAATACTCAAGGCTCCATCAGTCAGGATATAAAGACAAAGAGATGAGAGAAAAACCAGAGATAAGAGAGAAGGGTCATATCAAAAAGTTAAGGACTAGTCAAAGAGATTAAAAACTCAAAGGTCTAAAACCCAATAAAAGATTTAGAACCCAAATAAAATCCTACAAAAATAAATAAATATAAAATGGAGTTAATAAATAGGTACCTAAATTATGTGCAATATATTGTTACAACTTGTTCAACTCTTTGACAGCAGCAGGAACAAAGCTGTTTTTGTAGTGCTGGGTTTTACTTTTTGGGACAGCAAACCTCCGTCTTGAGGGACGAAGCTGAAAGTTGCAGTGTAAAGGGTGGGAGTCATCATTTAAAATGGAGGTAGCAATCCTCTGTACCTGTCTGGTGTACAAGGATGTAAGGCTCAGCTGTGACTCACCAAGCAAACGACTGGACCATCTAACTCCCTGATCCAAGGATTTCCTCTGTTTCAGTTTTATCTGACCAAACCATGACACTAAAAAAAAAGGATAAAACAGATTCATTAAAAGCCCGATAAAACATTGTCATTATGGTTCGGCCAATTTGGAAGCGTGCAAGTTTCCTCAAACAATGCAAATGTTGATGACCCTTTTTGCACACCCTTTCACAGTTCTCTTCAAAGTTTAAATTACTATCAATAATCATCCCAAGATATTTATAGGATTGTACACATTCAGTGGTCTGCTCTTTTAGTACGGTGACTTTGTGCCTGGGAGTTTTCCTCCTAAAGTCAATAATCATATCTTTAGGTTTTGTCGTATTCAGCTGCAGGTAGGAATCCTCACACCAGTGAGCAAAATCATCAACTACTGGGCCGTGGCCACTCTCACCATCCTGGAGGAGACTGACAATAACTGAATCATCAGCATACTTTATAATGTGTCTGTTGTCATGTCTGCTCCAACACATGTTTGTGTACAGGATAAAGAGTAGTGGTGACAACACACACCCCTGAGGAGAGCCAGTAGAAGAGCACTTTAGGTCAGACAATGTACCATTGACCCTTACTCTCTGCGTCCTGTTGGTTAAGAAATCCAGAATCCAACCCACCAGATTATTGCTCAAATCAAATTGTTGCAGGAGCCTTTCAACTAAAATATGAAGTTGGATTGTATTAAAGGCGGAGGAAAAGTCCACAAATAAAAGCCTGGTGTGTGTCCCATTAAAATCCAGATGTTTAAAAAGCATGTTAAACAGAGTGACAGTGGCGTCCTCCACTCCTTTGTGAGGCCTATATGCAAACTGCAAAGGATCCAATGCATGTTCAGTCTGCTTTAGGACCTCACATCTGACCATTTTTTCAAAAATTTTCATTAAAATTGAAGTCAAAGCAAATGGTCTAAAGTCGTTTACCGTTTTAGGACAGCTGGATTTTGGAACGGGAACAACCGCGGCATCTTTCCAGATCTTGGGCACATGTTGTGTCTGTAAGGACTTATTGAAAATGTAATGAACTATAGGACTCAGTTCATGTGCACAGGACTCTACCAAGCGCCCACATATATTATCAGGGCCCTGACTTTTGTTCACTTTTACAGCGCAGAACTCCCTTTTAATATCCTGCACCTCAATATTAAAGTGCCGATTGTCTTTGAGTTTCTGTTTCAAATCTTGGGTTTCTGTGCTAAAATCAAAGGAGTCAAAACGACCATAAAAACAATTAAGAGCATTAGCCAGCTCTGTGTCTGAATTAAAACCATCTAAAAACACACAATTACTGCGCTCTGTGCTCTGAAGGCCTGCAATAGTTTTCATACTGGCCCAGGCTGAACCAAGTTTCTTTGTTGCCATCTTACTTTCCAATTCTAATTTATAATTCTGCTTTGCTCTTAAAATTTCGGACTTCAGCTCTTTTGTGGCAACCTGTAGCTCAGAAACAGACCCCTGTTTAAAGGCAAGTGCTTTCCTCTGTAAGCAGGATTTAACTGATTTTGTAACCCATGGCTTGTTTTTGGGATATATTTTGACACGTTTACGTGGAACGATCATATTTTTACAGAAAGCCATGTATGAGCATGTGACGTCCACCAAAGAGTCCAAATCATCCCCGCAGGCCAGTGTGAACACCTCCCAGTCCGTACAGTTAAAGAATTCCTGGAGGCAGTGCACTGAATCCTCTGTCCACACCTCTATGTCTCTGGTCTTCACCTTGCCTCTTCTGAGAGCAGTTTTATATGTGGGCAGCAAATGTACACAGTTGTGATCTGAGGATCCTAAAGGGGGAAGGGGAAGTGATTTATAGGCCCTCTCAATGGATCCATAGCACAGGTCCAATGTCTTTTTTCACCTGGTTGGGCAGGAGGCATACTGATAAAAGTTTTTAAGTGTCTTCTTTAAAGAAACATGGTTAAAATCCCCAAGAATAAAGTTTGGAGCCTCTGGAGAAATAGACTGCAGCCGCTGTACCACATCAAAGACGGTGCTGGAGGCGGAGTCAGCGTCTGCCCTCGGGTGAATGTACACAGTCGTGATGAAAAGTTGGGGGAACTCGCGAGGCAGATAAAAGGGGCGTAGCGATATGGGCAGAAGCTCCACATCGGGTGTACAGATGCGCTCTCTGACTGTGACAGATGTGCAGTACTGTTTATTAATATATAAACATACGCCGCCCCCCTGACGTTTCCCCGTTACCTCTTCCTGCCGATCCGAGCGAAGTGGGGCTCCAAAGCCGTCAATCCACAGGTCCGCATCCCGGTCATGCGCAGTAAGCCACGTCTCCATGTAAGCCATGACACAGCAGTTTTTGAAGTCCTTCTGGTAGCGTACATTCCCTTGAATTTCATCTACTTTGTTCCTCAGGGGTTGTACGTTCCCCAAAATCATGGAAGGAAGAGAAATGTTATTAAACTGACATCTCCTCAGGCGTAATTTCACGCCTCCACCCTTTCTGTGTTTCCTTCTCTTGTCTCTCTTTTCATCGCTGTGTCCATGAACGTCTCTAAAAATAAAGTCCGGCAGTTGCGGCATAGACTCAATCACAGATGCTGCATTATCCATGTTTAAATGCACTAACATGTCCCTGGAATATTGTATTCTCCCCGGCATGATCACGATCGTGCTTACCTCAGAGACACAGAGCCGGTGGGAAAGGAGAAGCAGTGCAAAAATGGGGAGGAAATCCATATTGATGGAACGAGGGAGCTCTTCGTTATACAGTCCACAAACATTCCAGGACAAAAACGGCACAGAGAATTTTGTTAAAACACATTAAAGTGCGTAAAAACAGACACACAGACGATGGACTTTTTTCACCAGCTGCTGGTCGCTGCGTGCGCATGCGCCCAAAGTCAAGTTCTGTTGCGAGGATGTATTCTTCATGGGGTATTTTGGCTGGTGTGATGGCAAAATTCAGTCCTCTGCTCAGCACTTTTTTCTCCTTGTCCATGAGTGTGCGTTTTGATAAGTTCTGACCCACTTAGCGTTCATTTCCTTGTGTGTTTGTCTTCTTCCGTTCTTCCTTTCTGTGAGTTTTTTTTTAGTTTCTTTAAATGAAGGTTTTTTCGTTATGGTGAATTCCTGTTCGTGTGTGTATTTTAACTGAGCTTCTATCTGCTCCTACGTTTCCTGGTCGGTCGGGTAGTGCTTCTTGAAAATGTTCATTTCCTCCTTGATCTGGTTGTTGATTCTGTCCACTTTGTTTGCCGTCATTCTTATCCATTCATTGATCAGGTCTTTCCGTGCTTTATTGATAATTTTCTCTGCATTTTTGGTTGTGATTGGATTTTTTTATGTTGAGGCTTGCTGGTGTGACATCCTCATCTCTGCAACAGAGGTTAAATTTCAGGTGGTTTTTGTAGCGTGCCCGTGTTTTTTCCAATTTCTCCAGCCGGCGGAAGTCTTTGATGCAATTTTGTCCATAACTTCCACGTAATAGCTCAAGTGGGTTCATTTTGTCTTCTTTTAATTATTTACCTTTTGTTCTTATTAAGGACAAAAATAGAAAGGAGATGATTTTACCTTTTTTACATGTTTCGACTTTTCAGTGTAGCCTTCGTCAGAAGAAAATAGAACAAGACAAAAAATGCAAAGTAATATATGAAATATCCTGTAGATCATGCAACCAAACCAATATTGGAGAAACTGGAAGATCATTCACCACAAGGAAAAAAGAACACCAGAAGGAATGTGAAAAGGAAACACAAGGATGACTCACAAGATCACAAAAAGAAAAGGCAGAACAAGAAACATTAAAATCAGCAATATCAGATCACTGCAAAAGAAATAATCACATCATGGACTTGGCCAACGCAAAAATTATTGGATCGGAGAGCAACGGACACAAATGCTGGATCAAGGAGGCCATAGAAATCAGGAGGCGAGGAAAAGATAGCATGAACTGGGATAAGGGGGCCTTTATGCTTTCCCACACCTGGGACCATATTCTCCAGACACCATCGGACAGCGGAAAGCAGGGCCGGCTCAGTGGATTTGACAGGTCTGCTGGGCTGGTCCCACCTACAAAAGTTAGCTGATAAAATGACACCTCGCAGCAATCAGCTGACACTTCTGACGGAGGCTGCAGTGAACAGTTGAAACATGTAAAGAAGGTAAAGCATCTCCTTTCTATTTTTGTCTTTAATAAGTGCAAAAGGTAAATAAAAAGGCATTAAGCCTGCACTGGACAACAAATTGCACCCAAATCAGAATGTTTTATAACAAAAAGATCAACAACTGCATAAATGTTGGCATTACAAAGAACAATAGAAGGAATTAGATCCAACAATCTCAAAGCAGCCCTTTTGTTCACCAGTTTCAAATAAGCATTTGACAATGTGCACAGAAGAAAACTGATGAAATTCCTGGCCACATATGGCATACCAGAAGAGCTATGTAATGCTTGCTCATGTGTTTTCATATAGGAACACTATATGAAAACACATGAGCAAGAATCCTTACACCAGATGGGATAAGAGATTACTTTGACCTCCTCGCAGGAGTATTACAAGATGACAGTCTTGCACCCTACATCTTTGTCATTGTAATGGACTACGCTAACTAACTAACTAACTAACCTGCACTTATATAGCGCTTTTCTAGTCACAAAGACCACTCAAAGCGCTTTCATTAATACTAACCCTCTATTCTAAGGGCCTATAGGAAATAGATATCTAGGGACAATTTAGAACAGCCAATTAACCTAACATGCATGTTTTTGGCATGTGGGAGGAAACTGGAGAAATCCCGGAGTAAACCCACGCAACACGGGGAGAACATGCAAACTCCACACAGATCACTGTTGGTCGGGGGCTGGGATCGAACCCACGATCCCCACAATCCCCCGGCCAAGGGTAAACTGTGCTGCCGCAGTGCTATCCACTGCGCCACCGTGCAGCCCCATAAGAAACGCCATAAGAAACACAATTGGTGAAGATGCTGAAAGCCTTGGATTCACACTGAGTAAGAGGAGAAGCAGAAGAATCGGTCCAGTGACGCTTACTGATCTTTGTTTTGCCAATGACTTTGATTGCTGAAGGAATCATTCAGGCACAGGAAATGTTGACATGGCTAGAGAATGAAGCAGCTAAAGTCAGATTCCATCTAAATGCAGAAAATACAGAAGTGATGATTTACAACCAGATAGCAAATATATCAATTGTAGCAACAAGTGGTGAGGAGATCAAAGTTGTCGAGGACTTTACATACCTGGGATCATATGTGAACAGGTCAAACGATGAAATTAAGATTAAGAAGGCACTAGCTTGACCAGCTTGCCACAAGATGGGAAAGATATGGCAGTCAACTATGACAAAGTCATTAAAAATCTGACTTTATATCAACAGTAGAACAAGTACTTCCCTATAGAAGTGAAACTTGGACATTGACAAAGGCAATGGAAGAGTCAATAGATGGAGCATACTGTCATGATCAGGTGAGCGCGTGCTCCCCCTCCCTTCCTGTGAGACTTTCTCCGGCTCCACAGTTAATCATCACACCTGCATGAGTAGACGCACCTGCTGCCTCTCCTCTGCCAGCACTGAAAAGGACCAGTTTAAACAGCAAGTAAGTTTATGTCTCGCTCTCTGAGGACCATTGATCTAATTATTCTTCTCCTCTTTTCTCCTCCAGGTTGCTACCATCTTCATGGTACATCTCTGGGGTCCATTGTGCGCTCACCTGCCCCATCATCCTCATCATCACTTCAGCTGTCTTATTCCATCTGATCAGACACCTCACCCAGCTCCACTCCAGCCATTTCCCTACCAGCGTCCTCTCCGCTGGTTCGCCTTTTCCCTGCTGGGTTCCACTGCCGGGCTTGCTGCTCATCCCACGTGAGTGTTGTCCTATTTTCCCCTTGTCCAGTCTCCCTCCTTTACTAATCAGCTCTTGTTTCCCTTTACAGGCTGAGTCATCCTCTGGTGAGTGGTGTCTTTTCTTAACTGTGTGCTATTTTGGATCAACGAATTGTGGTTACGCAGCTTCTCTGTGTTGTGTGAACGATTTCTCTGGTGTTGTTTGCTGCACGTGAGCTAATCATTCTTTCAACATGACAGAACAAGCCAGCCAAACCACAAGCTCAGCGGGAGCGGCATCAGTGGAAAACTCCACTCTAGACTGCCTCGATACAACAGAAAGGCAGGTGGCAGCTGCAGACAGTTATGCAGCAGCTGGGCACAGTCGCTGAGCATTTGGCCCATATGTCTCATCCGGGTTCTACCCCTCCACCTGTTGCCCCGTCTTCTTCCACCATGCGCCGAACCACCTCCGCTCCCTCACCTTCCTTGTACACAGGGAAGATGAGGAAATGTAAGGGGTTCCTATGCCATGTTCGGCTTTATTTTGGCCAGGTGGGCGGGGTGTATCCGGGCAAAACCTCCAAAATTCATTTCATGACCCTCCTGCTGCAAGACCAAGCCTTCAGCTGGGCCCAGTCCATTCTCGACCGTCCGGAGGGTTCTAGTTATTCTTTTGATAAATTTGTAAGTGAATTTGCCCGCGCTTTCGACTGAACAGAGAGTGAGGGCAACATCATGAGCCCAGTCATGTTTCATCATGAGTCGGTCTGCCATTGACTACTCTGTGGAGATTCGGGTTGCTGCAGCAGACTCTGGCTGGAATGACATTGCATTACATTACGTTTTCCTCCAGGGTTTAAACGAAAACCTCCGCGATGACCTAGCGGTTCATGTTGTTCCCTCCTACCTGGACGGTCTCACTGATCAGGCCGTCAGTATAGACAACCGATACCACGAGCGTGCGAGGGAGCGCAAGACCTCCTCCGGCCCACCCAGTACGGGCATGCCTACCCAGGCTACAGACTCAGGTGGAGCCGACTCTTCCTCTGAACCTATGGTGCTCGGCCAAGCCCTTCTGGCTCTCGAGGAACGCCAGCAGTGGAGGAGAGTCGGCACATCCATGTACTGTGGCTCTATGGAGCACACACTGCCTAAGTGCCACCTGAAACCAAAAAGATGCGGCCCGTCAGTAGCCGTGGGGGGTCTGATGGGTGGGACTTCTTTTCATTCCTTTGATAACTTCTCCATTTCAGCCCTCATCCAGTTGTTGGGGGTCATGAGGAGAGTCATGGCATTAATTGACTCAAGGGCAGAGCAAAATTTTGTTTCTTCACAGCTCATGTGGGAAGTAGGAATCCCCACGACCAAATTGCCTCTTAACATCATGACCTTATCGGGCGGTAACGTACCTTTCATTACCAAAAGCACAACGCCGGTTTCCATCTTCCTTTCCAGGAACCACCGGGAGAAACTATTGTTCCTCATTCTCCCTAAATCCTCTCAGCCGTTCCTCATTCTCCCTAAATCGTCTCACATGGTGGTTCTAGGGTTCCCGTGGCTATGGAAGCATAACCCCATTATTAATTGGGCACATAATTCCATCTCTTCCTGGAGTCCCTTTTGTTTGGCATCCTGTCTCAGCTTGGTCGAGTGTTCGCCATTGCTATCCATCTCCTCCCCTCCGGTAGAGCTGCCGGACCTCAGTCTCGTACCCAAGGTCTATCATGTCCTCAGGGAGGTCTTTAGCAATTCGAGAGCACTTTCCTTGCCTCCTCATTGCTCCTACGACTGTGCCATAGACCTCTTCCTAGGTGCGAGGCTGCCATCCAGCTGGCTCTACAGCCTTTCTGGGCCGGAGAGGGAGGCGATGGATAGCTATATCAAAGACTCCTTGAACGCCGGCCTTATTCGGCCTTCCTCGGCCCCTCTTGGGGCAGGATTCTTTTTCGTCGAGAAGGACAGATCCTTGCGTCCGTGCATAGACGACTGTGAATTAAATGCCATAACAGTCAAAAACAAATATCCTCTTCCTCTGATCAACTACGCGTTTGAGCTCCTTCAGCACGTGCGAGTATTCACTAAATTGGATTTGCGTAATGCCTACCATCTGGTTCTCATTCGCTAAGGAGACCAATGGAAGACGGCCTTTAAAACACACTTGGGGCAATTTGAGTACCTTGTGATGCCTTTTGGGCTCATCAGTGCCCCCGCCGTCTTCCAGCATATGATCAATAACATCCTCTGCGATATGGTAAATCAATTTGTTTTTGTCTACCTTGATGACATTTTGATTTTTTCCCGCACGGCAGAGGAGCACATAGTCCATGTCAGGACCATATTACAGTGGCTTCTGGAAAACCAGCTCTTTGTTAAAGCTAAGAAGTGCGAGTTTTCCACCTGATCCACTTCTTTCCTTAGTTTTATAGTAGCTGAGGGGGAACTGAGGGCCAACCCGACCAAGCTGAAGGCTGTGCTGGATTGGCCTACACCCCACTCCCACAAGGAGCTCCAACGCTTCTTGGGGTTTGCAATTTTTTTTTCGCTGTTTCATTAGAGACTACAGTGGGATAGCACAGCCTCTGACCCAGCTGAAGTTGATCAAGGTGCCCTTCACCTGGTCCGAGGAAGCCAAACGAGCCTTTTCCAAATTAAAGGGCCTGTTCTCAACCACCCCCATCATGACCCAGGTCGACCCTCAGCTCCAGTTTATTCTTGAGGGGGATGCTTCTGACTCGGGGGTGGGCACTGTCCTCTTGCAGCACTCGGCCTCTGATCAGAAGCTCCATACCTGCTCGTATTTCTCTCAGCGGCCCACGCCGGCTGAGAGGAATTACGACATAGGGGACCGAGAGCTCATGGCCATTAAATTGGCTCTCGAGGAGTGGAGGCACTGGCTTGAGGGAGTGGTCCATCCCGTCATAGTGTGGACTGACCACAAAAATTTAGAATTCCTCTGATTGGCCCACAGGCTTAATGTCAGGCAGTCCCGTTGAGCCTTATTCTTTGCTAGATTTAATCTTACTATCACTTACAGGCCTGTCTCCCGTAATGTCAAACTGGAGGCTTTCTCCCACCAGTTTAGTCCCGACCCCCCAGCACTTGATCCTCTCCTCCAACCCCTTATCCCACCCTCATGCATCCTTGGGGCTTTTTCCTTTAAGATTGAGCAGAGGGTCTGGCAGGCTCAATCCACTGCATCCAAGCCCGAGAGGGGCTCCGACAATCATCTCTTTGTCCCAGCCAGCCTCCCCAGCAATGTGATTCGGTTGGGACACACCAGCCATTTTTCCTGCCACCCTGGAGTCTCCCGGACTATTAATGTTATCCAGCGGGTGTTCTGGTGCCCCACCCTGCAGACAGATGTCCAGGACTACGTCAAGGCTTGCCAAGTCTACACCCATAACAAGTCCAGCTCCTCGCCCCCTGCTGGCCTCCTCCACCCACTTCCTATCCCAAGCTGACCTTGGTACCACATCGCCCTGGACTTTATTAATAACCTTCCCCCCTCACAAGGGAACTCCGTTATCCTCACATTCGTGGATCGTTTTTCCAAGGTGATCCATTTGGTGCCCCTCCCAATATTACTCTCCGCCTCTGAGATTGCCAACCTATTAACCACCCATGTCATCCGTCTGTACGGCATCCTCCTGGACATTGTGTCTGACCGGGGTCTACAAATTACCTCCCAGGTCTGGAGATCCTTCTGCCACTCCTTAGGAACCACAGTCAGCCTTATGTCTGGGTACCATCCTCAAAGCAACGGGCAGGCTGAGCGCGCCAACCAATCACTAGAGGCTGCCCTAAGGTGCATAGCAGCCTGCAATCCATGCATGTGGAGCACTTGTCTGACCTGGATGGAGTACTCGCAGTCTCAGCATCTACGGGACTGACTCCTTTCAAGGCTTCCATGGGGTATACTCCCCCCCTGTTGCCTATGGCGGAGAGGCAGGTCACTGTACCATCGGTGGGGACTCATGCTCGCCACTGCCACCGGCTTTGGAAGGCCACCCAGCCTGCTCTTTTCTCTGCTGAATGAAATCGCCAGTACGCAGACCACAGGCGCGTCCCTGTGCCCAAATACTCTGTCGGGCAGTGCGTATGGCTGTTGACAGGGTGCCCCTTAAGACGGAGTCCTGGAAACTTTCCCCTCACTACCTGGGCCCGTCCCGCATCTTTCAGGTCATTGATGATGTTCCCATCCGCCTTGAGCTCCCACCAGCTCTCCATATTCACCCCACCTTTCATGTCTCCAAAATCAAGCCCCTCTCAGCCAGCTCTCTCTGCGCCCCTCCCTGAAGCCACCTCCTCCCTCCCCCTCAGGTCCTCAATGGCCAGACCACCTACACATTCCAAAGGATTCGGGATAATAGAATAATTTTCAGCATAATCATTCTGAGTCAAAAATCAGGCTGAATATTCGAATGTAAGTATATTTTTTTTTACCCCATGGCCACCAGGGTAGAGATGACATGAGCATGACCTTCAGTCCACACACACAGAACCTCTGACCATGCATTTTCTGAGTCTGGTATTTATAGCCCTTTAGGATAAATAAACAATGGGGAGAAGTCCTTGAGGGATCTTGGAGACATCTCCTGAAGGCAGTCTAAGTGTCTATTAACCTAATCTTTTCCCGGTCACAGAAACTTAGCAGAGCAGGTTAACAAAACAAAAGAGAGAGATTATCTAGTTCATCCTTTATGTCTCTGCTGACCTGCAGTCTCAGCACTCACACGCACAACCACTGAAGACCACAGAGTACAACAATAACCTCCTATAACAGGGCACACACTCCTACGGGTGGCAGTTAATCAAAACCATTTTATTTTATGTCATATTTTTTTTTACAAATAATTGTAGCTTATAATTAAGTGTTTCAATCCATAAGGTGTTCTTGACCACTCTCACTCAAAGAAGCAGTGAATGAAGGGACTCCTCGCCTGGTACATCCATGCCCTAAATGGCATCATGAGGTAAGAAAGCATCCCTCTTCACCCTGCCCACCAACCCTGCCGACATGATGAGGGTACAGTCAGCCACCAAAACGGGGCACACAACCCTGCCCAGTTTCCGGCCAGGTGTGGATACACCCAGTGACTACAAACACCCCTTTTAACAATGCAGATCCTTAGTATAACACTTGCTTGCTTCGTTGGTCAAGCAGGTAGCAGTTACAGGGGAGAGATGCACTGTAAGCCATCACTCACCTAGAGAGTGTTAAGCTGCTGAAAATAACATCACCGCTTCAGAAAAAAAAGGAATTACCTGATGAAATTAGCTTTGCCTTCACAGAGTAAGGAGTGTCATCATGTTTCCGATCAGTGGAGTGATAAGTGTTGTGACAGGTGTGATTCAAAGTGACGTACCAATATGCAGAGGTTAGCATTACTTTAAGATCACTCTTGAATAAAAGTGTCATTTATTAGAATCCTTAAGTTTAATGGGCTTCCTGTGGAATAAATCACACAATGCAGCATTTAAAAGAAAGAAAGCACGCATATATAACTTTAAAACTTTGCAATTGTTGCTTAAATGTTGAATAAATATATGTGTTTTCAACTTAAAAGATTAAAATGTGTGGATACATACGTGGTTAACTGTAAAATGTAGGCTTCATGCATTTCTGGCATTCATTTTGCTTTGGTCCAATGATTCAACACATGAGAATTACCCTTCAACAACCAACAAGTTTCTTTTCCTTCTTTTTTTGGCATAAAACTTTGAACTGGGGCATGTTTAAAGGAGCCACGCATGATCTGGATGAGTACACGGACACTGTGAACTCATATATCCACTTTTGTGAGGAGAGCATTCTTCCATCGCGCACCAGGGTGAGTTACTCCAATGACAAGCCCTGGTTCACAGCTAAGCTCAGACAGATCAGGAAGGAGAAGGAAGCAGTGTTGAAAAGTGGAGACAGGGACTGCTACAGGGAGGTTAAATATCGATTTAACAGAGAGCTGAGGAGAGCTAAATCTGTGTATTCTGAGAGACTCCAGCAGCAGTTCACGGCTAACGACTCTGCTTCTGTGTGGAGAGGACTGAGGCAAATCACCAACTATCGGCCTCAGGCTTCTAAGGGTAAGGATGACAAAGCCCTTTGTCAAAGACTGTCCCAACACTATGCCCGTTTTGACACCTCGTCAGCTGTGTCCAACTCCCCCCCTCTCCCCAGCTCCACTGCCTCCACGGTCCCTACTTCATCAAAGGCGGCCACCCCTCCTCCCCCCCTGCCCTTGTCATCAGTGAGCAGGACGTGCACAGACAGTTCTCCAGACTGAACCCACGCAAGGCCCCCGGTCCAGACGGCGTGTCTCCCTCCACCCTGAGACACTGTGCGAAAGAGCTGACTCCTGTCTTCACAGACATTTTTAACACCTCCCTTAAGCTATGCCACATGCCGACCTGCCTCAAATCCTCCACCATCATCCCTGTCCCCAAGAAGCCACGGATCACTGGACTTAACGACTACAGACCTGTAGCGCTCACCTCTGTAGTCATGAAGTCCTTTGAGCGCCTGGTCCTGCCCCACCTCAAGTCCATTACCACTCCCCTCCTGGACCCACTGCAGTTTGCCTACCGAGCCAACAGGTCTGTAGACGACGCAGTCAACCTGGCCCTCCACTCCATCCTGCAGCACCTGGACTCCCCGGGAACCTATGCCAGGATCCTGTTTGTGGACTTCAGCTCTGCATTCAACACCATCCGCCCCGCTCTGCTCCGGGACAAGCTGTCCCTGCTCAACGTGCCTGACTCCCTCTGCAGGTGGATCACCGACTTCCTGACAGACCGGAGGCAGCATGTGCGGCTGGGAAAGACTGTCTCAGACTCTGTTAGCATCAGCACCGGATCACCCCAGGACTGTGTACTTTCCCCCCTACTTTTCTCCCTTTATACCAACTCCTGCACCTCCAGCCACCAGTCTGTCAAGCTGATCAAGTTTGCAGACGACACCACCCTCATCGGGCTCATCTCCAATGGCGACGAGTCCGCCTACAGGAGAGAGGTGGCCCAGCTGGCGTCCTGGTGCAGCCACAACAACCTGCAGCTGAACGCTCTGAAGACAGTGGAGATGATTGTAGACTTCAGGAAAGTAACAACCCCTCTGCCCCCCCTCACCCTCACAGGCTCTCCCATCACCACTGCAGATTCCTTCCGCTCCCTAGGCACCACCATCACCAGGGACCTCAAGTGGGAGCCGACCATCAGCTCCCTCATCAAAAAGGCCCAGCAGAGGATGTTCTTCCTGCGGCAGCTGAGGAAGCTCAAGCTACCCACCAAGATGTTAGTGCAGTTCTCCACAGCCATCATCGAGTCCATCCTCCCCACCTCCATAACCGTGTGGTACGCAGGAGCCACTGCCAGGGACAGACTAAGGCTGCAGCGCGTCGTGCGCGCTGCTGAGAAGGTGATCGGCTGCAAGCTCCCATCTCTCCAGGACCTGTACATCTCCAGGACCCGGAGGCATGCTGGCCGGATCATAGCCGACCCTTCACACCCTGGTCACGTACTGTTTTCCCCCGTCCCCTCAGGTAGAAGACTTCGGTCCATTCAGACTAAAACCTCCCGTCACATGAACAGCTTCTTCCCCTCTGCCATCAGACTGCTGAACACTAAGTGACTTATTGACTCTTGTGCACTATGTACAGCAGCTCAACCAGACTCATATCAATCATCACTGTTTTCTTTTTGCATTACCGACTGCACTATGTGGTACTCCACAATATCTGCTGCTCCCTAATATATTTAAAAACTGCTTTGACTAGTATTACTCATTCTTATTCTACACTTTATTGCATGTATAGTTTTCTTATTTCTTTTATTTTATCATGTTTAATGTTGCAGCATTGAACCGAGACAAATTCCTAGTTTGTGTACTACATGAACAATGGCAATAAATCTGATTCTGATTCTGATTCTGAATTGGTGTTACATTTAGGTTATTCTAAACAATATGGACTGTTTTGAAGTTAATTTGACAGCACAATTTATTTTTAAATCAGCTTAAGAGATTTGCTTTGTTTTAGATATGTTTCTTCTAAGTAAATAACATAAATGATATCTTTTACTTTGAATTTTGGTGATTCATTTTTAATAGATGAAGAAAAATAAGATAGTTCCTTTTACTCAAGCACACCCATATAAATAGAAAAAGTGATGATGTCTAGTGTCACATAGTCTGTCATTCTTTAAATTGACAAGACAGTAAACCAACCAATTGGCTTTTAAAAAAACAAAACAAACTAACAGTCTGGTCAGTGGAGCAGAGGGGGGGGGGGTCTATGACCCCTCCTCCTTGCAGCTTCTCCTCACACACAGACACTAAGCAGATAAGAGCAAGGGGGGCCAAACACATGCGCCTGGCTTCACTTTTCTTCTTTTCTTTTTTTTTTCCCCCTATACATTTGGTCACAGTGGGCATTTATTATGTGTCTCCTTGAGCCATTCTGTCTCCAGTAGTGTTATCACACAGGAAAAAATTTACAGCATGAGTCCAAACATGCAGCTCTATCAACACGTTGAAACTCTGTCACCCATAACTTTTGAGACTCAAGGCCAAAATGAGATACATATAAATAATTCCATATTGATGCTCTAATTGTTTTTTTCAGGAATAACACACCCAAAAACAAGATATTATTATTATTATCATTATTATCATTATTATTATTATTATTATTATTATTATTATTATTATTATTATTATTATTATTATTAATAATAATAATAATAATAATAATAATAATAATAATAATAATAATAATAATGATGATGATGATGATGATGATGATGATGATGATGATGATGATGATGATGATGATAAATATTATTATATATAATATATAATATAATATACAATATATTATTTATATATTATAAAACCCAAGGCAAAGACATGGGTGCAGCTCACGTCCCAATCATGAGACAAATGAGAAGTCGGACGGACCCCAAATCTATGTGTACTTCACTCTCACATTGCAAATGTCTTTTTTTCTCTAATGTTTTACATTATTTGTTGCTGTTAATAAATAATTAAACAATGCTTCTCTTGCTATTCTTTATACAGGTATAATGGTCATTTACTTTTAAAAAGGTTGTAAATTTAGTTCAGGTAAATTTTAGCATACCATCGTCCAGTTTTTCATATTAAACATCATTTTCCAACCACAGAGTTGTGGCTAGTGAAATGCCTGAGTGACTAGTAACTTTGGAAACTCACGAGCCACAGTGGCTTGTGAGCACAGAAGTTCATGTCAAGCCCTGGTTATACTGGAATGCATTTATTAAACTGACCACTAAAGACATGTCTATTTGATTCAGTGATGGTAGTTATCATCAGTATGAGCTGGGCCTTTTTTTTCCTTTTGGATGAGACATTTGCTGAAATTCAGAACACTAATGTGTCCTCCAGATCACAATCTGTTGCATTTTTCTGATCTGAAACCACTCTGCAGATGGTTGAATGGTGTTGCTCATTTATGCAAATGCAGTTTGAAATGCAAAGTTATCTGACTTCAAAACTAGAAGGACAAAAAATAAATAAATAAATAAAACAAACCTCAGTCACGTGATAACAGATGGCCTTACAGTGAATTAGTAACAAAGGCTGGAAGAGAACTTTTACTCAGGATGTGCAGTGGGATAAAGTCTGTGTAAAGCTGAATTAAAGAAATATTTTTAGTTTGCAACACAAAAGGGGAAAAAAAACACTGTCCAAAAAAAGTCAAGTTTATAACACAAAGTTTCAGAGTGTAAAAAAGAAGATTCTCTTTGATCAAAAATGATGTGCTCACAGGAGAAGTCATTCACAGCTCTTACGTTAGCTTCAGTGCACTGCAGTAAGTAGACACACTGGTTGGTAATTGGTTTAACAGTGCACTGCACAGGTTAGAATGGAAGTCACAATTTGCATATGAGATAATAAAAAATGCTTACTTTTTCCTCACTGTCATTCCTCTGCTGTGCTCACTTTGAAGTCTTTTTAAAACTCAACATTGCCACTGCCAGTTAGATGGATTGTTCAATAATTATAAACTGGAAAACAACCAAAAATAAACCACCAGTTTGAAAGCTCACAGATATCTCATGACTGTATTGACAGTGTGTGTATTGACAGTGAAAATGGCTTTGATGTACTCAGTTTCAGCCCCCACAGGGTCCTGTGATGACCCTGGTTGATTGAAATTAGACAGAAGCAATGGGGCGGAACTAAAAAAACCCAGAACTTTTTAAACCTGGCTACTGTTTCCGCTTGGACAGTCCATGACATATTCAAAACTACTGCTCAAACTCATCACTTTTTTTAATTCTGGGGGTAAACTCAGTTTTCTTGAGTATCGCTGTCATGATATGTGGACATATGGACCATATCAATGCACATTCCAACTCTCGAAAAGGGGGTAGAGTTTACGGTTGGGCAGTTTCCAGTCGGGCAGCAGGTGCAAGCCGTGAAGAAGAACAATAAGAAAATGTTTCCAATTTGTCAGACAGTCAAAACAGAATTTTATAGCATATACTCTTCATTTTGTTTAGTTCTGAGTATTCGTGTCAGTTTGCTGGAGTATCGCCATCATAGTTTATATTCAATTCAGTTCAATTCAAGTCAACTCTATTTATATATCACCATTTCACAACAACAGTCATCTCATAGCACTGTCAAACTATAGAGGAAAATTGCAGAAAGACCCCAGCAATCAGGCAATGCCCTGTGAGCGAGCACTTGGTGACGATGGAGAGGAAAAACTCCCTTTTAGCCTGAAGAAACCTCAAGCAGAACCAGGCTTAGCGAGGGGCAGTCATCTGCTGCAACTGGCTGGGGGGTGAAGGGATTGAGAAGAAAAAAAGAACAGACATGTAGAGAGCAAACAGATGTTAATGACCAGCAAAAATATTACACTGAGAATGAAGAAATATATGGACATATTGACTAGACCAATGCTCAGTTTTGACCTGAATGTTGGAGAGAAGAGACTAACACAGCTAATGACGGCTATCAGCTAACCTAAAGCTACCAGACAAGATAACAACTGGTGTAATAAGCAGTCACTAGCTGCTTGCAGTAATTCTGAAGTTGTTGTTTTTTTTTTTTTTTTTTTTAACCATATTCTGGATGGTTGTCATTTTTGATGTGTTGAAAGCTTTAAATGGCCTTGCAGATGAAGAAATCAAACATATTTGTCTGTTCCCATGTTAATAAATATGAAAAACTTGAAATAACAATGGTACATTACATTGGAGAAATAGTTTCATTTTGATTGTGATTAATTATTAATAAAGGCAAATTGATGTTAGGAGGGGCCAAATCAGCAGTTTGTTAGAAATTGCACTGGTGAGCTCAGGAACTCAAAAAGGTCTGGGCCTCCATGGACATCCATGGAAGACAACAATTGTGGATGATCGGAGGATCATTTCCACGGTGGAGACAAACCCCTTCACAGCATCCAGCACAGTGAAGAACACTCTCCTGAAAGTATCTAAATCCAACAAAAAGAGAAGACTTCAAGAGACCAAATACAGACAGTTCACTACAAGATGCAAAGCACTAATCAGCCTCAAAAATAAAAAGGCCAGATTAGACTTTGTCAAAAAAAAAAAAAAATCATCTGAAGAAGCCAGTCCATTTCTGGAACAGCATTCTTTGGACATATTAAACCAAGATCAACCTGAACCAGAATGATGGGAATAAGAAAGTATGAAGAAGTCTTGGAATTGCTCCCAAAGCACACCACATCTTGTGTACAACATGGTGGAGGCAGTGTCATGCATGGGCATGCATTGCTTCCAATGGCACTGGGTCACTAGTGTTTTTTGATAATGTGACAGAAAACAGAAGTAATCGGATGAATTCTGAAGTGTATAGGGATATACTGTCTACTCAGATTCAGCAAAATGCAGCAAAGTTGATTGAACGGCTCTTGACAGTACAGATGGACAATGGCCCAAAACATACTGAAAAAGCAGCCCAGGAGTTTGTTTTAAGGAAAAGAAGTGGAATATTCTGCCATGGCCGATACAATCAGCAGATCTCAAGCTGATCCAGAAGCATTTGACTTGGTTAAGACAAAACGTAAGACAGAGAGACCCACAAACACGCAACAGCTGAAGACAGCTGCAGTAAAGGTCTCACAAAGTATCACAAAGAAGGATATCCAGTGTGTGGTGAAGTCTATGGGTTCCATACTTCAGGCAGTAATTACGTGCAGTAGATTCTCCACAAAGTATGAAAAATGCATGCTTTATTTATGGTAATTGTCATGTTCGGGGTCATTCACTCCGTCCATGACCTGTGGCTGTAGGTTTTGATTACATCTTATTAATTCCAGCTGGCAGATTGAGCTTTGCTCTCTGCCAGTCTTACAGTCACAACTCCTCCTCACCAGACATTCACCAGCTGCATGGCATCACCACACACGCACGCACACACACACACACACACACACACACACACACACACACACACACACACACACACTCGCACATGATTCATCATCATCATCATCATAGCAGTCTGTCGGGGGTGACAATGACTGTTTCATTTAGGTCTGATCAGATTCCTCCACACAGCTTACACACTTCCGATTAACTACACATCTGCTTGCCACACGGCTGTGCCCACCTACCCTCGTTAGCATAATATATTCTTATAGGGAGGCAGTGTGCGCAATCAGTGTGGCAGCTTAAGTCAGCAAAGGACATCCTGACTCACCGATGCTTGGCTTTCTTCCCCTGAACATATTGTGTTGATCCTTGGACCTTTCTGCTCCAACTTATGTGTAAGTCCTTATTTGTGTGCCTTTTCCTCCGCTCCTGACTGTTCGGAGTGCATTAGGCATTTCCTTTAATCCTACGAGGTTTGCAGCGGGTTGTTTCCCATCATCATCTCTCAACTGTGACTGTTATTTGGACATTTTCCAGTACATTTTTCCACTGTAAATAAACACGTTACTTACACTGCATTTTGTGCTTGCTGCCAATTTCTATGTTCGCTGCGAAATTACGCAGCGGACATGACAGTAAGTTGCCACCAAAAGAGCCCAAGCAGTAAGTAACGTGTTACTCATTCTTTGTGCTTTTTCACCTACCTGTTCGGAGTGTGATGTCCTCGGCTAGCCGTTCCCACGCTGGCTTTAGTGGATGGGCAGTGGGACAGCCCAGTGCAGAGGAACAGTGGGCAGCCTGACGAATCTGGGAACTACTGGAGGACGTGTACATCTCCATCGGGCCTGGAGAGCGTTTAGCTTGCCTCAGTGGAGTAAAACGGATCCCGGGAACTCATCGAGGCCTCTGGGATTACCCCAAGTACTCCAAGCTGCTGTCCGGAGTCTGCACACTCGAGCAGGCTTTCCCTGACCTGAAGAGGAGGGCTTTCTGGACTAAACCCAAACAGAAACGCTTCTCTCCGCCGCCGGCCATCGTTCCCTCTCCTCCATCACCCACTCCAAGATGGCCGCGATCAGGTTGGCATCGGCGACGCCACCCAGAATCCCGGAAGAACGATCCTGCCCCGCTAACTGCTCCTCCTCGGTTTCCTCGGCACTTGTTTTCCTCATTGGGGTCTCTCGTTCCTGTGGCTAGAGGGGCGGCTCCCACATGTTCTACAGAGGAGCCTAGCACTGCCTTTCCCAGATGGACGGGTGATGACGTCCAAGTGGCAGCCACCAACATCTTAATCCGGGACAACAGGCAAGTTATTTTTCATTTGAATCACATTAATAATGAAATGTCTGGCCTGAATCCCGGTAGGTCGGCTCAGGGTAAGCAGTGAGCTCTCCCCACCTGCTGCTGTTAACAACTGTTCACCAGCCCTCACTCCACTCTCCTTTGTTTGCCTGCCGGAACTGGAGCTGAGCAGCCGGGATCAAGAGGAGCCAGAAGTCTGGGAGGGGTGTCCTCCCGCAGCAATGGTCAACCCGATCCCAGCCGCCACGCAGGAGGAGTTACCAGCGTGGATTATGGCAGCTGGGGAAGATAAGATTGCAGTGACCATCACGCCTGCTGTGGAGTCCAAACCTCTTGGAGGCTAACCTGCGGAGACTTCGCCTGGATTGCCGAAGTCCTGGACGGCGGTAGAGCTTGAGCTCAGGCAAGTGCTCTGTTTTGTCTTTCTCTTTTCTATAATTGAGCATTTTTGCCTAGCTTTAGGGAGGGAGAGCCAGCTGCAGCCAAACACTGCACCTGAGCTTGCCTCGCTGGGCTCTGCCGCTGCCCATGCCCATGGCCAAGATGGCATTGGGGCCAGCAGTGGCCCATCCGGGTCCCACTGTGGGTGCAGCAGGGGTCCAGCTGGACTCCATCGTGGGTGCAACCATGGCTCGGTCGGGGTCCATTGTGAGTGCAACATTATCCCAGACCGGGACCACCGCAGATGCAACCATGGCCCACCCCGGGTCCATTGCGGGTTCTATGGAGTCCCAGTTTTACGTTGGGATCACCGGGGGTGCCAGAGGACAGTTTGGGGATGCCGGGTTCTTCCTTTCCCTTTTGGAGGCCCTGTGGGTGTTCCTCCTCCTTCTGCTGGGCTCCGTCAGGGTTCTATTTCCTCTGCCGCCAGTGACCGCAGGGGTTTCTCTTCCTCTGTCTAGCCACCAACCTCTAAGCCTTCCGGTGGGTAGGCCACCGCCTCATCTGCCCTTCCGGTCCTGGTGGTTTAATCATGTGGGCAGGCCGCCTGAAAGGCTGAGTTCCCTTGCCGGGTGGCCCGTATGCCCTGGCAGGCTGCCTGATACAGTTCTGCTGGCCCTGGGATTTTGGTTGGCCTCCTGAACTTACGGCCACTTGCTGGGCCTTGGACTCTGGCCGGCCACCTGAACTGTGGGATTCTTGGGGGTGGGGTGGGTTAGCTTAGTTTTGGGGTTGGGGAATGTGTTGTTGTAGTGTTGTATTGTGGTGTTTACCTTTTCTTGATTTATCCCTCCAAACCTGTTTTCCCCCACCTCCCACCCTGGTTTGTTGTATTGACCTTTTGAGTTGGGGGGGGGGGGGGGTTGTAGTTTCTGTTTTTGATGGTACGGTGGGTGTCTGGTGTCCACCCTTGGGGGGGGGGGCACTGTCAAGTTCGGGGTCATTCACCCCGTCCATGACCTGTGGCTGTAGGTTTTGATTACGTCCTATTAATTCCAGATGGCAGATTGTGCCTTGCTCTCTGCCAGTCCTACAGTCACACCTCCTCCTCACCAGACATTCACCGGCTGCATGGTATCACCACACACACACACACACACACACACACACACACAGAGTTTCAATCAGGCATGCACCTGCTTGCCACATGGCTGTGTCCACTTGCCTTCGTTAGTGTTTTGTGTACTAACAGGGAGGCAGTGTGACCAGTCAGTGTGGCAGCTTAAGTCAGCAATGGACATCCTGACTCACCGATGTTTGGCTTTCTTCCCCTGGATGTATTGTGTTGAACCTTGAACCTTTCCGCGCCAACATATGTGTAAGTCCTTATTTTTGTGCCTTTTCCTCCACTCCTGACTGTTCAGAGCATGTTAGGCATTTCCTTTAAGCCTACGAGGTTTGCAGCGGGTTGTCTCCCATCATCATCTCTCAACTGTGACTGTTATTTGGACATTTTCCTGTACATTTTTCCACTGTAAATAAACACGTTACTTACACTGCGTTTTGGGCTCGCTGCCAATTTGTATGTTTGCTGCGAAATTACGCAGTGGACATGACAGTAATGTTGATTTGTCTAATTACCTTTGAGCCGCTGAAATGAGGAGATTTTGTATAAAAATGGTTATAACTCCTAAACTGTAACTCTAATTTGGATGTGAATAGGCTCACATTAAAGCTTAGTCTGAACTTTAAGTCTATATTAATTATATAATGGTATCTTGAATATGTTGTGGTAAACAGCTAAAATAACAAAATTTGTGTTCCAGTACTTTTAGATGGGAATGTATATTCTGTCTTGCTTCTACTGACTTTTATTCCTCTTCTCTCCAGAGCACACCTCCACCTCTCCATGTTCTCTTCCACCTGCTCCCTTCTCGCACTACAGATCACAATGTCGTCTGCAAACATTATGGTCCACGGACACTCTTGCCTGACCTCGTCTGTCACCCTGTCCATCACCATGGAAAACAAAAAGGGGTTCAAAGTTGATCCCTGATGTGACCAAACCCCCACTTTGAATCCATCTGTCACTCCTACAACACACCTCACCACTATCTCACTGTCCTCATACATGTTCTGCACCACTCTCACATACTTTTCTGCCTCTCCAGACTTTTCATACAGTACCATGGTTCCTCTCTAGAGAAATCAGATTATAGAGTGCCATCATCTGATTTGTCTAGATCCAAAAAAACAGACAGACAAAAGTGCAACTCTCTTTGAGCTCCTCTATACAGGTGGATCTCAGTAAGTAAGAATGTAACCAAAATGTTGATTTATTTCAGTAATTCAATTCAATTAATTATACTCCTATTATATACTGTAGATTCATAACACAGAGAGTGATATATTTCAAGCATTTAATTATTTATTTATTTTTAATTCTGATGATTATTGTACAAAGCTATTGTACACAGGCAGGAGTAATGGTGAAGATGGAAGGAGTGGCGGTATTGAAAGTAGATGAGTTTAAATACCTGGGGCCAGCCATCCAAAGCAATGGAAAATGCACAAGAGAGGTGAAGAAGAGAGTGCAGGCAGGGTGGAGTGGTTGGAGACAAGTGTCAAGGGTGATTTGTGACAGAAAGGGAGTAGCAAGAGTTAAAGGGAAGATTTATAAGATGGTAGTGAGATCTGCTATGATGTATGGTTTGGAGATGGTGGCTCGCAAAAAAAGACAGGAGGTGGAACTGGAGGTGGCAGAGTTGAAAATGTTAAGATTTTCATTCGGAGTAGCTAGGAGGGACAAGATTAGAAAATATATAACAGAGGGACAACTCACGTAGAGCGGTTTAGAGACAAAGTAAGAGAGGTAAGGCTGAGATGGTTTGGACATGTGCAGAGGAGGTTGTAGTGTTGACCTTGTGTTCCATCCATCCATCCATCCATCTTCTACCGCTTTTCCGGAGGTCCGGGTCGCGGAGGCAGCAGTTCAAGCAGAGAAGCCCAGACTTCCCTCTCCCCAGCCACCTGCTCCAGCTCTTCAGAGGGGATACCAAGGCGTTCCCAGACTAGCTGGGAGACATAGTCTCTCCACCGAGTCCTGGGTCTGCCCCGGGGTCTCCTCCCAGTGGGACGTGCCTGAAACACCTCAAGTGGGAGGCGTCCAGGAGGCATCCTAATCAGATGCCCATACCACCTCAACTGACTCCTTTCAATGTGGAGGAGCAGCGGTTCTACTCTGAGCCTCTCCCGGATGACTGAGCTCCTCACCCTATCTCTGAGGGTGAGTCCAGCAATCCTACGGAGAAAGCTCATTTCAGCCGCTTGTATCCGCGATCTCGTTCTTTCGGTCATTACCCAAAGCTCGTGACCATAGGTGAGAGTAGGAACGTAGATTGACTGGTAAATCGACAGCTTTGCCTTAGAACTAAGCTCCCTCTTCACCACAACAGACCGGTACAACGTCCGCATCACTGCAGATGCTGCTCCAATCCGTCTGTCGATCTCTCGCTCCATTTTCCCCTCACTCGTGAACAAGACCCCAAGATACTTAAACTCCTCCACTTGGGGCAGGAGCCTGTCCCCAACCCGGAGAGGACAATCCACCTTTTTCCGGCTGAGGACCATGGACTCGGACTTGGAGGTGCTGATTCTCATCCCAGCCGCTTCACACTCAGCGGCAAACCGTCCCAGCAAGAGCTGTAGGTCATTGCTGGATGAAGCCAACAGGACAACATCATCTGCAAACAACAGAGATGAGATCCTGTGGTCACCAAGCATGACACCCTCCATTCCCTGGCTGCGCCTAGAAATCCTGTCCATAAAAATTATGAACAGGACCGGTGACAAAGGGCAGCCCTGGCGGAGTCCAACTCTCACTGGGAATGACTCCGACCGAGTGTTGGCAATGCGAACTAAACTCTCACAACGGTCGTACAGAGACCGAATAGCTCGTAACAACAAGCCCGATACCCCATACTCCCGAAGCACCCCCCACAAAAATCCACGAGGGACGCGGTCAAATGCCTTCTCCAAGTCCACAAAACACATGTAAACTGGTTGGGCAAACTCCCACGAACCCTCAAGAATTCTCGAGAGGGTAAAGAGCTGGTCCGATGTGCCACGGCCAGGACGAAAACCACATTGCTCCTCCTGAATCCGAGGTTCGACCAACGGCCGGACTCTCCTCTCCAATACCTTGGCATAGACCTTCCCAGGGAGGCTGAGGAGTGTGATCCCTCTAAAGTTGGAGCACACCCTCCGGTCCCCTTTTTTGAAGAGAGGAACCACCACCCCGGTTTGCCATGCCAAAGGCACTGCCCCCGACCTCCACGCAATGTTGCAGAGGCGTGTCAACCATGACAACCCAACAACATCCAGGGCCTTGAGGTACTCGGGGCGAATCTCGTCCACCCCCGGGGCCCGGCCACCAAGGAGATTTTTAACCACCTTGGCGACCTCAGCCCCTGTGATAGGCGAGTCATCCCCCTCGTCCCCAAACCCTGCTTCCTCTGTGGAAGGCGTATCAGTGGGATTGAGGAGATCCTCGAAGTATTCCTTCCACCGCCCGACGATATCCCCAGTTGAAGTCAACAGTGTCCCATCCGCACCATACACAGTGTGGACGGGGAGCTGCTTTCCCCTCCTGAGCCGCCGAACAGTTTGCCAGAATCTCTTTGAAGCCGACCGAAAGTCTTGTTCCATGGCCTCACCGAACTCCTCCCATACCCGGGTTTTTGCTTCAGCAACCACCCGAGCTGCACTCCGCTTGGCCTGCCGGTACACCTCAGCTGCTTCGGGAGTCCCACAAGCCAACCAAGCTTGATAGGACTCCTTCTTCAGCTTAATGGCCCCCCTCACCACTGGTGTCCACCACTTGGTTCGGGGGTTGCCACCACGAGATGCACCGGCCACCTTGCGGCCGCAGCTCTGGGCTGCCGCTTCAACAACAGAGGTGGAGAACATGGCCCATTCAGACTCCATGTCTCCAGACTCCCTCGGAATGTGGTTGAAGTTCTTCCGGAGGTGGGAGTTGAAGGCCTCCCGGACAGGGGCCTCAGCCAGACGCTCCCAGCACACCCTCACTATACGTTTGGGTCTACCAGGTCTGAATGGCTTCCTCCCCTGCCATCGGATCCAACTCACCACCAGGTGGTGATCAGTTGACAGCTCTGCACCTCTCTTTACTCGGGTGTCCAAGACATACGGTCGCAGGTCTGATGATACGATAACAAAATCGATCATCGACCTGCGGCCTAGGGTGTCCTGGTGCCAGGTGCACATATGGACACCCTTATGCTTGAACATGGTGTTCGTTATAGACAGACTGTGGTTAGCACAGAAGTCCAATAACTGAACACCACTCGGGTTCAGATCGGGCAGGCCGTTCCTCCCAATCACCCCCCTCCAGGTTTCACTGTCGTTGCCCACGTGCGCATTGAAGTCCCCCAGTAGGACAATGGAGTCTCCAGGAGGAGCACCCTCCAGCACCCCAGTCACAGACTCCAAAAAGGGTGGGTACTCTGAAACATCATTTGGTGCATAGGCACAAATGATGGTCAGGACCCGTTTCCCAACCCGAAGGCGCAGGGAAGCAACCCTTTCGTCCACCGGGGAAAACTCCAATATAGAGGCAGCAAGGTGGGGCGATACAAGAATACCTACCCCTGCTCGTCGCCTCTCGCCCGGGGCAACTCCAGAAAAGGCCAAGCTCCAGCCCCTCTCCAGGAGACTGGTTCCGGAACCGGAGCTGTGTGTTGAGGTGAGGCCAACTATATCTAGCCGGTATCGCTCAATCTCGTACACCAGCTCAGGCTCCTTCCCCACCAGAGAGGTGACATTCCACGTACCAAAAGCCAGTTTAGAAAGCTTGGGATCAGTCCGCCAAGGTCTCCGCCTTTGACTGCCACCTAATCCACATAGCACCGGACTTCCATGATCCCTCCTGCAGGTGGTGAACCTACTGGAGGGCGGACCCATGTAACTCCTTCGGGCTGAGCCCGGCCGGGTCCCATGGGTGGAAACCCGGCCACCAGACGCTAGCCTTCGAGCCCCTCCCCCAGGCCTGGCTCCAGGGTGGGGCCCCGGTAACCCCATACCGGGCGGGGTACACTGAATCCTTGATATACAATTTATCATGAGAGTCTGTTGGATCGTTCTTCGTCTGGCCCTTCACCCAGGACCAGTTTGTCTTGGGAGACCCTATCAGAGGCAAATTGCCCCGGACAACATAGCTCCTGGGATCACTGGGGCACGCAAACCCCCCCACCACGATAAGGTGACGATCCATGAGGGGGACCTTGAATTACATACCTTGTGTTCCAATCTATAAAATCATTCTTTGCTGAAGAAAAATTGCTTCAACTCAAAAGTCTGGTCATGATCTGCTTCTCTCACCCAAGGACCAGAGCTGTAACACTACTCTTCAGCCATAAAGTGGAAGTTAACCCTTTGAGTGTGAGATTTTGCAACTAATTCTGACATCCCTGTACTCCCCAGCTATACTGATGACTTGTACTGATCGTGGCAGTTCAGAAGGTGCCAGACACGCATTGGAGGAATCATGGCTGACATGAAATACACCAAAGAAGAAGAACTCCTTATTTCATTTTCCTGTATTCCCTTCTTTTAGCTCAGAAAGCTAATATAGCCATCATCCATTGTCGTGCACCGCCACTTAGACGGCTTCGTACACAGAAAATAGCAGTGGGATACAAGCAAAATTTATGTGGGATAATTATAAGACTTTGTAAATGTGATAGAGAGCGTAAATGACCGACAGAATGCAAAATAAAGACCATGATGGAGGAAAATGCACCAACCACGGCAACAAGCGAGGCCCCTTAGCTGCCGGTAAGTGTCAAATTTCTTTATTTTTTTTACATTATACTGATTTCTTGTTCATATACTTTTAAGATAAGATGATAACGTACCCCTGTACAAAAAAACAGTGTCAAAAGACTGAACCATTCTTTGTGTAAATATGTCCAAAGCCCGCTTTTGACTGAGTTATGTAATTCAATATAGCTGCTGTGGCATTATGCAAATTAGATGCGTAAAATAACTCCTATCTGTTATGTTTGGCACATACAGAGCATAAATGAGGCACCACTCGCCTGCAGTGAGTTTGGTGATTTAATAAGAAATAACAGTGATTACAAACACTCGCCTCGAGGGGCGGATATACAAAAACTAAGGATGAACCCCAGTGGGGTGATAACGAGTACACAAAGAGTCAATATAACAACTTACATATACTGGCGAGGATGAAACCTTATGCCGAAAATGGACTGGAGTTAGGGTAGGGGACTCCAGCCTGAGTGAGGCAAGGACGCAGCGAGAAATAAGCCTCGCTCGCCAGCTTAAATAATACCACTAAACACAAAGGATCACCAGGTGTCAAGAAAAAACAATTAGTAAAACATAAACAGCCGTGACAGGACACAAACAGACCGACAGACGGATGTCCTGTTGTGGCGCTGTCAAAACAAAAGCACAACCCAAACAACAGAGGAACAGAACTAAATATATACACAGAAAAGTGTCATGAGCCCCCCATGCACTTCTCCACAACGCACGGAGGAGGAGAAAAAGGACAAATGGATTTAAGTGCTGACTTACACCAAACACACATTTATTAACACAAAGTGAATATACAAAAAGACAGACAGCTCAGGTACACTTAAGAGACCTTCAGGACGCTCAACACACACAGGAGGAAACTACTGGACAATCAGCCAAAGCGTAACGGCTGTACTACGCATAGAAACGCTGACAGTTTCTCACAGTGATGGGGCAGTCTGGGTAGTCCAAGTCTCCCAGCGAGCGCATACATAAATAGTCCTTGGAGACGTGACAGTCACATGGTGGAGAACAACTGTGTGAACACGTACAATGGTCCAGCGGTGTTTGTGTAGCAAAGAGCCATTTAAATACAAACAATGCTGGCCTCACAAATTGGGAGCACCTGGGAGAGGCGCGGGAAAAATAAGATAAGATAAGATAAGCCTTTATTAGTCTCACAATAGGCAATTCCAGGATTGCAACAGCACAGGGATAGCAACACTCAGAGCAATAATTTAGAAGATAAGAAAATAAGAGCAGTGAATGTACATACAGTATGTACACATAAATATATAAATATATATACACAGTGTGGAGCATTGTAGCTAGGTGGAATAAACAGCATAACAGTCTATTTAGTTACCCCACATAGTATGAATATGTGCCCATAGATATTGTCACCCTCCGTAGTGATTGATATCGCCCTAGTTGTATACTGGAGGAGACCATATTGTGTAAGTTTGTTGCGTCTTTTGTATTCAATACTATTAGGTCGTAATTTTTTTTTGCTATCTCTGCGAGCAGCCCTGCTTAGGTTATAAAGTCTGACAGCCGGAGGTAGGAAGGACCTGCAAAACCTCTCGGTTGCGCACCTAGGATGATGTAGCCTACTGCTAAATGAGCTCCTCAGTGCGTTCAGTATGTCCTGCATAGGGTGGGACTCGGACTCCAGCAGAGATGACAGTTTAGCCACCATCCTTCTCTCTCCTATCTCCTCCACTGGGTCAAGGCACTGCCCCAGGACAGAGCTAGCTTTCTTGATCAGTTTGCTCAGTTTCTTCCTATCAGCTGCTGTGATGCCACTGCCCCAGCAGACCACTTCAAAAGTCATGGCTGATTCCACCACTGAATCGTAGAAGGTCTTCAGGACCGGGCGAATTACCAGGGCGAACAGCTTACTGTCAGAGAAAGAGGAGGCGTGGCCGGACAGGCCAGAGTGGCAGCTACAAGCAGGAACAGAAACAGTACACAGACATGAAAATGACAAGAGATCAAAGCATAACACCACATAATAAACCCACTGCCTGTTTTATTTGCCTTACAATGCTAATTTTGAGGTCATACTTTGTGTGTCCCAAACAGGTACGCTGACCAGGTCATAAGCCAAGCCACAGCTAACGATGCGCTGAAACCCCGGTCCCGAATTCAAAAGTGGACTGCAGTAACTGTGGAGGAGATGAAGGCTTTCATGGCACTCCATCTGTCCATGGGAATATTGCAGAAGCCTGCACTGAAGGACTACTGGGGAGAGTTTTGGCTGACATTTACTCCTGGATATGGCAGAGTGATGACATACGACAGGTTTGCAATGATCCTGTCTTGCCTTCACTTTGCAAACAATGACAACTGGGTTGAATATGGAAAGCCAGGGCATGATCGTCATTTCAAGATTCGCCCAGTCATTGACTGTGTAGTGCCACGTTTTGTGGCTGCTTATGCTCCAGGCAATTGCATTCAAGGGGAGGTCGACCTTGAGACTTTATAACCCCCCCAAAAACGGACAAGTATGGCTTCAAGGCATTTGTCTTGAGTGAAGCCAGCACAGGCTATGTGTTGCGGTGGTCACTGTACAATGCACAAACTGGCGATGACTGAGACAGTGTGGGCGCCACTCAAGTTGTTGTGTGTCAGTTGATGGAGCCATACACCGGGAAGGGACATCACGTGTACATGGATAGCTATTACACAGGGCCAGCCATCACTATGGAGCTCGCAGCCAGGGACACTGGACTGTGTGGGACCGTCAGCAGCAACAGGAGAGGTAATTTGTTTTTATTTTTATTCATTTTTTGTGTGTTACTTAAGCCGATTTATTTATGCCAGTTTATTCATGCCAGTTTATTTATGCCATTATTTATGCAATTACTGTAGGTATGCCAAGGGATCTCAGACCAGCCCTGTTGCCGTTGAGAAGGGGAGATGACCCAGTTTTCATGCGGCACGACAAACTGCTTGCCTGTGCATGGCATGACACAAAGCGTGTCACCATGCTCTCATCTATCCATGCCAGCACTTGTGCCCAGAAATGCATTTGTACAAAGGGGAGTGCAACTGGTTTCCGTGACATAAACAAGCCTGTGTGTGTGGACAGCTATAACACCTACATGGGAGGAGTAGACAGGGCTGACCAATGAATGAAAACTTACCTGTTTCCACACAGGGCAAAGAAATGGTACAGCCGGATTTTCAACGCACTCATGAACATCTGCGTTGTGAACTCCCACATCCTGTACACTAGGTGTACTGCTGGTCCACATAAGCCCCTGAAGCTATTCATTCAGGAACTCATCAGAGGTTTGCTTGAGGGGCACAAGAGGAGTGAGGGCAAGAGAGCTGGAAGGCCTTCACAGCAAGCTTTGGAGACACCACAGAGACTGGCCGAAAGTACTGGTTCACGTCCAGACTGTGTAGTGTGTTTGGATTGGAGCTGTCCCCAAGGTCATCGCCAGACACACTTCAAGTGTGCTCAGTGTGGGGCAGGACTGTGTGCTGTGCCTTGCTTTGAGCGTTACCACACACTCAAGAACTTCAAACTCTGCCACCTTGACAGATGAGGGCAGATACTGTTACTGGCAAAATGAGCACAATGACCAAAAGCATAAAAAAAATTGGCTTTGTTGATTGTCGTGGTAAAATTATATGTTACATTTCTTGTACTTTTTTTCCCAATGCGTTACTAATGTGTGTTATGCACATTGGTAAATAAAACTTCTGAAATCATAGCCTTCTCTGTCGTCTGTGACTTTTTTCTGGAAGCTATTGAACATTTCATTTGTGCAATATGCAAATTAGGTCCAATTATACACTGGGCATGGATGCAAGTTCACTTGGCGGACACTTGGGTTCCTCTGCAACATTTTTGTAATAGGGACTTTGCATCTAACTATAATCATTCTGAAGCTGTAGTATTGTAAAATTTGGATTGTTGCAATATACAATTTAGGCCCAATTATGCACTATGCATGGATGCAAGTTCACCGGGGAGACACTTGGGTACCTCTGCAACACTTCTGTAATTGAGACTGAGCATCTAACTATAATCATTCTGAAGCTATAGTGTTATAATAAAATTTGGATTGTTGCAATATGCAAATTAGGTCCAATTATGCACTATGCATGGATGCAAGTTCACTTGTCAGACACTTGGGTTCTCTGCAACATTTTTGTAATTGGGACTTTGCCTCTAACTCTTACTCTTCTAAAGCTATTGTCATTTGAAAATTTGAGGTCAAACTCTGCATTTTCCTACGAAAAATTCTGCACACTCAAATGTTTAAAGAAAAGGATTAAAATAAGGAAAAGTGAGCTTTAAAGAAAAGAGAAATTTTTCACAGAGTATAACAGGCTCTGGGCCTTACTTGGAAGTTTAAAAAAAAAAATGGGAGAGCAGAGAAATCTGCTCCTTACAGTGCTACCAATGTCCCAAAAACTGAACGAAGGGTATTTTTTGGGGGGAGGGGTGTGTTGCAGAATTTCACTGATTTTCATGAAACTGAGCTGAGCCAATTACATTTGAGCTTCCTGTTCAACAGAAGTCATAAACTTGAACTTAAAAGGGTCAGTTTCTATTGGTCAGTTAAAGTCCAGCTATGGTCTTCCAAAGAGCAGAGAGAGGAGGGGGAGAGACATTTGATATGAGAAGTGAGACCCCCCCCCCTCCCCAAGACACATACAGTATCTCACAAAAGTGACTACACCCCTTACACTTCTGTAAATATTTTATTATATCTTTTCATGGGACAACACTGAAGATATGACACTTTTATACAATGTAAAGTAGTTAGCGTACAGCTTGTATAACAGTTTAAAATTGCTTTCCCTTCAAAATAATTTAACACACAGCCAGTACTCAATTTTGTTGAAAGCTGTTTAAACATTAATGGCTGTGTGTTAAATTACCGTATAAGAAGATTTTGTTTGATTTTTTTTAAGCTTAAACCAACTCATCCCAGCTACAATACATCAGAAGAAATGGATCTGTGGTGTGTTTTTGTCCCAATTTGACTTTCTGATCAGACCTTGTACAATAAACAAATTACTTCTTAAGTGCATAAGAAGACCGCAGCAAGCCTGCTGAAGAACCAGCCCCTTTGTGATCTTGGGAGTAGGCCATAACTGGGGTAAAGAGCCTATCTGCCAGTCTTCCAACAGAACCCACGCCGGTCCAGTTGAAACAGAATCCAATGGACCACCTGCTACCCACTGGGATGCAATGATTCTCCTTTGCTGACGGTCTGCTGTTTAATGTAAACTTAATTCTTCAGAATATTCCTGGTATAAGTTCTTTAAACTTAATTTCAGGCAAACTTCCATCAGAATTTCAAAATGCATTTTGTTATTTCATTAATTTACTTTCTTTTTCAGAGTAGCATCAATTTTCCATTTTTCTAGATAGTTTACTTATCATTTTCTTCATAAAATTGCATCCACTTTTCTTGACCAATGCTATTTTATGGTTTTCTAATTTCCAATATACTGACAAGTTAAACTATGCTTCATTTGTTTCCACAAATGCTGGATTCACAAGTAACTCTGTAATAGTCTATGGTGCTGATGATGTATGTTGAATTCTCTGTTTTAAAGTTATCCAAATATGTTAAGCTATTCTGACATTTCTTATTAAACTATTTGAAGACATATGGGAGTCACTGCTTGATTTCATGTCCATCTTTTTGATTATGAGCAGACAAGAACTCACAAGGGTTTTTTTTTTTTTTTTTTTTTTTTTTTGAGACTGATTCGTCATTGGTACAAATAAAAAAATTGTTAATAAAGTTGTCAATTATCTCGACTGGTACCCTACGAAGATATGAGTGTAATGAAAGAAAATCTTCATTTCAACTCATATTCATATTTACATTAATACTTGTACCAACAATAAAACGCCTATAAACCCATTAATCTAAAACCACTACAAGGGATAGTGGATATATTGGACAAAGGATGTTGAAGATGGAGTTGCCAGGAAGGAGAAAAAGAGGAAGACCACAGAGAAGATTCTTGGATGTAGTGAAAGAGGACATGGAGAGGGTGGGGGTTAAGGAAGAAGATGCAAGGGATAGTGAGATGGAGGCAGATGAGCCACTGTGGAGATCCCTAATGGGAGCAGCTGGAAGAAGAAGAAGAAGAAGAAGAAGAAGAAGAAGAAGAAGAAGAAGAAGAAGAAGAAGAATCCAACCTGGATTTGAGGTCGGTCGGATTGGATACCGGCGACACCAGCAGAGATTGTTTTACTATCAACAGGTCAGTAAAAATGCCACCAAAGAAGGAGGAAATGGAAGAAATAAAAAAAAATCTCTGAACTTCTTGTCAGAAGAACTGACCAAAGTGGCTAGTCAACAGCTTAAACTATTAGGGCTAATGGAAGAAGTCTGAGAATTAAAATTAACAATTAAGGAAAAAGACAAAAAAATTGCAGACTTGGAGGGACGCGTCGAGGATCTTGAACAATATTCTCGTATGGATGATCTAATTATAAGTGGACTAGACATTAAATACCAATCATATGCTTATGCTACAGCAGGAATGAGAGGTGAGGAGGTTCCCCTGAGTGAATCAGTCTCCCTGGAAAACCAGGTGCTTCAGTTCCTTTAAAGCAAAAATATAAAGGTTGAAGTAAATGCAATTTCAGCCTGTCATACTTTACCCACAAAAGATAATAAAACAAAGAAATCAATTGTGATGCGCTTTGTGAACAGAAGGGTAAAGAATGACATACTGAGGCAGGCCAGAAAGCTACGGGGAACAGAAGTTTACCTAAATGAACATTTAACAAAGACTAATGCTGAAATAGCACGGCAAGCATGGATGCTGAAAAGACAAAATAAGATACAGGCAACATGGACAAGAAATTGTAGAGTTTTGATCAAACTAAATGGAACACCTGAGGAAGCAAAGACCATAATAATCAGAGATCTTACTGACTTAAATAAATATAGATCAAAACTGATTAAGAAAATTAAGAGACTATGATAATCCATATCCACACGCACAGCAAGAATAGTTCTTTTGTGACATACCATGTTAATGTATTTAAAAAAAAACAAAAAAACAAACAAACTTATGACTGACTTGAGTAGACATCAATTATCCCCATTTGGAGGAAGTCATTTGATACAGAGAGAGGAAATTCAAACTCTGAAAATATGCCATTATGCTGAACATAAACTACAAGAGATGGAGAATGATATTGATCCTGATAACCACTTTTTCAATAATATTCATAATCATTGTGAATATTACACTGAAAAGCAATTCAAAAGTCAAGTGCAACTAGATGGTAAACTATCAATAATACACTTCAACAGCAGAAGTCTTAACAAAAATTTTCCACAGATTCAGGACTATTTCAAACAGCTAGACAGAAAATTTGCAGCTATCGCAGTCTCTGAAACTTGGCTTAATGAAGAGCAGGCTCCTCTGATGGCAATAGAGGGATATCAGATGTTTCATATTAATAGATCTCAAAAAAAGGGTGGTGGTGTTGCACTGTATATTGATGACCTGTATAAGTGTAAGCTTGTAAATGGAATGTTCTTTGCACTACCAGGGATTCTGGAATGTGTTACTGTTGAGATTGACCAAGATAAAACAAAAGAATCTAATTATAAGTTGTATATATAGAATACCGGGAACTTGCATTGAGACATTCAGAGATAAATTAGTTGAGCTGTACAACAATATTACTAGTAAGGAATTGATTGAAATTTGTGGAGATTTCAATATTGATTTACTAAATCCATTTCAACAAAATGTAATTACAGAGTTCATGAATTCTATGTACAGTAACCTCTGGTTCCGGTTCCGCCGGACCAGCGGCGCCACATGAGTTGGCTGCCCATTGCAACAGCCATTTTTTATCTTCCTTCTTCTTTCTACACCTTTCACACTCTCTCTCTCTCTCTCTCTCTCTCTCTCTCTCTCTCTCTCTCTCTCTCGTGCGCATGCGTGGGCGTTTGTGGGAGCAGGGGTGTGGAGTGGTGTCGAGTGAGTACTTTAAACTTTTTTATTTTCTAACTTTTTCTCTATCTTGTGTGTTTGAGGTGTGTGTGTTTAATATAGTGGGTTGAGTGTGTGTGTGCTGGGGTGTGAGTGTTGGGGAACGGTAGCTTCTGCTGCCGGTTTTTCCCGGCCGGCATCATGCCGGTGATTGATGGTGGTGTGGAGTTTGAGCGCTTAACCCGGCGTCATGGCGTGAGAATCCTCCCGACAGTTCCCTGTTCTGTGGAGGAGGCCAGCCTCGCTGTAGGACAGGTGGTTGGGCATGGCAGCATAAAATCAGCATCGAGGATGAACAGCGCAATTGTGATCTTTCTGGATTCGACTGAAAAAGCTGATCAGGTGGTGGCACAGGGAGTGGTCCTAGGTGACACTTTTACTCCCGTTTTACCGCTGGCGAACCCGTCTAGGAGGATCACCATCTCAAACGCTCCTCCTTTCGTTAAAAATGATCAGCTGATTAGAGAGTTGTCCCGTTTTGGCCAGGTTGTGTCCCCTATCAGAATGGTCTCTCTGGGTAGTAAATCACCCCTGCTGAAGCATGTTGTATGTCATAGGAGGCAGTGTTTCATGGTGTTGAAAGACAGCTCTGCTGAACTGAACGCGTCTTTTAATTTCAGGATTGACGGCTTTAGCTACTTGGTGTTTGCAACATCTGAAACCATGAAGTGTTTTGCGTGTGGCGCAGAAGGCCATCTTATTAGGTCATGTCCTGAAAAGGCGAACACAAAGAGCACTGGCGGTAAGAAAGGTGACGCCGCTGTTTCTGGTGGTCCGGAGGGTAGCGCTACATGCGGTGCGGCGGATGCCGCTGCGGCGCCCGCTTCTGCTGGGGCGGTCGCGGCCGCGTCCGCGTCCGCTTCTACTTCTGCGGGGGCGTCCGCGGCCGCCTCTGCTGGGGTGGCCGCGGCGGGCGCGGTAGTTGCCCCCCCAAACAGTGATGGTGGGGAATTTCTATCTGGCGGCAGCTCTGATCATTGTGACGAGCCTGTCGCCCGGGGTAAACAGGTGGAGGGTGTAAGTAAAAGTGCAGTTAAACGAAGGAACGTGAATGAACAGACTTTGCAGGCGGGGGAGGAGCGGTTTGAGGCTGTAGCGGACACAAAGAGCAAACACTGCATGACAAACGTTGCGTTTCATGAAGAAATGCAGGAATGTAGTTTTGTTGAAGAGGATCCTTTTAAAGCTGCACAAAAAAGGAAAAGTGCGGAAAACTTGCAGAGCTCTGCTAAATCTAGTAGGGTTGGGAATTTAGATTTACTGAATGAGAGCTTTTCTGACGAAAGTGGAGATGAGTCTGAACTGATGCAGACGCAGACGCAGGAGGAGCAAAGCTCCTATTGTTTTACTAAAATTAGGCAATGTCTCCAGGTGACTAAGGAGAGCAGAGCTGTGAAAGTGGAAAATTACTTTCCAGATCTGGAGTTATTCGTGGCATCAGCTCGCAAATTTATGAAACTGAATGATGGGAATGAGACTTTCACTGATCAGGAAATTTATCGTTTAAAGAAACTGGTTGCTAAACTGAAATTGCAAATTACTAACAGTCATGTTGACTCTTAGTTTGTTTCTTCCCTTTTATGCTATGTGTGTGTTTTTTTACTGTACCCTATTTTTATCCTTTTTAATGCCCCACCTTAGAATTGGCACTCTCAATATTAATGGGGCCAGGGATGATGTAAAAAGGGCCTCTTTATACAAGCTTTTTAATTTAAAGAAACTTGACGTGCTGATGGTCCAGGAGACTCACAGCACTGTGGACATTGAGAGCCATTGGAGAAAAGAGTGGGATGGCTGCATTTTTTTTAGCCACAAATCCAGTAGCAGTGGGGGGGTGGCTGTACTTTTCTCTAGGGGTTGTGTGCCTGTCTCTTATGAGGTAGAAGAGGTGGTGAGAGGTCATTTCCTCTTATTAAAGGTACAGTTTGAAAACGTGAACTTCGTTTTTATAAACGTGTATGTGCCAACACAGAGAGCAGAGAGGATCAGGGTCTTTGACGTGCTTTCAGATACGGTTAAGTCCTGTGATCCAAATAGTTTTTTATTTCTGGGGGGTGATTTTAACTGTACATTAAACCACAGACTAGACAGGAACCATCAGGAGCCTCACCCTGCTTCTGCCAATAGGCTGAGAGAACTGGTGAAAACACATGAAATGGCCGATGTGTGGAGATCACATCATGGGGACCAGAGGCAGTACACCTGGAGCCATGTCAAAGATAACCTTTTATCTATGGCTAGGTTAGACCGTTTTTATGGTTTTAAACATCAAATGAGTGTTTTTAAAAATAGTTGTATCTGTCCTGTTGGTTTCACTGATCACTGCCTGCTGTTTTGTTCTGTGTTTATTGAAAATGTAAAGTGTAAGAGTGCTTTTTGGCATTTTAACAATACACTTTTAAATGATGTGTTTTTTAAAGAGGTTTTTCATGATGTTTGGAAGTCACACAGGGAACAAAAACCCTCTTTTAGTTCTCTCCAATTGTGGTGGGATTTTGGTAAGGCCCAGATAAAACAACTCTGCCAACAGTACACTCAAAATGTCACTCGTAGCTTGACCCAATCCTTGAAAGTTCTGGAGACTGAGGTGGTAGAACTAGAGGAGTTGCTCAGTTCTACAGGAAAACAGGAGCACTTAGAGGCTCTCAAGTCAAAAAGGTCAGCCTTGGCTAGCTTGCTAGGGGTCACCGCACAGGGTGCTCTGGTCTGCTCACGCTACATGGATGTAGCTCTGATGGACTCGCCCTCCCAGTACTTTTTTGGACTGGAGGGGAAAAATGGACAGAGAAAGCTCATTCACTCCTTGTTGGGCGATGACGGGAGAACAATCTCCACAGCAGCAGAGATCAGGAAACACGCTGCTAGCTTTTACAGTGAATTGTTTAGAGCAGAGTGGAGGGAGGACACGTCACTGGGCCAGGTTTTCCTTGATGGTCTTCCAGTGCTCTCAGAGGACCTTGTTGCCGGCTTGGATGCTCCACTGTCTCTGTCTGAGCTGCATACGGCGCTAATGAGCCTCCAGAATGGAAAATCACCAGGCATAGATGGTCTCTCTGTGGACTTTTTTAAGGAATTCTGGCCCCTGCTTGGTCCAGACCTGCTGGAGGTTCTCCAAGATAGCTTGGAAAGGGGGACCCTACCCACGACCTGCAGGAGGGCCATCATCACACTGTTGCCGAAAAAGGGGGACCTCCAGAGCCTAAAGAACTGGAGGCCAGTCTCTCTGCTCTGCACAGACTACAAGATTCTCTCAAAAGCTCTGGCCCGAAGACTGAGAAAGGTGATGAGCGAGCTCATTCATGTAGACCAGACTTACTGTGTGCCTGGCAGGCTGATTAGTGACAACGTCACTTTAATTCGGGATATTTTGGAGGTCTCTGGTTCATTGGCGGTAGAAACTGGTTTGATTTCAATTGACCAGGAAAAGGCGTTTGATCGGGTTGAACACCAATATTTATGGACAGTTTTAACAGCTTTTGGGTTCAGCCCAGGCTTCATAGCCAGGATACGGGTCTTGTACAGTGACATTGAGAGTGTGCTGAAGATAAATGGGGGCCTGTCTGCCCCTTTAAAAGTCCAGAGGGGGGTTCGGCAGGGCTGCCCTCTCTCAGGGATGCTGTACTCCCTCGCCATAGAGCCTTTGCTTCATTGCCTGAGAAGGGATCTATCAGGAGTTACTTTTCCTGGCTGTGACACCACGTTCAAGCTGTCGGCCTATGCAGATGATGTAGTCATTCTGCTAAACAAGCAGAGTGACATTGACGTTCTGGTTAGGAGTGTCAATCTTTTTGGCCAACTTTCCTCTGCAAAGATAAACTGGGGAAAAAGCGAGGCTCTGATGGTGGGGGAGAAACTAGAAAATCAGCTTACGCTGCCGGGTGGGTTGATTTGGAAAAAAGGAGGTTTTAAGTATCTTGGTGTCTTTATTGGAAATCAGCAGTTTGAGCAAAAAAATTGGGATGGGGTCATAGAGAAGATTAACGGGAGACTAAACAAGTGGAAGTGGCTAATGCCAAGAATATCTTTTAGAGGAAGAGTGCTCATTTTAAATAATCTTGTTTCCTCATCCCTGTGGCACCGCCTCATGTGCATGGACCCCCCTGCTGGTTTGTTGTCCAAAATTCAGTCTGTTTTGGTGGACTTTTTTGGGGGGGGTGGACTCCACTGGGTTCCTCAAGCCCTGTTATTTCTTCCCAAAGAGGAGGGGGGGGCAAGGAGTGATTCATTTAGCTAGTAGAGGTGCTGCTTTTAGACTGACTTTCATACAGAGACTGCTGACGGGCCCCCAGGACCTGGTATGGAGGCCTTTGGCCTGTGTTATTTTACAGAGAGTCCTTGGGCTTGGGCTAGACCTCCCTGTGTTTTTAATGGATTTTAAGAACTCTAATGCACTGTCTTTACCCAGTTTTTACCGCAGTCTCTTTTCAGTGTGGACTCTTTTTAAAAAACAAAGAGGGCCATGCGATTCCCTCTACTGGTTGTTGAGGGAGCCGCTGGTTTTTGGTGGTCGCCTTGGTGTCCTGCCGGGAGTTGGAAGGACCTTCCTTGATAGGCTGTGTTCCAGGAACATTCTCACTCTGAAGCAAGTGGTGGAACTGGCTGGTCCTGGCCTCAACAACGCCTCAGCTTTAGCAACTCATCTTGGTGTCAGGTCGAATCGTTTCATCGATGGTCTTCTTGCACACTGGAAACAGGAGCTTCATGGACTTGAGCACTCCCTACTCTTGGACTTTAGCAATGGCACGCTGCAGCCAGAAAGCACTGACCCCTTTCCCTCTCTCACGCTCTATATGGACTTTGACGTCGCTCCTTGCTCCTTACTGGCATTCTGTGCTCCCACTGGTGTGGACTTTGGAGGAGCCAGTGGTAAGGCACTCTACAGACTGGTGGTGATGGCACTCAACAAGGACCGATTGAACACCTGTGTGGACACTCCTTGGAGAGCCTATTTTAAACTAGGAAAAGGGCATCGGCCTGCCTGGAGGGCTCTTTACAAAGCCCCTCTCCCTAAGAGGCATGGAGACTTACAGTGGAGGGTCCTGCATGGTATTATAGCTGTCAATGCTTTTGTTTCTGTGATTAACAGCAGTGTCAGTGATCAGTGTGTTTTTTGTTCCTCTAGGGAGACTGTTTTTCATTGTTTTATTGAATGTCAGCGCCTGAGTGGCCTCTTTGAACTTCTCACAAAACTTTTTCATATTTTTAAGGAAGTTTTCTCTAAGCAGGTTTTCATTTGTGGTTTTATGTACAATCGTCGTTTTAAGCAGAAGTGTCAACTACTGAACTTTGTTTTAGGGCAGGCAAAGTTGGCTATCTATGTAAGCCGGAGAAGAAAACTTGAAAATGTTGAGAATTATGTTGATGTCAACATCATCAACACCTGTTCTGTGGAGGAGGCCGACCTCGCTGTAGGACAGGTGGTTGGGCATGACATCATAAAATCAGCATCGAGGATGAACAGCGCAATTGTCATCTTTCTGGATTCAACTGAAAAAGCTGATCAGGTGGTGGAACAGGGAGTTGTAATAAATGACACTTTTACTCCTGTTCTACCACTGGTGAACCCTTCTAGGAGGATCACCATCTCAAACGCTGCTCCTTTCATTAAAAATGATCAGCTGATCAGAGATTTGTCCCGTTTTGGGCAAGTTGTTTCCCCCATCAGAATGGTCTCTCTGGGTAGTAAGTCACCCCTGCTGAAGCATGTCGTGTGTCACAGGAGGCAGTGTTTCATGGTATTAAAAGACAGCTCTGCTGAACTGAACGCATCTTTTAACTTCAGGATTGACGGCTTTAGCTACTTGGTGTTTGCAACATCTGAAACCATGAAGTGTTTTGCGTGTGGTGCAGAAGGCCATCTCATTAGATCATGTCCTGAAAAGGCAAACACAAAGAACACTGGCAGTAAGAAAGGTGACGCCGCTGTTTCTGGTGGTCCGGAGGGTAGCGCTACATGTGGTGCGGCGGATGCCGCTGCGGCGTCCGCTTCCGCTGGGGCGGCCGCGTCCGCTTCCGCTGGGGCGGCCGCGGCGGGCACGGTAGTTGCCCCTTCAAACAGTGATGGTGGGGAGTAAAGAGGTGGAGGGCGAAATGAGTGCAGTTAAATGAAGGAACGTGAATGAACAGACTTTGCAGGCGGGGGAGAAGCGGATTGAGGCTGTAGCGGACACACAGAGTAAACACTGCATGACAAACGTTGCAGTTCACGAAGAAATGCAGGAATGTAGTTTTGTTGAAGAGGATCCTTTTAAAGCTGCACAAAAAAGGAAAAGTGCTGAAAACTTGCAGAGCTCTGCTAAATCTAGTAGGGTTGGGAATTTAGAAATACTGGATGAGAGCGCTTCTGAGGAAAGTTGAGCTGAGTCTGAACTGATGCAGACGCAGGAGGAGCAAAGCTCCTATTGTTTTACCAAGATTAGGAAATTTCTTCAGGTGACTAAGAGGAGCAGAGCTGTGAAAGTGGAAAATTACTTTCCAGATCTGGAGTTATTCGTGGCATCAGCTCGCAAATTTATGAAACTGAATGATGGGAATGAGACTTTCACTGATCAGGAAATATATCGTTTAAAGAAACTGGTTGTTAAACTGAAATCGCAAATTACTAACAGTCATGTTGACTCTTAGTTTGTTTCTTCCCTTTTATGCTATGTGTGTGTTTTTTTTACTGTACCTTATTTTTATCCTTTTTAATGCCCCACCTTAGAATTGGCACTCTCAATATTAATGGGGCCAGGGATGATGTAAAAAGGGCCTCTTTATACAAGCTTTTTAATTTAAAGAAACTTGACGTGCTGATGCTCCAGGAGACTCACAGCACTGTAGACATTGAGAGCCATTGGAGAAAAGAGTGGGATGGCTGCATTTTTTTTTTTTTAGCCACAAATCCAATAACAGTGGAGGGGTGGCTGTACTTTTCTCTAGGGGTTGTGTGCCTGTCTCTTATGAGGTAGAAGAGGTGGTGAAAGGACATGTACTCTTACTAAAAGTGCAGTTTGGAAACGTGAACTTGTTTTTTATAAACGTGTATGTGCCAACACAGAGAGCAGAGAGGATCAGGGTCTTTAATGTGCTATCAGATACGGTTAGATCCTGTAATCCAAATAGTTTTTTTTATTTTTGGGGGGTGATTTTAACTGTACATTAAACCACAGACTAGACAGGAACCATCAGAAGCCTCACCCTGCTTCTGCCAATAGGCTGAGGGAACTGGTGAAGACACATGAAATGGCCGATGTGTGGAGATCACATCATGGGGACCAGAGGCAGTACACCTGGAGCCATGCTAAAGATAACCTTTTATCTATGGCAAGGTTAGACCGTTTCTATGGTTTTAAACATCAAATGAGTGTTTTTAAAAATAGTTGTATCTGTCCTGTGGGTTTCACTGATCACTGCCTGTTGTTTTGTTCTGTTTTTATTGAAAATGTAAAGTGTAAGAGTGCTTTTTGGCATTTTAATAATACACTTTTAAATGATGTGTTTTTTAAAGGAGTTTTTCATGATGTATGGAAGCCACACAGGGAACAAAAACCCTCTTTTAGTTCTCTCCAAATGTGGTGGGATTTTGGTAAGGCACAGATAAAACAACTCTGCCAACAGTACACTCGAAATGTCACTCGTAGCTTGACCCAGTCCTTGAAAGTTCTGGAGACTGAGGTGGTAGAGCTAGAGGAGTTGCTCAGTTCTACAGGAAAACAAGAGCACTTAGAGGCTCTTAAGTCAAAAAGGTCAGCCTTGGCTAGCCTGCTCGGGGTCACCGCATAAGGTGCTCTGGTCCGCTCGCGCTACATGGATGTAGCTCTGATGGACTCGCCCTCCCAGTACTTTTTTGGACTGGAGGGGAAGAATGGACAGAGGAAACTCATTCACTCCTTGTTGGACGATGACGGGAGAACAATCTCCACAGCAGCAGAGATCAGGAAATATGCTGCTAGTTTCTACAGTAATTTGTTTAGAGCAGAGTGGAGGGAGGACACGTCACTGGGCCAGGTTTTCTTGATGGTCTTCCAGTGCTCTCAGAGGACCTTGTTGCCGGCTTGGATGCTCCACTGTCTCTGTCTGAGCTGCATACGGCGCTAATGAGCCTCCAAAATGGAAAATCACCAGGCATAGATGGTCTCTCTGTGGACTTTTTTAAGGAATTCTGGCCCCTGCTTGGTCCAGACCTGCTGGAGGTTCTCCAAGATAGCTTGAAAAGGGGGACCCTACCCACGACTTGCAGGAGGGCCATCATCACACTGTTGCCAAAAAAAGGGGACCTACAGAGCCTAAAGAACTGGAGGCCAGTCTCTCTGCTCTGCACGGACTATAAGATTCTTT